>LPNX010842453.1:135355-199381 GCA_001517045.1 Pseudotsuga menziesii | reverse complement strand
AAGTGGAGCAACCAGATACTGCAAAAAACTCGGTCCACCCCTCAAAGAATTTCTCTTCTGGAAAATCAATCCAATGCACCATAGGGGTAAATTCCTAAAAATATTAATTGTCTCTCTCATCTTTATCAATTGTTGAAGTGCTAAATACTGTAATCTCAAGGTTCCAAACTAGTCTCAGAAAGGAACCACCATGCTGACGCTGCGCCACTCTGGTCATAATTATCTGCACATCGTGCCCAAGCTGCATTCTCCTCTCCTAGAACCCCAAGTTGAAATACCTGTAAGGGCTAAACTTACGACCATGAATCATATCTTGCAAAGGCAACTCAATGAAGTCAAAGTGTGCAAATCCACCACTAGATTGCTTGTCCTCAAGCAATGCCATCACAACCTTATGACAAAGAAGCTGAAGCAAACTAAAAATGAGAATGATCCTAGGGTCACAAATCAACCTAGAAGATGTGAAGCACCCACTGCTCAAAGCATTGTCCTACAAGGTACTAACACAAAAGGCCGCCTGAATACTATCAATAAGTGGAGCAACCAGATACTGCAAAAAACTCGGTCCACCCCTCAAAGAATTTCTCTTCTGGAAAATCAATCCAATGCACCATAGGGGTAAATTCCTAAAAATATTAATTGTCTCTCTCATCTTTATCAATTGTTGAAGTGCTAAATACTGTAATCTCAAGGTTCCAAACTAGTCTCAGAAAGGAACCACCATGCTGACGCTGCGCCACTCTGGTCATAATTATCTGCACATCGTGCCCAAGCTGCATTCTCCTCTCCTAGAACCCCAAGTTGAAATACCTGTAAGGGCTAAACTTACGACCATGAATCATATCCTGCAAAGGCAACTCAATGAAGTCAAAGTGTGCAAATCCACCACTAGATTTGATCCCGAGTATCGGAAAAGAAAATTTGTCTAGCTAGATAGAATAAGTCTCAACATCTCCTCTCATGGCAGTCCAAAAGTGAAATAGAACAATCACTGTCACAACTCTGCCACTCATTATCAAAATTTGAAGCAATCTACCAATCAGATGAACTCTTGGATCCCACAACCAAATTAGAAGTCCACCATTCCCAATACCTACTATCTTCTGTTGTGCCACACTGATAACCATGGGAATCCAAATAAGCCAAGTCTTTGACTCTTTGCTTCTTGTTTTTGTATGTCACCATCTGGTGGAAACAAGGTACTAGGTGTCAACTTTGCGCCTGCTAATTTGCCTAGCTCTTTCCAAAATGCACCAAGAAATTTGTTGTCCCAATCAATGACAATGTACTCAAGCAACCCATGGAGTCTAAACACCTCCTTGAAAAGCAACATTGCCACCTATGATGCCTCATATTCCAATGAAATCGTGAAGAAATGCGCAAACTTGGTCAACCAATCAACAAGTACATAAATATAATTCTTGTCATCCACCTTCGGTAGACTTGTGATGAAATCCATCGACAAGTCTTTCTTTCATTTTTGTTCTGGAATGAGTAAATGCTGTAATAATCTTGTAGGATGAATATGCTTTGACTTCTTTTGCTGACATGTCATACACTCTCTCACATGTTCCAACACATCATCCTTGAGTCCCTTTCATGAGAACCTCTCTCTGATTTGCCCGTAAGTTTTGAGGTATCTAGGATGCCCTACCAAAGGTGGATCATACATAGCCCTCATGATCTTCCCCCTAAGTGTGGACTCGAGGATTAAATATATGCAATCTCTATAGTAGATAGTGTCATCCACCACTCTGTACATGTCATCTTGAATGTGGCCATCCATAAACTCACAAGCAAGCCTACTCTTAGAATATTCCACCAGAAGGTGGGACTTCCAATTAGCTGAAATCTCTGTGAGCTAATCCAATTGGCCTGGATCTTCTCTCATTGTACCTGCACACCCTTCTCTCTCATCCTGATATGATGGTACTCCAAACTCAAGTCAATCATAGAGAGGTATACTGCACCATGAGGCTCATATATCAACTCATCAATCCTAGGTAAACCAAACTCAATGGTATGCTTGAAACCTATGTTAGGAGGTCTCCTTAGAGGAATCTCTCCAAACCCTTGGTCATGCTTGCTCAACCATGATGGAAGGTCTACCGGGTAAGGCTTGCGACTATCTAAAGGCTTCTTTTCTTGCGCACTCATTCCACTAGTGACATTTGAACCTGGATCCCATCTTGAAGTGTCCACATATGTAATATACCCATTCTTCCAACACTTCCTTGTTGGCTAGTCCACAAGGTATATGCTCAACTATCTCATCTGTAGCTATGATTTGATCCTTCATTGGGCTCTCCAAAATAGGTGGCTCATGATCCCCATGATGCAACTATGTGTATAATCAGAAATTTTTAGTGATAACTCCCTTCAAGCTCATGCAAATCTGAATGCTCCTCGTGCTTGACCATCCCAAGAGTCCCTTCCCTTAAATCCTGAGTACCACTAACATTCTCCTATTTAATGGCTGCCCTAGATAACTGAGTCTCTGCTGTGGATGATGAAGAATGTGCCAAACCCAACTCCACATAAAGCTCATCAACCTGAATTTCCGATTTTTGAAGGGCCATTTGAGTGCTCTTCAAAGAATCCTCGGTAACATGAAGCTCATGGGTATGCTTCTCAACTTCCTCTTCTTTTCCTTTTAGCGCATCAAAATAAATCTCATCAAGCTGCAAGCATAAGAAGATGATCTCTATCTCAAAGTAGGTGTAGGTAATTAGATTTTATCACCACCAATGTTTCTTTGAGTGCCTGAAAATCTGCAAGGAAAAGTTCTTCTGCAAAATTCTTATGTGTACCTGGAGGCTCTTCCTTCCTTCCAACAATTTGCCATCAACTTATGCGTATCATCAAAATGTTTTATGGTTGCGATAATCATGTCTTCACTTACCTTCAACTGCCCTGCCAAATGATGGGACTCATGGGAACTATCATCTTCATACAAACTTTCTGATTTGTATTCACAGTCATGCTTCCCAAAATGAGCTCCCTTTTTGTCGTCCATCATGAATAACTCAACATCCAAAGAAAGCTTATCCAACACCAAATCTTTATCATGATTAGGTACTAACACACCCGAATCATCATAATCACCATATGTGCAATCAACATGCCCATCGTAAGCACTGGTGTTATCAACCTCGTAGGATAGCTCTAATGGTGTATTGAAGGCTAATGTTTTGCTAACCTCATTACCCACCTCCTCAACATGAGTAGATGCATGTACTTCCAAGAAGTCAACCTGGGGTTCGTCAAACTTCCCCCATTTGATGAGGCATCCATGTCATCAACCACTTCAAATTTGAACCTCTCTTTCTTCTTCCCAATTGATAAGGCTCCAACCACTCAGGGTGCTCTATGTTGTTAGATTTTTCGGATGTTCTTGAGAAACTTGTAACAATTCTTTGAAGAGTTCCCTAGTTGTCTTGATATTTCCTAAGCATTGAATACAAGTCTTAATACCAAGTTGCCTTGCTGAAATGAAAAGGTATAAGTTCTGGTCACTTATCGGTAACAATTTGAAAACATATTTTCACTGTTTTCCCCTCGGGCTGGCAGAATGCACAACTCTGATACCACTGTAAAATCCCCACTTGGATAGCTGATGTAATTTCTGTTTTCTGCTGTAATATTTTATTGATTATTTGGTTCAGATGTTTTGTCAGACAGTTCACCACAATGCTTTGATACCATTCTAAAGTCCCTTACTAGTATGGTCTGATTTTTTGTTGAGCTTTGTTGTGGTTTGGACGGTGTGTTTCAGATCTCATGCATACTAATATTTAACATTGGAAAATGCACACTGAATACATGGTTATTTGCATTTATTGCCCAAAAGGGCAGTACACACGAAACTTGAAATTGACAGTGAATAACTAACAACTATAACAGCAGTTCACTACAGCCAATAAAATCATATTTTAAATATAATTTCAGACCTATAGGTTGTCGTCAGTTTGCTGCTCCAAGTGGCGGTAAATAACCCCTCCAAATGCCGAGTCCCAATGCGCCTTTATTTGCATGATATTCATGGCTCTTTTCTGGCTGTAGCGACCTCACTGTAGTGCACAAAACTGTTGAGTATGACCACGTTCAACCTATAGTACTCAAGGAATGTGCCCAACACCATTAAATCAGTCCTTTCTTCCTCAAAATGGCAGTTGAGATGAGGTACGATGTTCAGATTTCCTTTGGGAGCTCAACCACAATGATTTCAACCTCCAAAAAGGCAGTGCAACCTCCTCGAATGGACCCACGATTTCCCTCAAATAGTTATGCTCTCTTCTGGACCAGATCTGAGTGCAAAGGTTTGGTTTGTCCTCCTCACAACAGTATTTGGAAGCGGCTACAAGAATGAAGATAAGAATAAGTTCAACACCTCTCTTAGACAAGTGCGCCCTCCACCAATAAGCTGAAACTCTTCTAACCCTTCTCAAATCAGCAAAATGATGTGATTTTCCTTCTCAACAATGGAACACGGTGAAAGATATGAATGATCTTCCCATATCGATCAGCTAGGGTGGATAGCTTTACCACCAAATATAATTTCTTTTAGGGTTTCCATCCCAACAGCCAAAAGCCACATGAGCTCTCCAAATACCTTTTTTGAAAATAAGTCATGAATAATGAGAAAATAATCTCTTATTTCTTTTTTATCCTCTTTTCACCTTTCCTGCTCAATAATTAATAAAAAAGTTCCTTTATAATTCTTTCTTCAATATTTCCCCCAAAATCACTTTATTATTTTACTAAACCTTTTTACTCCAAAAAGTAATTTATTTGACTTTAAAGCATTTCCTAGCATTGGTAGTCACTTCACAGATTTAATACTTGTGAAGGTTTTTATTATCATATATAGATCCCGGGAACTCGATTGTTGATGTTCACATCAACAACATATGTATTTCAAACACTATGATCAATCTAGGGGTTGCCATAAATGTTATGACCAAAGAAACTATGGAGAGAGTGAAATTGCCTAATGTACGACAAACTTCTACAGTTCTCCAACTAGTTGATTGATCCATTGTCAAACTTGAAGACATCTTAGAAGATCTTGTAATTTATGTGGATTCTTGGAAATATCCAATAGACGTTATGGTTTTGCAACCAAAGTCTAACCTTGAGTGTTATCCATTAATCCTAGGCAAGCCATGGCTTCCCACTGCTGATGCCTATATTGGTTATAGATCCAGAGACATGATAATCTCCCAAAGAAACTCTACTAAGAAAATCACTTTATATCGTTTTTCCAAGCCTAGCACTGATCATGATACACCTCTTTGGGTAGGAAATGAGGTCAGTGATTAAGGAGATGCTCTACAGATGCTTTCCCTAAACCAATTGATTTTGTATAAAGAGGAGACTGAAGATGGCATGATCAACAACTTTATCATTGACCCTAGTTCATTCTAGTAACCAGGTTTCATATTTTCCAGTTATATCTTGGACCAGAGTGTTTGAGAAAACCGTGCAATGGTTGCTCTCTCCTTACAGTAAGATTATATGCCTTGTCCATTTTATACCATATTAGAGTCTTCCAATAAACTTATAGAGCTCAACCCAAAAATAACTTGAATATTTACTATGGGTTAGATCCTTTGCAAAAGTAGCAAATAATTGTCTTGTTACAAAAACATAGTGGTGCATTCGCTTGGGAATACACTAAAATGAGAGGAATTCATCCTGACATGTGTACTCACCATATTTACGCAAAGGATGAATCTCGACCTATTTGACAATCCTAATGCTGGAGGGATCCTGCACTACAGAAAATAATGAAAGAAGATGATCAAGTCCTTGACAAGTTGACATATTGGTAGGATAGAAGTATATTTTTTCTTGAACGGATTTAGTGGGTGTTATCTACTGAGTTGCACTTAGGTGGATTTCCAGTGAACATTCATCACATGTATTTTGAAGTCCATCAAGGCAATCAGCGGCCCTTCCTTTTTATTTTTGTTACATGTTCATTCCTACGGAGAATTGTAATAAATGACTTAAGATGATGAAATTGTGTAAAAGGTTTGGCTTTACTAAGGCTTACTCATCAATACTTTACTCCAGGGTGTTTTTTCCTTGAGAATTGTATATCGTTTTTTAATGACTTATAATTTTCGAGTTTTTCACCCGCTTCTCCAAAGCTAGAGTAAATGTCTTGGTGGTTAGGCCTTAGGAGATTATGAAAACCTAGGTGTCAATGTATATTACCATGCTAATTATTGTTTAGTCATTTGAACATTTACTAACTCCCCCTAGGTGTTTTTATTATTTTGGAAAATTTTAATTTTCTCATAGAAAGCATGCCCGTTTTAATTAAAAATATTCAGTAAGGCATAAAAGTGTGGTTAGGAGGAAGAATTAGACATGAGAGTGCTCGTTTTCTAACTCAGAGCACCCACTTAGTCCTTAAACCCACTTTCCTAAGTTTTTGAGTAAATATTTATCTCCAAAATTTAATATTACTTGAAAATGGATAAAGTGAAAATTTTGGCAACTTATAAAATAAAGGAAACATGCCGAATGTGAATTTTCTGAGTAGGCAAAGTAAAGTGGAAACACTTTGGAGTGTTTTTCTTGGCAAATAAAGGCAAGTCAATTTTGCTAAATCAAGTGAGGCGCATCTCTCAAGAAAAAGATGGAAATTTGTGAGGATAATAGCAAGTGTTGAGTTATGAATTGGAAGTTGGCATATTTTTTGTCTTTGCCATCCTTTAGCCAACCCATATCCATCTTAAGCCAACTCAAGCAAAGTGCTCTCCCTTGGTCAAGTGCGCCCCCCCTCTTAGTCATTTTTTTTCTATATAAGCAAGGCATTGCTCCATTATTTTAAAAAAGGAGGAAATTTTGGACCTCTACTTTTGTAATTCTTTTCTTGATCATTTGATTGTGTTAGTGAGATATTTTTGAAAAATTTGGAGGCCAGATGCTGTGCAACTGTCCCCTTTGATGTTCTTTTGGTTGATGTTTTGAGGTGATATCTAGCTAGTCATTAATTACTTTGCAATAATTGTTGATTTATCCAGCGTAAAGGGTTATTCCAAAACACGTAGAATAAGCATTGATTATCTTTGATTTTCTTATTAATGCTAGATTAATTAGCGATAGTGAAGCAATAGGTGTATTCAGTTGTACTAATGCCATTATAATCTCTATTAATTACGCATTTTGGATTTAATCTCTTTTGACAAGTGTTTGTGACAGTGCAGGATAGGTGGATGAAGGAGGAAATTGAGCTCAGTTGCTTCTTCGTCTAACTTCAGTTTTTCTTGTTTCATTTCATTTAACTTCGTAGGGTTGCAAGCACATCCGGTCCTCTTTTCTTTCAAAACTAGAGTTGGTTCTTGTTTTTTTAATCTTTCAAAAACACTTAAAATTTCTTGGCTACCGATCCTTTTAATTTTCAGATCTTTCTTTATTCTTAAAGTTAAATCTTATTTCAGATTTGATATATATGTTGAGATCTTGGTTTTAAAGCATATTTTTGTAGATCTAACATTGCTAGCTTCTCATTTTTCAAGTCATCTAATAGTGAATTTCAAATATTTGAATAAGAAGTTAATATGCTAATTATTAATTGAACATCTAGCAAATATTAAAGTGCTTTAATTGGCTGCCCCAACACACAAGCCAAGATCCCAAGGAAAGTTTGCTTTCTGTGGTTTCTTTACTTGTTTTAATTGTAATTTAGTCAAATTTTTGTAAATTTTTTAAGGGCTGTCCAAAGACACTTTAAAAGCGTTTTTGGGCATTTTCATCACTAATAGCTTGCTTTTTTTGCACCATTGATTAGCAAATATGAGACTCTGGTGAAAATTTGAACTTTTACGCCATCTAGAGCACCTTGGACGCTCCAACTTTCTTCTAATAAATTTTTCCAATAAATTGAAAGCTTAGTGATCCTATTTTTCAAAGAATTACAAGCATTTCTGATCTTGTAATAATTAATAATAAAAAGAGCAAAGTGGGCTACACAACTCCCGCACCCCCTCCCCCCTGGGAGGATTCACGTCTCTTTTTATGGAGTGATTTTTCTGTTTTTCTTGTAGTTCTTAATTAACACAAACACAATCATCTTAACAGGCTGTATACTTTTTAATAAGTAATTTTAGTTTAAAGTTTCTTTAAATTTATTAGTTTTTGTAAAGAACACTAACCCACTATGATTTCTCCTAGGACCAAAAGGGTAAAGAAAATCATAGTGTAGTAATTAGTCTCACAAGTTCGATTATATTTACACAAGCATACACTCCATCCTAAAAGGGCTGTATCTTTTTGCACTTTTTTTTATAATTGGAACAAAGATTTGCCTCTTCCATGTATGCTCTACCCCTCACAACTTTGTTTGAGACTTGGGGATATCAAAAGCGATTGTGTGCTCTAATTAATTCTTCAACATTTAATTAAACAACTCATTTTAATAAAATTAACAATCCAAAACATTATGAATATCCGACGTAATGAAATTGAGAAATAGTGGGCAAATTCTTCAGGGAAAGCGGGAACAACTAGAAAGTGACCGTGGGGTCCTCTTAGGCTACATCCTTGTTGGTGTAGTGTTGAACACCCCCCCATGACTCCATCTAGCCCACATTTTCCTGTGTGGAGCCACTTTTTCCCAAAATCTGGACATATTCCTAGTACCATTCGGTAGACATATTCCTAGTACCATTCGGTATATCGTGAATCCCATTCCCCATTAATCAATTCATCTTTCAATAATAAAATTGGCCAAGAACAAAATTGCAAAACATTTACTTTACAACAACATTTGCTCTGACTCCATGGCACTGGTATTTAATATTTATTATTTACTTCATTCAATCAAGTTATATTTTGTCGTGATTATTCTATTTTATATATGTTGTATAGTTGATTTTGTTGTGCATTTGTCTTGATCACTATATTAATCTTCAAACTCCTTAACAACAAAGTTTTCATCCAAAACAACTAAGTACCTAAAGCCTTAGTAACATTAATAGGGTCTACCCCCTTTGGCTTCGTTAGGAGTTAAGCCTAACCGGAGGAGTCAAGATCAAGTCACAGTACTTGACTCAAGACTTGCCCCTGAGGACGCACCAAGCAGTTTGAAGATTTTTGTTGCGTTAACCCTAGATGCATAACAAGGCGGCAACAATGGGTACAACCATTTCAGATTGCTCCTAAGGACCAAGATAAAACTACTTTCACCTGTCCATGGGGAACTTTTCCTACTGAGAATTTCCTTTTGGACATTGCAATGCAATAGCTACCTTTCAAACCAGTTGTTCTCGATATATTTTTTGACATGATACATGATTGTGTAGAGGTATATATGGATGATTTTATTGTCTATGGTACTACATTTGAGAAAGCTCTGACTAATTTGGGTAAAGTATTTAAGAAATGTCAAGAAACAAATATTTCTCTTAGTCATGAAAAATGTCACATGCTAGTAATTGAAGGGATTGTTCTTGATCATCGTATTTCTCCTACATGCATAAAGGTGGATCCTACAAAGATATAGGTAATATCTACACTTCCTACACCCAAGAATCAAAAATATGTTCGTAGTTTTTTAATACATGCTAGTTATTATCACAGATTTATTGTAAAATTTTCTAAAACATCTCCTTTATTTGCTTTGCTTAAGAAAAATACAAATTTTATTGGACTAGCCAGTGTCAAATTGATTTTGAAGATTTCAAAAATATATATATAGCACCAGTCTTGAGAGGACCAAATTGGCTCCTGCCATTCCATATATCCATAGATTCTTTGGAAACAACCATTAGAGCAGTACTTGGATAGAAAGAACAAAATCCTTGTGCAATTTACTCCATTAGCAAAAATCTTGCCCTTGCGGAAACGAATTACATAATGACTAAAAAGGAATTCATTGCAATAGTGTATGGTCTTAATAAATTTCGTCACTATATTAATGGGTATCCTCTTTTTATACATAATGATCATTTGGCTATTAGGTATTTAATAACAAACCAATTCCTAATGGTAAAGTGACTAGTTGGCTACAATTGTAAATTTTTCTTTAAAGCTCAAACTAGGACTAAACAATATATTTAATTTGTTATTGGAAAGCTACACATGAACTTCTTTACTAGTATGCAACGGAACATAAAATACTGAGAAACATTCACAACATTACATCACAATATAGACACTATTATTTTGGGTATGGAAACCCTCGAAAAAACTCAAGATGGGAAAACCGGTGCAACAATAAGATATAGAATTTATATAATCAAGATATGGAACTTTTACAACCAGCAGGTTGTTATCACATATATAGTAGCTAGGCTACCATATTCTATTTTTCAGATACAGGACATTTTTCAGCCAAATCTCTTTCATATGAGATGCTGAGATGAGCAGTTTTGACGGATCATTATTTTATTTGTGGACTATTGTACTCTCCCATGTCAAGACTGAGTCTCAGGACACTCAGATTTGAGGACTGATGTAGCCATTTAGTCATTACAGAGCAATTATTGATGCCTAGTTTTATATTAGTACTTTTTCATTGGACAGATGATGTTTCAGATGGATTATATGCATGATTATGACTCAGCTTTTATTATATTATGTTATGGTTATCATTGCTTTTATACTCATCTTTGTGACATGTATTAACATGTAGTGTCATGGTCTGGTGGTCATAATTATATGGACTTGGATATATTTGTATTATGTATTGATGTCCCTACTTTGACTTTGAAGTTCCTGATCTATACTCATTGGTTTTACCCTCAGGGAGAATAGAGGTAGTCATTCCCACCATTGTTTTGGCTTGCTAGTGTTGGCTTCATCATTCATTGTCTCCACCCATCCATTACCTTCCAGTTTTGTTTTCAACCTGACTGACTTCTTGACTTATGGCATGGAGGACCTTTTTCCCTTCTAGAACTTTTGTTGGACAAACTTCCCTGTTTATAGTGTGTCTTGGCTCTGAGTTGGTGACAGAACTTGTCTTTGGTGAGTTGGAGTGTATGCCTAAATCATTCTGGTCGGTTGTCCCAATGTTTGGCACTGTGCAGAACTCCCCCTAGTCACTTGAGATGTTGTTGGCTAAAACTGAAAGCCTATGTACTACTTATATTGGAAAATGTTATTATGTGCCCATGGAAAATGAAAAATGCTAAACTGTGTTTCTTAACATATGTGAAAAAGGGGAAGAGCAATGAAATGCTAAAATATCCCTTGAAAGGTGTAAGAAAAGGTAAAAAAAAAAGCAATGGTTAAATATATGCTATATCCAAATATTGCTGACCTTAAAAATTTGAATATGTCTTGGATGAAAGCTGCAGTTAACTGTGCTTTTAAGCACTGGTGAAGTCCCCAAAAGGACATATAGGCCAAAAAGGCCATGGAAATAAAATTGATGATCCTAATGAAACTTGATCAAACTTGATGTAGACATGATGCCTAAGTTGAATAAGCACTCTCTAAACAACTCAACCATTTGTGAGGCACTGCCATTCCTTGTGTTGTTGTTTGTCCTGCATATGGTTTTAGTGAGTTTTTCCTTTCCATATCCAAAGTGTCATGATGTTAAGTAGGAAGTCATCCTTTTCCCTAGCCTTGTCAATTTCAGCCTTCACCCTTTATTAGAAAATTGTCTACAACTATGAAGTAAGTATAATCCTGAAAGTCTGGTCTGAGTAATAATAAATAAAACCTTATATATGTATTTGGTTGATGTACCGCCAGTAAAATGACTACTACTTGTTGTGATTGTTGCTTAAATGAGTTGTAGAGCATGTCTTAGCCTTATAACACTTGCAGCAGATGGATGATAGTCTGAGTTATATTATTGGTATCTGATCATTTACAAATGGTTATATTGTCCATTGGATATGGTTGATAATCAGGTAGAGACCTGAGAGGGGTATGAGTATATACCCTAGATGGATTTGGACTCTCTGAGTCTAATGAGATAGCTTATTTTCAGTTCTGGGCACTTACAGAGATGATCAGGCTCAGTTTACCTTTCTGATGCAGTTTTGCTTCACAAGATGATGTGTTCGAGCAAGGAGATGTTTCATTTGGATCTCCTAGGGCATTGTATGGGCATAGGGGGTGCAACCACTTGATTGTACCATAACACCCCCATCCTAGAGAGCCTGGTGGGCTTAGTTTGACAATGCAGGCACCCTAGGAGGCTGTTTTGGCAGGTTCACATTTCTCGAGGCAGATTAAAAAATGATTAAATGGCTATTGAAGAAATTGATTTGGGCTACTGAGGCAAGGAAATGACATGGGGTGAGTCATGATGATGAGAGTGATGTCCTCCACACCTTCTCCAGCAGTTGCAACACCTGATTGGGCCCACACCTATTTTTTGGGCATTTTATTATTATTTTCTGGAGCTTTTGGGAGGCTCACAATTTCTTCAAGGAGGCACAAAGTCAAAGAATTAAAATATTATATTATTTTATTATGCCATGGGGCACCCAGAGGGAGTTAGTTAACACTCCATGGACCCACCATGTGCTGCATTTATTTCTTGTTGAGTGGGGTACCCTCCTTATGGGTGATTTAGTCCACTTTGGTACTTTATGGTTATATTGATCCATGTATTGTATGTTGAGCTCATCTCAACCATTTATTAGAACATTTTATCTTTTAATCTTAGCCACTCGTTTTGAAAGTGGTTAGGATTTTGGTTGTCTCAATTCTATTTAAAAGAGAGAGCTTCTCATTTGTAAGGAGTCTTTGGCTCTTGGATCTGATTAATAGAAAGATTTTTTTGTGGATATTTTCTGGATCTGCTTTGCATCTGGTGTTCTTCAGTGGTGATTGGAAAATCTTTTGCTTCCTAGCATTCGGAATATTTTGTGAGAACTATACTCTTTTTTCGGGATCTTTGTCTTGTCTACAGGAGGGCGACTTCATCTTGGGCGTTTTTGCAGGGGGACCTCAACTCGCTTGGACTGGTTTCGTCTATGACAGGGGGTTTTCATTAGTTTCATTGTGATTTATGATTGCATCTTGTTACTTTTCTGTAGATCTTTCTTTTCTTTCATGATTACGACAAATCTGATATTGTTGACGTTTGCTTGTGCAGGAGAGAGGGCGCATTGGTCACTTGGAGCACAACATTGGTCTTAAAACTCACTCACATCTTCCAGAATTGATCGGGATGGTAGGGATCATCATCAACAAGGCATCTACAAGCATTTCCAGTAAGATCTAACAGGTAAGTCTCTTCTCTTTCAGATCTCAATCCATTGTATCTTCTTTTCTTCAATTTTATGAAAAAACTCCTAAATAATAAAAATCCAATTTTTTTTTAATCAAGGAGCCGTTTGATCTCTTAGCAAACCATTTTTGGGTTTTGTAGATCAGGCATCCCCCTCACTGAATCATCCTCAACGTTGCCCTAGTTATGACTGGTTTGCCCTAGATTTGACTTTTTGACTGCTCAAACCCTAGCGCCCCACTGAAAATTTGACTTTTTCCAGAGTTGACTTTTTCCAGAAAATAGTTACATGGGTGTGTAGATCAGGTCTTCCTCATTCCAGAACACCCCCAATGCCGAGCTAGTTCCTGCCAGGTTGCTCTAGATCTGAAAAACTGACTTTCATCCTCCTAGCCCCCCTCATCAGATTTTGACTTTTCCAGATCTGATATTTCCTGAAATTTTCTGACTTGGGTTTGTAGATCGGGCCATCCTGATCTCATTTCCACCCCAACGCTGAGCTGATAGTCTCCTGGTGGCTCTAGATCTGTAGATCTCCCTCTCCAAACCCTAGCGCTAGCCCTCCTTCTGTCGATTTTCCTGTAACCTGAATCTTCCGGGCCAAATCCTTTTCTGGGTCCATAGATCAGGGCATATTCTAGGTGGATTAACTGAAACGTTGTGCTGATACTAACTCCATTACCCAAGGCTGAGTAGGCACTGATCTTCAAGCATAGCGCTAGCCCTTCCTGACCTTTTTCCCCCAAAAGTTGACCATTCCTTAATAACTCAGGTTACCTTATACTTTCATATCTTTCACTGAGTCTATCTTCTTGGTACTAGACAGTGCCGACTCTATCCTTGCTCACCCTGTCACAGTTACGTTTCCCAAGACAATGGTCATCTTCATTAGTTGCTAGTACCTAAACCCTAGAGCTAGGGTTTCCATTTACCATACTCCTTACGTACCTCAAAGCCACATTTGATCTGTTCTGGTGTCTAGGTCTGATCTCTCCTGTTGGGAGTAAATCCGGGTCTCCCTCGTTGTTGTCTTAGACTTAGATAACATAAAGCGAAGACTGCCTTGATTGACGTGACAACCATCCATTTGGGAGTCTAGGCAGTCTTGGTTCCACCTCCCTAGTTGCTTTCCCCTCTACCATCCATCCTGGATCCATCATACATAGGCAACTATAAGGTTGGTGATAGCATTTTGACGTCGTTGCCGGGGAAGGTAGAGGCCTACCTTGGTTCAACATACCTCACCTTTCCCTACGACATATGTCTTATTGGTGAATTACTTTTGTGGTTCACCTGGCGACTCCACCCTGCGACTCCACTGAAGACCATACCCAACGTCTTAATCTTAAGTTCTCAGAACGTACCATAAATCATAATGAATTCAGATGTATTTCTGAGGCACATGAAGGAATTAACCAAAAACATGATGGAAAATACAATACAAATAAACGAAAGGGATAGAAGGAGGTCAGACTACGAGTATGTGGATGACCTCGAGCATGACTATGGATATGAATCTAGCTATCACAATCTTTATGATACCCACCAACTTCCTCACCCATTCAATATAAAATAATATAATAAAATAATATAATGTTTTATTTCTTTGACTTTGTGCCTCCTTGAGGAAATCGTGAGCCTCCTAAAAGCTCCAGAAAATAATATAAAAATGCCCAAAAATAGGTGTGGGCCCAATCAAGCGCTGCAATTGCTGGAGGTGTGGAGGACATCATTCGCATCATTATGATTCATCCCATGTCATTTCCTTGCCTCAGTAGCCCAAATCGATTTCTTCAATAGCCATTTAATCATTTTTAATTTACCTCGAGAAACGTGAACCTACAAAAACAGCCTCCTAGGGTGCTTGCATTGTCAAACTGAGCCCACCAAGTTCTCTGGGATGGGGGTACTATGGTACAAGCAAGTGGCTGTACCCCCTATGCCCATACAACGCCCTAGGAGATCCAACTGAAACATTTGCTTGCTTAGACAAATCAACCTGTGAAGAAAAACTGCATCAGAAAGGCAGAATGAGCCTGATCATATCTGCAAGTGCCCGGAACTAGAAATAAACTATCTCATTAGACTCAGAGAGTCCAAATCCATCTAAGGTGTATACTCATACCCGTCACAGGTCTCTATCTGATCATCAACCATATCCAATAAACAATATAACCATCTGTAAATGATTAGACACCAATAATAACTTAGACTATCATCCATCTGCTGCAAGTGTTAAAAGGCTAAGACATGCTCTACAACTCATTCAAGCAACAATCACAACAAGTAGCAGTCATTTCACTGGAGGTACATCAACCAATACATATATAAGGCTTTATTTATTATTACTCAGACTAGATTTTCAGGACTATACTCATTTCATAGTTGTAGCCAATTTGCTAGTGAAGGGTGAAAGATGAAATTGACAAGGCCAAGGCAAAAGATGACTTCCTACTTAACATCATGACACTTTGGATATGGAAAGGGAATACTCACTATAACCAATGTCGGACAAACAACAACACAAGGAATGGCAGTGCCTCACAAATGGTTGAGTTGTTTGGAGAGTGCTTATTCAACTTAGGCATCATGTCTACATCAAGTTAAATCCAAGTTCATTAGGACCATCAATTTTATTTCCATGGCCTTTTTGGCCTATATAACCCTTTGGGACTTCACCAGTGCTTAAAAGCATAGCTAATCGCAGCTTTCATCTGGGACATTTATATTTATAAGGTCAACAATATTTGGATATAGCATATTTTTAACCATTGTTTTTTGGACCTTTTCTTATACCCTTCAAGGGGTATTTTAGCATTTCATTGCTCTTGCCCTTTTTCACGTATGTTAAAAAACACAGTTTTAGCATTTTCATTTTCCATGGGCGCATATACAACATTTCCAATACAGGTAGTACATGAGCTTTTAGTTTTAGCCAACAACATCTCAAGTGACCAGGGGGAGTTTTGCACAGTGCCAAACATCGGAACAACCGACCAGAATGATTTAGGCATACAATCCAACTCACCAAAGGCAAGTTTTGTCACCAACTCAGAGCCGAGACACAATATAAACAGGGAGGTTTGTCCAACAACGGTTCTAGTGGGGAAAAAGATCTTCCATGCCATAAGTCAAGAAGTCAGTCGAGTTGAAAACTAAACTGGAAGGTAATGGATGGGTGGAGATAGTGAATGATGAAGCCAACACTAGCAAGCCAAAACAATGGTGGGAATGACTACCTCTATTCTTCTTAAGGAGGGTAAAACCAATGAGTATGGATCAAGAACTTCCAAGTCTAAGTAGGGACATCAATACATAATACAAAATACACCCAAGTCCATATAATTATGACCGCTAGATCATGACACCACATGTTAATACATGTCACAAAAATGAGTATAAGAGCAATGATAACCATAACACAATATAAAAGTTGAGTCATAATCATGCAATATAATCCATTTGAAACACCATCTGTCCAATGAGAAAGTACTGATATAAAACTGGGCAGCAATAACTGCTCTGTAATGACTAAATGGCTACATCCGTTCTCAAATCTAAGTGTCCTGAGACTCAGTACTGACATGGGAGAGTACAATAGTCCACTAATACAATAATGATCCGTCAAAACTGTTCATCTCAGCATCCCATATGTAAGAGATCTGGCTGGAAAATGTACTGTGTCTAAAAAATAGAATATGGTAGCCTGGTTACTATATATGTGATAACACACTGTAGCAATAGCCGGGAACTCCAGCATGGAGTGCAACTACTGGATTCCAAAATTGAATGTCACATTAGGTAACTATCAGATGACAGATTCATTCTATGTAGTAGATGTATCAAATACTCATGTAGTATTGGGTGTTCAGTGGCTTTATTCAATAGGGAAATACACCACAAACCACCGGGCAATGGAAATGGAATTCCAGACCAGACGGCAAACGGGTAGTTTTGAGGGGCATGAACACTTATCCCCCAAAACCGGTCTCGTCAAAGAGAATGGAGGTAGTACTCATACAGGATGATATAGAATGGGCTGCAAAATGTTTTGTCACCTTTAGGAAACCCCTAGAAACCAACACACAACACCCAAGTGACATTCAGGCCTTGTTACAAAAGCATGAAAAGGTATTTTGGGACCTTCCATCAGGTAGACCAGTAGACCGAGGCTTTGAACACATTATTGAGCTAGAGGAGGGGACACAGGCAGTCATCACCACTCCTTATTGGCATCCCAAAAGATACAAGGATGAGATCGAGAAAACGATCAAAGAATTACTTGAGCTTGGATACATTTGGCCTAGTTCTAGCCCCTTCGCATCTTCAGTAGTCTTGGTCAAGAAGAAGCTTTGTACACTTGGAATGTGCATCGACTATCGAGCACTCAACAAAAAGACCATTAAGAACAGGTATCCCATCCCTAGAATTGATGAACTCATGGACGAACTACAGGGTGCCAAATACTTCTCCAAGATTGATCTTCGCTCGGGGTACCATCAGATCCGAGTAAGGGACCAAGACATCTCCAAAACAGCTTTTTGTTGCCACTATGGTCACTATGAGTTTTTGGTCATGCCTTTTGGACTTACCAATGCTCCAGCCACTTTTCAATCGTGCATGAACCATACCTTCAGAGTTCAGCTACGTAAGTTTTTGCTAGTATTCTTTGATGACATCCTGATTTACAGCAAAACATGGGAAGAGCATCTGAAACACCTGGACGAAGTACTGAGCAATCTAGAAGAACACTCGCTTTACACGAAAATGTCCAAGTGTGAATTTGGCATGAAGGAAATGCTGTACCTAGGGCACATAATCAATGAAAAATGAGTACAGGTGGACATGGAGAAAATCCGAGCTATCAGAGATTGGCCCGCGCCAAAAACAGTCACAGAATTGAGAGGTTTCTTAGGTCTGTGCACTTATTACCGAAGGTATGTTAAGGGATTCTCCCAATTTGCAGCACCCCTCACAGATGTCACAAAGAAGGGAGCATTCATCTAGACAGAACTAGCACAGAAACTTTCGAGGAGATGAAAGTCATTATGAGTTCTTGTCTAGTTTTAGCATTACTGGACTTCTCACAACCATTTGTAGTAGAATGTGATGCCTTAGGGGAAGGGCTAGGAGCAGTATTGATGCAAAATCATCACCCTATTGCTTTTGAGAGCCGTAAACTGAAGAATTATGAGCGCCACTACTCCATATATGACAAAGAAATGCTAGCCATCTTACATGCTCTCACGTAGTTCAGACAGTGCTTGGTCGGCAGTAAGTTCAAAATCAAAACAGATCATAACAGCCTCAAGTATTTCTTGGAGCAGAAGAAACTGAATGAGCGCCAATAAAAATGGGTCAGCAAAGTACAATCCTACGATTTCGAGATCGAGTATGTAAAAGGTAAGAATAATGTAGTAGTTGATGCATTATCTAGGCGACCCGCCTCACTATCTCTCATGAGTATATCCACGGATTGGAGGGCACTTCTCTTAGTAGAATACTCCAAAAATAAATTCACTTGCGAATTATTGGATGTACAAATTTAGGATGATAAGTACAAGATTGTCGATGACATCATCTATTACAAGAACAAGATATACTTCGTCCCAGAATCCACTTTGAGGAAAAAGATCATACAAGCAGCACATGACTCTCCATTATCAGGACATCAAGGTTTCTTGAAGACCTACAAACAGATCTGAGAGGTTCTCATGGAAGGGCCTCAAAGGGGAAGTTATGCAGCACGTACGGGAATGTAGCATATGTCAACAGAACAAGATTGAGAACATCCATCTAGCAGGGTTGCTTCAGCCACTATCAATTCCAGAACAAACGTGGGATAGTGTCTCCATGGACTTCATTACAGGATTGCCCAAGGTCCAAGGGCGGGATTGTTTATATGTTGTAGTTGATAGATTGACCAAACTTGCACATTTCTTTTCTATATCATCTGATTACTCTGCAGCTCAAGTAGTTGAGTTATTCTTCAGGGAGGTCTTCAAGTTACACGGGTTACCTAAGACCATTGTCAGTGATCGGGATAGTAGATTCGCAGGTGCCTTCTGGCAGGAACTATTCAGATTAGTGGGGACCGAACTGACTACCAACACGAGTTATCATCCTCAGAGCGATGGACAAACTGAAATTGTCAACAAGTGGATTGAAAGATGTCTGAGGAACTACGTAACAGGGCAGCAACGAACGTGGATTAAATGGCTACACTTAGGGGAGTACTGCTACAATACTACCTATCACATGTCTATTAGGATGACACCTTTTAAAACATTATATGGCTACGAGGCCTTGGACTATGTAGATTTAGCATTCAGAGACAGTAGGGCTCCTAAGGCAAAGGATTGGATACAAGATAGTCAGGATATTCCTAAAATCTTGAAGGAAAACTTATAGACAGCCCATAATCAACAGAAGTTATATGAAGACAAACACAGGGTTGAGCGGAGCTTTGAGGTAGGGGATTTGGTATACTTAGGGCTCCAACCTTATAAACAGTCTTCGCTTAAGAAGAAAGGAGTGAAAAAGTTAAAACCTCGCTTCTATGGACCCTACAAAATAATCGGGAAGGTGGGAGAGGTGGCATATGAACTAGAACTACCACAGGAAAGTAAAATTCACAATGTATTCCATGTGTCCAACTTGAAAAAGACCCTTGGGAAACACATTGCTCCATCAACAAAATTACCTCCTTTAGATGATGAAGGACTACTGATACTGATTCCTGAACGGATCATACAGACTAGAGAAAGGAAACTCAGGAACCGGGTAATTAGGGAATACTTGGTTCAATGGAAAGAACTACCGCCAAAGGATGCCACATGGGAAGGTGAACAGGTACTGCAGCATCCCAGTTTGTAGTTGCTTAAGGACACGCAATCTCAAGCGGGGAGAACTGTAATGTCCTCATCTGATTAGGCATTGAGGACCAAAACTGCTAACCTATGTGATTCCTGTGGGTTCGAGCGGTTACTGACAGTTAGGGAATCAACTAAAGACCGATGCCATCTACAGAAAATCTAGGGCATCAATATGTTATCACCATTAGGTCAAAGAGGGCCACCGGGGCCAAAGGCCACCATCATGCATGACATCTAAGTATTATTTAATGATGCGTACACCCATTTAAGTCTCCATGTGCATGCTTGGAAGTCAACTGCAAATTAGAAATTAAAGTGACCTAATTTGGTCAAAAGTTAGGGTTTTCGCAGTTGAAAGTTATAAAAGGAAGATAAAGTGAAAGGAGACTTACTTTTGATGATTATTGATTTTGGAGCTCTTGAGTAGTAGCACAGCGTGCGGCCACAGCAGTTGGGGTTGGAGACGACGTCTTCAACTAACGGGGCTTCGGCAGTGAGATATCCGCCCTAGTCTCATCCAGGGTAAGCCATCCAGGTTCACCATTCGCTCTTTAATTTATTCACAGTTATCCAGTATCCATCAGAGATTGTTTGCAGGGGCCCGTGTGCAGTCGTAAGGAGTTTTCAGCTGGAAAGCCCAAATCATTCGCCGGGTCTTCAAATCTCAATTTACCTTCGAAACTTAGGCACCGTTCTTATCATCGGAATCATACTCCAGTACCTGGTGATTATCAGATCTGGTCTTGCTCATCCTGAGCAGTTATCATCCATTTTGGGATCAGAGGGGCGTGAGTAGCTGAACCTCCAGAACAATTCGTTAGCCTGCCTAGAGACCTCCGAATTTCCGCATGCGCCAGGCATTCTCTCCGGCACAGGAAGACTATCAATCCTGTAAATTCTCAGCTTCATCGGACACCTACTTGACTGAAAATGTCACCCGTAGCTGACTTGGGGTTCGTGCTGCTAGGGTATCATCGGAAGCAGAAGATACCAGGTCATCTTCGATTCAGCTCTTGATGCATGCATATTCTATCAGGAGCATTCCAGCCAGCTTATCAGTGGTAAGTGTTCATTCTATCCTACAAACCCTAACCCTAATTTTAGGGAATTTTGCATGGGAGTTTGCATGCCCGACTGTTTCAGTATATTTGCATAGAATTAGAAAATATTGGGATTTGGGATATTACAATAATTAACTTTAAAGAAAGCTCAATCAATCATTTTAGCAAGTGGTTACATTGGATCTATCATTTTACTTAGCACTTGTCCAATTGGTTAGGTTAGAGTAGGTAGGACTCAATAAGCCTTTCCCGGCAGTAGTGTAGCTTAGAATCTTGCATTTTTGTTTCTGAAGCTTGCCTTTAAAGCTCTTAGTATAGTTTTTTTGTTATCCTGCAAAATAAAAAACAAACTTTTATTGAAAGTTATGGTTATAGATTAGATTTATTTTTTGCTTTTCAGTTTCATGCATCTTTATTTTCAGTATTTTATATATTATCCACATATCGTTTTGATGTCTGGTCTGTGAGTTTGGTATAGCTTTGGACATGTTGCAGGTAGTCAGTGACATTTTTGGTAGCGGTTGAAGAGCTGGATCGATTGATCAAGGATGCGAGAAGCATAGTACGAGGACCAGAGATTCTGAGGTTCTCAAGCGCTCTTTCCAGCAGAGCACTTGTCCCAGCTGGAGCCAGATGTTATCACATATATAGTAGCCGGGCTACCATATTCTATTTTTTAGATACAGTACATTTTTCAGCCAAATCTCTTTCATATGAGATGCTAAGATGAGTAGTTTTGATGGATCATTATTTTATTTGTGGACTATTGTACTCTGCCATGTCAGGACTGAGTCTCAGGACACTCAGATTTGAGGACCGATGTAGCCATTTAGTCATTATAGAGCAGTTATTGATGCCCAGTTTTATATCAGTGCTTTCTCATTGGACAGATGATGTTTTAGATGGATTATATGCATGATTATGACTCATTTTTATTATATTGTGTTATGGTTATCATTGCTTTTATACTCATCTTTGTGACATGTATTAACATGTAGTGTCATGATCTGGCGGTCATAATTATATGGACTTGGATGTATTTGTATTATGTATTGATGTCCCTACTCTGACTTTGAAGTTCTTGATCTATACTCATTGGTTTTACCCTCCTTAGGGAGAATAGAGGTAGTCATTCCCACCATTGTTTTGGCTTGCTAGTGTTGGCTTCATCATTCATTATCTCCACCCATCCATTACCTTCCAGTTTTGTTTCCAACTTGACTGACTTCTTGACTTATGGCATGGAGGACCTTTTCCCCCGCTAGAACCTTTGTTGGACAAACTTCCCTATTTATAGTGTGTCTTGGCTCTGAGTTGGTGACAGAACTTGCCTTTGGTGAGTTGGAGTGTATGCCTAAATCATTCTTGTCGGTTGTCTCGATGTTTGGCACTGTGCAGAACTCACCCTAGTCACTTGAGATGTTGTTGGCTAAAACTGAAAGCTCATGTACTACTTATATTGGAAAATGTTATTATGCGCCCATGGAAAATGAAAAATGCTAAACTCTGTTTCTTAACATATGTGAAAAAGGGCAAGAGCAATGAAATGCTAAAATACCCCTTGAAGGGTGTAAGAAAATGTCAAAAAAAACAATGGTTAAATATATGCTATATCCAAATATTGCTGACCTTATAAATTTGAATATGTCTTGGATGAAAGTTGCAGTTAGCTGTGCTTATAAGCACTGGTGAAGTCCCCAAAAAGACATATAGGCCAAAAAGACCATGGAAATAAAATTGATGATCCTAATGAAAGTGGATCAAACTTGATGTAGACATGATGCCTAAGTTGAATAAGCACTCTCTAAACAACTCAACCATTTGTGAGGCATTGCCATTCCTTGTGTTGTTGTTTGTCTTGCATATGGTTTTAATGAGTTTTTCCTTTGCATATCCAAAGTGTCATGATGTTATGTAGGAAGTCATCATTTGCCCTAGCCTTGTCAATTTCAACCTTCACCCTTCATTAGCAAATTGACTACAACTATGAAGTGAGTATAATCTTGAAAGTCTGGTCTGAGTAATAATAAATAAAACCCTATATATGTATTTGGTTGATGTACCGCTAGTAAAATGACTGCTACTTGTTGTGATTGTTGCTTAAATGAGTTGTAGAGCATGTCTTAGCCTTATAACAATTGCAGCAGATGGATGATAGTCTGAGTTATATTATTGGTATTTGATCATTTATAGATTGTTATATTGTCTATTAGATATGGTTGATAATCAGGTAGAGACCCGAGAGGGGTATGAGTATACACCCTACATGGATTTGGACTCTGAGTCTAATGAGATAGCTTATTTTCAGTTCCAGGCACTTATAGAGATGATCAAGCTCAGTTTACCTTTCTGATGCAGTTTTGCTTCACAGGATGATGTGTCCGAGTAAAGAGATGTTTCGTTTGGATCTCCTAGGGCATTGTATGGGCATATGGGGTGCAACCACTTGATTGTACCATAGTACCCCCATCCCAGAGAGCCTGGTGAGCTCAGTTTGACAACACAAGCACCCTAGGAGACTGTTTTGGTAGGTTTACATTTCCCGAGGCAGATTAAAAAATGATTAAATGGCTATTGAAGAAATCGATTTGGGCTACTGATGCAAGGAAATGACATGGGGTGAGTCATGATGATGAGAGTGATGTCCTCCACACCTTCTCCAGTAGTTGCAACATCTGATTGGGCCCACACCTATTTTTTGGGCATTTTATTATTATTTTTTGGAGCTTTTGGGAGGCTCACGATTTCCTCAAGGAGGCACAAAGTCAAAGAATTAAAATATTATATTATTTTATTGTGCCGTGAGGCACCCAGAGGGAGTTAGTTAACACTCCATGGACCCACCATGTACTTCATTTATTTCTTGTTGAGTGGGGTACCCTCCTTATTGGTGATTTAGTCCACTTTGGTACTTTATGGTTATATTGATCCATGTATTGTATGTTGAGCTCATCTCAACCATTTATTAGAACATTTTATCTTTTAATCTTAGCCACTCGTTTTGAAAGTGGTTAGGATTTTGGTTCTCTCAATTCTATTTAAAGGAGAGAGCTTCTCATTTGTAAGGGGTCTTTGGCTCTTGGATGTGATTAATAGAAAGATTTTTTTGTGGATATTTTCTGGATCTGCTTTGCATCTGGTGTTCTTCGGTGGTGATTGGAAAATATTTTGCTTCCTAGCA
The DNA here is from genome assembly GCA_001517045.1 of Pseudotsuga menziesii. Taxonomy (NCBI): domain Eukaryota; kingdom Viridiplantae; phylum Streptophyta; class Pinopsida; order Pinales; family Pinaceae; genus Pseudotsuga; species Pseudotsuga menziesii. The sequence goes on along the minus strand of LPNX010842453.1, from coordinate 175,054 downwards.
TTTGGAATACTTTGTGAGATCTATACTATTTTTTCGGGATCTTTGCCTTGTCTACAGGAGGGCGACTTCATCTTGGGCGTTTTTGCAGGGGGACCTCAACTTGCTTGGATTGGTTTCGCCTATGGCAGGGGGTTTTCATTAGTTTCTTTGTGATCTATGATTGCATCTTGTTACTTTTCTGTAGATCTTGCTTTTCTTTCATGATTACGACAAATCTGATATTGTTGACGTTTGCTTGTGCAGGAGAGAGGGCACATTGGTCACTTGGAGCACAACGTTGGTCCTAGAACTCACTCACATCTTCCAGAATTGATCGGGATGGCAGGGATCATCATCAATGAGGCATCTATAAGCATTTCCAAGTAAGATCTAACAGGTAAGTCTCTTCTCTTTCAGATCTCAATCCATTGTACCTTCCTTTTTTCAATTTTATGAAGAAACTCCTAAATAATAAAAATCCAAACAAATATTTAATCGGGGAGCCGCTTGATCTCTAAGCAAACCATTTCTGGGTTTTGTAGATCGGGCATCCCCCTCACTGAATCATCCTCAACGATGCCCTAGTTATGACTGGTTTGCCCTAGATTTGACTTTTTGATTGCTCAAACCCCAGCCCCACTGAAAATTTGATCTTTTCCAGAGTTGACTTTTTCCGGAAAATAATTACATGGGTGTGTAGATCAGGTCTTCCTCATTCCAGAACACCCCCAATGCTGAGCTATTTCCTGCCAGGTTGCCCTAGATCTGAAAAACTGACTTTCAGCCTCCTAGCCCCCCTCATCAGATTTTGACTTTTCCAGATTTGATATTTCCTAAATTTTTTTGACTTGGGTTTTTAGATCGGGCCAACCTGATCTCATTTCCACCCGAACGCTGAGCTGATAGTCTCTCGGGGGCTCTAGATTTGCAGATCTACCTCTCCAAACCCTAGCACTAGCCCTTCTTTTGCTGATTTTCCTGTAACCTGAATCTTTCGAGTCAAATCCTTTTCTGGGTCCATAGATCAGGGCATATCCTAGGTGGGTTCACTGAAACGCTGTGCTGATACTGACTCCATTACCCAAGGCTGAGCAGGCATTGATCTCCAAGCATAGCGCTAGCCCTTCTTGACCTCTTTCCCCCAAAAGTTGACCATTCCTTGATAACTCAGGTTATGTGATACTTTCATATCTTTCACCGAGTCTATCTCCTTGGTAGTAGATAGTCTTGACTTTGTCCTTGCTCACCCTGTCACAGTTACGTTTCCCAAGAGAATGGTTATCTTCATTAGTTGCTAGTACCTGAGCTAGGGTTTCCATTTACCTTCTTACGTACTTCAAAGCCACACTTGATCTGTTCTGGTGTCTAGGTCTGATCTCTCCTATCGAGAGTAGATCCAGGTCTCCCCCATTGTTGTCCTGGACTAAGATAATATAAAGCGAAGACTGCCTTGATTGACGTGACAACCATCCATTTGGGAGTTTAGGCAGTCTTGGTTCCACCTCCCTAGTTGCTTTCCCCTCTACCATCCAGCCTGGATCCATCATACATAGGCAACTACAAGGTTGGTGATAACACAGGTAAAATACACCCACCCTGGCGAGTGAAACCTCAAAAAAATCACTGGGCAACTCAGCAGCAAAACCCAGCTACTCTATGTAGCTGTACGACCTAGCTATATGGCCCTGCGTCAGCAATATGACCTGCTGTACGGAATTCGTACGGATGCTGACGTCAATAGTACGGATATGTACGACAACTGTACGGCCCTCTTGTTGGCCGTTGCATTGCTCGTCTGCGTGATCGGTAAGGTCTTTGGTCAACCTAGTGAACTTGTTGGGAAACTGCTCCTTCGTTTTTTCTGGAAACTCCTCCGTTTGACTTCTCTCTGTTTGTATCTTTGTTGTGTATTTGTGTATGTGTCCTCTCCACCAAATCTCATTTTAACTCAATGGCTAAGTAAAAACCCTAACCCTCACTATGGATCTATGGATGAGATCCTCTCGTGAGAATCAATGGCCAAGATTTGATTAGCCATCACTTAAATATTTCAGTTCTCACTTTAATAAAGTGATTCCATTAAGTCAAAATCAAATTAGAATAATTAAAGTATTTCCTAAGTCAAAACTTAGGAAAATCACTTTAATAGATTTGGCTTCCAGTTTAATGTCTCTCTAGCATGCAAGGACACATGCAATGCTAGAAGACTTTCCTTGTTGCACTTTCTAACACTCCCTCTCAACGAGGAAGGAATTCGGTAGCAACCGCAACTTATCCTTGAACTTCAAAAAACTGTCTCCAAAGTGCCTTGGTGAAAATGTCCGCCACTTGCTCATATGTCTGTATGTACTCCAACCGAATGATTCTTCTTTGAACACAATCTCTCAAGAAGTGGTACCTGATGTCTATGTGTTTACTCCAGTCCTAGAACACTGGGTTTTCAGATAGCCTGATGCCACTCTCAATGTCACAGTGAAATACTGTAGCCTCTTTCTCACACTCGAACAACCCTGAAAATAACTTCCTCAACCACATTCCCTCACAAACAACTAAATTGACTGCCATGTACTTATCCTCTGTCGAGCTCAATGCAACTGACTTCTGCTTCTTGCTGAACCAAGAAACAACCCCTGATCCAATTCTGAAGCAACACTCTGAAGTACTCTTCTAATCCTCTACACATCCTGCCCAATTAGCATCTATGAAGCCTGGTAATTGTACACTCCCCATGCGCTAATAAACCAACCTATACTCCATTGTACCTATGATGTAGCGAAGTATGTGCTTCACAGTTGTCTAATGCAGTCTCCGAGGGTCCACCATGAACTGGGTCAAAGATTTGACTGCAAAGCTGATGTCTGGCCATGTGTTCACTAGATACATAAGCGATTCGATAAGCTGACGATACAAGGTAGGATCAAATCTGTCTGACCCTGATGCATCAATCTTCCTATAGTTGGAAACTAGAGATATGGCCATAGGCTTGCATTCCACCATCCTGAATCTCTTCAAGATCTCCACTGCATACTTCCCCTGTCCAATGAAGAAGCACCCATCTCTCTACCAAACTTCCAAGCCTAGGAAGTAACGCATCAACCCAAGCTCTTTCATCTCAAACTCAACTGCAAGGTTGGACTTGCAGTCACCAATCAAGTTCTCATCTCTTGTAAGAAAGAGATCATCTACATATAAGACCAGTGTGAGAGGCACCTCACTTGTCAAGAAGTACAGGTTGTGGTCTGCCTCACTCTGCTGAAATCCCATCTCCCGTAGATAGCTGTCTATCCTAAAGTACCATGCTCGAGGTGCCTGCTTGAGCCCATAAATAGCTCTATGTAGCTTGCATACATGCGTCTTCCTGTTCGCCACATCAAACCCCTATGGAAACTAAATATATACCTCCTCCTCTATAACTCCGTTGAGGAAGGCAGTCTTGACATCCATTTGATGGACTCGTCAAACCATCTCTGCAGCTAAAGAGATAATGGTTCAATTGGAAGAATACCTGGCAACAGGGGCAAAGGTCTTCTCATAGTCAATACCCTCCTTCTGTGAAAACCCCTTTTCCATGAAGCGTGCCTTGTACTTCTCCATGCTTCTGTCTGCTGCATTCTTTATCTTGTAGATCCATCTGTATCCCACCACCTTTTTACCTTGAGGCCTCAACACAACTTCCCATACCTGATTCTTCATAATTGAGTCATACTCCTCAACCATGGCCTCTTGCCACACGTCATGTTGTGCAACCTTCTCGAAACTAAAAGGTTTAGAGTTAATCAACTCTGTCATCAGTGCCATATAACTGAGTCTCTCTGGTGGTTTGCTCTGTCTCATGGAGCTCTGTTGAGGATCCACCTTCCTAGAATCCCGAACTGTGGACTTGAACCACGTAGGCCTTGGCCTAATATCTATCTGCTGCAGCTGCTAGCTATTCGTCACCTACTACAGCTCATCCTCCAAATCAATGACTGAAGGATCCTGTCCACCTAACTCCCTTTGACTACCAGAACCTGCGCCCTGTGTTTGTACCTGTACCTGTACATTTAGCTCCAACTTGACCCCCGTGTCTTGCGCTGGTTGCTGCTCTGCTGTAAGTCCATAGATCTCTTCAAGGCCCTGTCCTCATCAAACTGGACATCCCTGCTCATAACGATCCTCTTGCGAGCATGAATGTAAACTTTGTATGCCTTCGAAGTCTCGATGTATCCAACAAGTAACCCGTTCTTTGCAGAAGGGTCCAACTTCTTCCTAGTGTTAGCATGAACATGACAATAGCAGACACTCCCAAATATGTGAATATGGCTCACATCTAGTCTAGTGCCTGTGAAGCCCTCTTCAGGTGTCTTCCTCTCCAAAGCTGTTTGGGGACACCTGTTCTGAATGTATGTTGCAGTCATTTATGCCTCGTCCTAAAGGAATAGTGGTAATCCCTGATCAAATTGCATGGCCTTGGCTGCTCCTACCATAGTCATGTTCTTTCTCTCTGCCACTCCATTCTACTGCGGGGTATGAGGCACAATGTGCTTCTTGATCCCCTCTGCCAAACAATACTCCAAGAACTCATTGGAGGTGTACTCTCCCCCATTGTCGGTTCTCAAAACACGGATCTTCCTTCTTGTCTGGTTCTTAACGAGAGTCTTGAACTCCCGAAACCTCTCAAATGCCTCTGACTTGGCCTTCAAGAAATAGATCCAGGTCTTCTTAGAATTGTCATAAATGAAAGTGATGCAGTAACTGTAATCATTGAAAGATTGGACACTCATAGGTCCACAAACATCCGATTGCACTAAGTCCAAGGGCTCCTTTGAATTGTGCTCACTCTGTGGGAAAGGCTTCCTGATGTTCTTCCCCAACGCACAAAACTTGCGGTGGTTATGCTTCTCCTCTTGTACCTGAGGAACTCCATTGACAACCTGTCTCAAGTGCTTCAGTGCTCCATGGTGTAAGTCTTCCATCCTTCTATGCCAAAACTCACCCTGAATGTTGCTGCTGTTGACTAAAGCCTTTGCAAGCTTCATTTTCAGTCTTTTCAGCCAAGGCTGATCCAATGAAAATCCTAGGATTTTCTTCTTGCAAATTCACCGTATCAGAAATAGGCTGATTGCTTGCTGAATTAATCATCTTAAGAACTGATTCTTTATATGAAGGGTTTTTCATTAACTCAGTTAAAGGTACAGGAATCTTTAACTTTCCTAATTCATTTTCCAGGTTGAAATTCTGCACAGTTTTATTTACCTCTTCAACGTCCATGTTCTTCTTTTGTTTTTCTGATACTTGTCTTTTCTCTGTCACAGGATCAGATGACTGCTTAGCAGGGATAGCTACCTTCTTCTTCGGGATTTGTACTACCTGTTTTGGACTTGACCTCAGATTCACAGTCTTCTTGAGTTCATTTTGACAGACATCAGCAGTTACAGCAGTCATTTTCAGACCTAAATCATCCTCTGTTTCGAACATATCAGCATCATAGCATTCTGCATTTAGAAACTCTTCTTCAGTGACAAAACCTCCAGGCAATCTTTCTCCAAAATGGTTCATATCTTGGTCAGTATCTTCAAATATCACTTCATCAACAACATTGTTCTGAAGAGGTGGTGGTACTCTTTGGTCCTCATTTTCTCTCCTTTCCCGCTGAATATCATCATTCCTTCATTCTCTAGGCATGAAACGGGGAGCAAATTGTCTTCTGAATTGGTTCTGATTGTTAGGGTTTCGTTTACCTTCTGGAACAGGCTTGCTGGAATTTTTCTCTAGCTCTAATTTGTTTAATTTTGCAGTCAAAATTTTCACCAACTTAGCCATCTCATCAATTTTCCCTTCAGCAGAATGAGAAGCAGAACTTTCTGGAGCTGCTTCATTCTTTCCTTTCCTGTCATAAAGTTGCTGAGCTGTTTGCTTCTTCAATCTATTGGAAGCCAATATGTTAGATTCTACCTCCAATGCTGCATCCTGCATATTCAGTAAAGAAATAGGTCTCCTTTCTCTTAGTAGTAAGGAAAATTCATGGTCGAAAGCATTTGCATATGTAAGTTTTGCAGATGTTTCTGTAGGCTTTATTTCTGCAGGAATTCTACTGTACATTTTGTTAAACCTCTTTGAAAAGTCTGCAATAGTTTCATCATTTTTCCTCCTAAGGGCTCCAAACTTAGTTATGTAGTATGTATGGTCTTTGGTGTCACCCCATTGTCTCATGAAGAGATCACGAAGTTCTTCAATGATAGTGATTGAGTTAGCAGGCAACTCCCTAAACCATTTCCTGACATCTCCATCAAGGCTCTACACGAACATTCTCATCCATACATCCTTGGCTTCAATGTTTTGGTTATCAGCATAACTAAGGAAAGCTTCCCAGTGTTCTTTAGCTGTAGTTTCCCCCTGTCCATTAAACCTAGGCAGATATTTTTGATAGTCACCTCCAGGCAGTGCATTTAAAGGATGAGGCAAAACCAATGGTGCATATCTGGTTGCAACCATTCGGTCCATCATGTCTATAGGCTGATTTTGGGCTGCCATTTTAAGGCTAACTGACTTTGGTGATGAAGAGGTTTGACTGGAACTTGGCTGAAAGGGGATTTTACCTAATTTCAACTGAAAAAGAGGTATCTTACCAGGAGAGGTTGTTTTAGCTTTTCTGAAAGATTAAGGATCAGTGAAAACTTGGAAACTACTATCAAGAAATATAGGCTTTAACCAAAGTGAAGTTTCTTCTTCTTTTCTCAACGTAGATGAAGGTGATGAACCACCCAACTGGTCAGGGTCACATAGGGATGGTAATGACTGAGACCTTCTAATCTTCCTTGCTGTCTTCAATATTTGTTCAGGGTCTGTAACACCCAACTGCAATGGTGAAATAGGTCTGTTTCTAGTTCCAACTCCCTTAGTAGCCACTGACAAACTGGTGAAAAGTAGTCTTAAAGATGTGCTGGTTTAAGTTCACCTCTTAAAACCAGTGAAATGATAAGTATCCCAGGGAAAAATCTGTTTTCAACTTCGTTCCCCGGCAACGGCGCCAAAGATGTTTGTGCCAGAAATTGTTTCCAGACTACAAGGAAACAAGCCAACACAATCTCAAATATTCAATCAAACAAAACTAGGTTTTAGGGTTTTTGAAAGGTTTTTCTGGTTGTAAAGTTTGGTGACCAAAGGGAATACATTCATAAGCCAAATAGGACCTAAATCACAAGTAAAGAAGAACATAGATGCATAATATAATAACCATGTATCCAATAGAACATAATATTGAAGTTCATCCACAACTGACAAGCACTACAAGCATAAAGACTATAAACCAGCAATGAAATTATCAATTGTGTAGCTAAACAAGCTAGAAATGAAGCCAAAACACAGACTGAAGGGTAAAATGGATCATATATTTCATAATTCTGTTCATCAAATACACATGAGAGTTAAGTACTTAGCTTATCAATAAGTCTAAAAGACCTCCTCTAGCCATCCAAAAATCGAACCCCTTGTTCTCTTTGTGACCTTCCTAAATATTGTTTTTTCAAAATTCAGTTAGAGTCTAAACCCTAACTGTTTTTAGCCTACTCATCGATAGGATAATGTCAAAATAATAATTACAAAAAATAAAGTATTCCTCAAAAACATAACAAGTAACTGTTTTAGCTAACAATGCTCAAAGGTCTTTAGCAGCTTCTGCCAATAAAGCTATTCCATCTAAGGCTAGGGCCTTTTTCCTAGCTTTCTGCTGCTCAGCTTCCATATCTGCCATTCTTTTAGTAAGCTCCTCATTCTGTTGCTGTAGGCTTCTGACAGTCTGTTTTAATCCTGCAAATTTCAGCTCTGTACTTCTTTTCTTTTTTAAGGCCTCTTTGGAGACTGCTATGAGTTCTTGGTAATAATTGTTAACCTCTTCTAAGTCTTCCCCGAGTCTTCTATTAGCTATGATCAAACCATCGTTTGTTTCTTGCATATACTCCATTTGATGCTTATACTGCTTGATGGTTCTTTGCAAATTTTCTTTTTCTAAGTCAAATGCCTTGCTTCCTATTGTATTCTGTAGCTCACTAGGCAGCCATGGGATGTTCAGTTTTCTGAAGATTTCCTCATCCTCAGGCAGCAGCTCTGTGGAAGTATCATGAACACTTCGGTTTTCCTGATTATCTGTTTCAGCAGGAGCATTTTCACCCATCAACAGCTTATTTTCTGAATAAGACATCTCTATTTCATCTTCTTGCTGCTCTTTCAACAGTTTACCTCTTATCTCTAAAAATACAGCAGATAATTTAGTCTCTGTGAGGCTGGATTCTTCATCTGTTCTCAATGGTTTCTTCCCTTTGCTGTTGCCTTTGCTAGATTCTAGCTTTTCATCTGAAGAATAAGTATCAAGCACAGTTACCTCTTCTGTGTTTAACTTAGGGTTTAGTAGCTTTTTCATGTTCAGCCTCAATTTGTTTTTGGGTCTAGTTTTGGGTCTCCATCCTGGGGCAAGCTCTCCCATCATCTTTAAACTTTTTCCTTGATGCATGATAGAGGCAAATTCTTTAACCTTGATCTTCTTTTTCTTTGGCATTACTGTCTTATCCTCTTGACTGTAGAACTCCTTGTGTGTGCCAACCCTAGTCTCAGCACTGACAGTCAACTCATCTCCTTCCAACTAGTATCCTTCATCTTCAGATAAAATGGTAATTGGGCTTCGTTGTTGGATGTTAGTATTTTCTTCCTCTCCTGCAACCTTCTCTGTGAAAGCAATTTTTTCATCCATAAGTGTTTCTGCTGGTGTTTTATTTTGTATAGGCTGACTTTCCTTGTGAATAGACAACAAATTTTTGTTCTCACTGTCAACTGAAGGCTGCTGAGATTCATAATCTCCCTTTGAAGGTTTTGCCACTTCCTCAAGTTTGACACATTTTTTATATTCAGCCTTGACCTTTTGTCTTAGTTTTCTAATTAGGGTTTGTCCCTTGTCAACATGTTTTTTGGTAGGCTGTCCTTCCTGGTTATTGTGGAACCCAGACCAAAAGAGAAAGTAGTCCCAAGTCTTTCCTTCTCTTTGCAGAACAGTGCTGATAATAAGCTTGATCAATCCATGATGAAAGATGGACTGTGCAGTGTGGTCATGATGCTCTTTGATCCTGCTTGACATTTTTTGCAAACTCTTTAACAGGAAGAAAGGGAGATTCATCCTTGATTCACCAGCAAGGTGCTAAAGAAACCTGAAATGATACTTGAAGACAAAAGCATACCTCCCTTCACATGTGATGTAGCTTTGTAGAACCTTGATAAGCTCTACCCACTCAGCTCTGAAATTTTGGATGAGCACTCCCTTGCTCCAATCTGGAACAATGCCAGGCAATAGATATCTTTGGGAATTGAAGGTAAATGGCACCTTTTTGAACCAAAGTTCTCCTTCATTCCTGACCCCTATTGCTTCAGCCACCAACTCTACAGTTAATTTGAATTTCAGAGTATCAAATGATACTGTATCTTCGTTATAACATTGAGCAAATTTATGAGAAACTTCGGTATTATATCCATCAATCTTTTAAAGAAGTTCAACCATCCAGCATTCTTAAAGAGTTCTGCACAACCTGGAAACTTGTCTATCCAATTCAGTTCAGTGGGCTCAGCCATGTTGGTCTTCCCACTCCTCTTCATCTGCTTTCCCAAGGCTTGATGATGCTTCTGTGTGATTTTCAGAACCTGTTAATGACCTAATAGCCTTATTTCCTCAAGTTTTTAGAGTTTTGACAGTCAGCTCTCCTTTGGATTCTCCCTGGTTGTTTTTCCTTGATTTTTTAACAGTCAGTTCTATTATCAATGCAGGGAATGTTTTGTACCGAGCTTGGGTAATTTAGGTCAAACAGAGCACTAAAAATCTTTAACAAAGATGCTCATATAAACCTTTTGGACTGATCTCTCACCGTTGGGAGTTTGTTGAATACATGAATTTATGTTTTCTTTAATCAATTTAACATTATAAGCTTTAATAGAAAAACCCCCAATTTAACAGGCCATGACCAAGGTCACGCAGAATACCTCACTCTCGGCTTGCTGCAGATGTTAAAAATTGATTCTTGGACCATCTGAATGTCGAGTTTAACCGTCCAGGTGTCTTCAAGTCTTCAGCTTACTTCCAACTGTCGCGCTGAGAAAACCCTAAATTCCTTCTTCAACTGCAAATTCCGGATTCTTAGCAATATGTCTTCATTCCACTTCTCCACCAGCTTCGTAATGCCTATGTGGAGAACCTCTTTCCTGTTAATCTCGCCTCATTTCACTGTCTGTCATGATTTACCCAGTCTTAACTTCTGATTGCCACGATCTCCCTCAGGTCATAGCTAGCACCTGTTTTCATGATTATCTTTGATGAAACACGTATCAAACCTGTCTACACATGTGATTAGTCATCTAGGAGCGAAATCATTGGAGAATTTGGCGTAAAATCTGACAAATTTTGCACCCGCGATATTCTTGTAGCGCGCCAGTGTAAAATTTTAACCGTTGCGCTACAAGAATGTTTAAAAATCAAATTTGGTGCTTTTTGACCATTAATTCAACTTTAAATAAGGTTTATATGGTAAACCTTGATCTTAGTGTTTATTTATGAAACCTTTAATCAACATATATTCTATAGAACCCTTCAGAACATAAGAAAAACAAAAAATGATGGAAACTTAAAGGCAAAAAATCAAAATTTCACTCTAGACCAAAAATTTCCTAAAGGTAACTCTAGACCAAGATTTCCTAAAGGTAAGCAAATGAGCAAGCTTAAAACAAAAATCACAAGCAAAATATAAGACTGAAGAAAACAAATTCATGACTTAACATGCTCCACTGTCAATGTACCAAATATTGCTACCTGTGGTGTTTGCCATGTAAGCTATCAAGCAAAACTCCTCATTGAAGCTCCTGCTGAACTCCTCCACCTTTAGAGATCCAACCATCTGAGTGTTTCTCTTCTTCTTCTTGTCTGGGCACTGGGAGGCAAAGTGTCTTTGCTTGTGGCAGATAAAACACTTGACCTTTGACATGTTAAGGTTCTTCTTACCACCCTTCTTCCTCTTTGCCTTACCCTTTCTCTTCCCTATCAAGGCTAGAGCCTCCTCATCCACAATCTGTGGGGCACTGCTGGATGAGACTTATCCTTAGCCCATGCGAGTCTCCTCCTGCGTAAAGTCATCCCACAATCTCTGCCAATCAAGGAGCTTCTCCCTAGCCACAACACCCTTGACAAAGGTGTCCCAAGGCTTAGAGAAGCCATTGAGGGCTATATGAACTAGCTCCTTGATTGGCTCCAAGCTCCAAGCTCGTCTTTGATCTGTGTGAGCCTTGTGAGATAAGGCACCACTCCTTCTCCCTTGGCCATCTTGGTATTGCGCATCCTCTCTTGCGCCACCATCTTTCGGTTCTCATTCTTGCTCTGGTACAGACTTTCCAAAGCCTTCCACATCTCACATGCGGTCTTCTTCTCGGAAAGATGAGGGACTATGTGGTCCTTCGCCCCATCCAGGATAATCAACATGGCTTTGGAATCAATCTTCTTCCAAGCTACCAACTCTTCCAGATCTGTGGGCGCAACCTTTGTGGAGTCAATGTGCTTCGTTGCATCACTGACATCGAGGATCCTTGCGATCCTTTCTTTCCATGTAGGAAAGTTCTGAGCCCCCTGGAGTCTATCCTCAACTTTCAACTGCATGGCCATATTAAAGTGTACCTGTCAAACTCTAGATTTGTAATCTAGGTTTGTGTCTTCAATAGATCTGCCCCTGATCTATCACTGTTACTGCAAATCTCTCAGATTTAGCTCACCATGGCTCTGATACCGTGTAAATTTTCCTTTAAATCTCAAACTAAAGCTAAACAATATATTTAATTTGTTACAGGAAGACCACACATGAACTTCTTTACTAGTATGCAGGGGAATATAAAATACTGAGAAACATTCACAAAATAACATCACAATATAGACACTATTATTTTGGGTATGGAAACCCCCGGAAAAACCCAAGATGGGAAAACCGGTGTAGCAGTTAGATATAGAATTTATATTATCAAGATATGGAACTTTTACAACTAGCAGGTAAAATACACCCAACCTGGAAAATGAAACCTCAACAAAATCACTGGGGAACCCAGCAGCAAAACCCAACTACTGGCCCTGTGCAGCTGTACGACCCTACGCCAATAGTTCAGGAGTACGGATCCCTACGAAACTGTACGACCCTCTTGTTGGTTGCTGCGCTGCTCCTCTGCGTGATTAGTACGGTCTCCGCTCAGCCTGGTAAACCTGTCGGGAAACTGCTCCTCCGCCTGACTTCTCTTTATTTGTATCTTTTTTGTGTACCTGTGTACGTGTCCTCTCCACCAAATCTACTTTTAACTCAATGGCTAAGCGAAAACCCTTTTCCTCACTATGGATCTATGGATGAGATCCTTCGCTGAGAATAAATGGCCAAGATTACATTATCCATCACTTAAATATTTCACTTTTCACTTTAATAAAGTGATTCCATTAAGTCAAAATCAAATTAGAATAATTAAAGTATTTTCTTAAGTCAAAACTTAGGAAATCACTTTAATAGATTTGGCTTCCAGTTTAATGTCTCTCTAGCATGCAAGGACACATGCAATGCTAGAAGACCTTCCTCGTTGCACTTTCTAACAACAATTGTTGCAGGAGTTCGACATCACCATCCTTGATAAGCTCAAGAGGGAGAATATTGTAGTCGACTTCCTTTTCAGGGTCACCAATGATGGGGTTGTTGTCCTTGTCAAAATATTTTTCCTGATGAGCATTTGTTTGCGTAATCTACTAACCAGTGAAGCACAACCCGTTGGAGACTCGCGAGTCTGCTCGAGTCAGCACTTAGGACGAGTAATCGCACAATACTCGTGGGAAAACTCATCCAACTCGATGAACTCGTCAAACTCGCCCAGACTCGTTGAGACTTGCCATATACTCAACAGGGAAAAAGACCCTACGGCCAAGTCACACGATTGGGTGAAGTTTAACCTATAGGTAAAATAAATTTTGTTTCAGTTCACTGAAGAAATTCAAATCCAGTTTGCTGAACAAGTTTAGATGGATTCTCAGGGTTCATTGAAGAAATTATGATCGTTTTTCAAATGCACACAATGTCACAGACAATGCCACACTGTTTCCATCCCAGTAGGTTGTGGCCCGTTAACTATAAATTTTGTGTTTCTTAACGCTCGGTTGCATGTATTCGTTTGCCGACTGGACTGCGGCTAGGCAACACGAATTACTTACCTTCGCAGCTTGTATTCATATCGAAATTTCGCTTTGACAATGATATCTTACGTTTATTTATATTTATGTTTAGGTAAAGATAATATCAGTTATAACTTATAAAGTATAAAGTTTAAAAACTAATAACTTTTTTATGTTTTTATAAGGTATATATTATATTTTTCAAGTTTTATTATATATATATTGTTTACATAAAGATAATATCATTTATAAAATACAATGGTTATGAACTTATAATGAATTAATAATTTAAGTAAATATTATATTTTTCAAAATTTATTTGATATATATAAATGTTATTTTTTGATTTTATATATAATAATATTTATTATATATGTATTATATAGATATTATATATGATAAGTTAATATATTTTAAATATATGGATTGGAAATGCTATTAACTTTTTTTTTCCAAAATTTACCATATTTAAAGTTTTTTTCTTATTTGTCGAGTCTTGCCAAGTCTGTCCTAAGTCTTTCCTGAGTCCTTCCCGAGTCGACAAGTCACATGCCAGCCGAGTCTTTGCCGAGTCCGAGTCGTGCAACATTGCTACTAACACTTCATGATTTGCAAATATTGCTAATTATTTGGCTACAGAAAAGCATTTGGGACATCGTTCACCAAAGAAAGACAAAAGACTATCAAACAAAGTGCCATGTATTCCTAGGTTCAAGGATGCCTCTTTTGCACAGAGCTGGACCCTGTTATCCAATGTTGTGTTCGAGAGGATGCGATTTATGACATCCTAAAAGCTTGTCATGATGAACCTTGTGGTGGGCACGTTGCTAATAAAAGAACTACACATAAGATATTACAACTAGGCTACTAATGGCCAATTATTTTTTCAGATGCCAAGCAATACATGAGAAGCTGTGACAATTGCCAAAGAATGGGACCGCCTATTCAATTTGATGAAATGCCAATTCAAACTCAACTCGTGGTGGAGCCTTTTGAGGAATGGGCTCTAGATTTTGTAAGACATATCAACCCTCGATCACGACAAAAAGCTCATATCTTGGTTTGCACTGACTATGTCAGCAAGTGAGTTCAATCCAAAACACTTCCAAGGGTCACTGAACAAGCAATAGCATATTTTCTCTATGAGAAGATCTTTGCCTACTTTGGTGTACCACGTGAAATTGTTAGACATCAAGGGATCCATTTTACTTTTAAAGTCATTCATGATATCACCAAACAATATCATATTAGACACATGAGATCTACACCATCACATCCACAAGCCAATGGCCAAGTAGAAGTCATGAATTAAGTTTTGGAGACTATTTTGAATAAGTCTGTGCAAATCCATTGCAAGGATTCGGCCAATAGACTTCCAGAAGCTCTTTGGGCTTATCAGACTACTTGGCGAAACACCACTAGCTTCACACCCTATGAGTTTGTGTATGGTAAGCATGTAGAATTTCCTATTGAGTTTGAAGTAAACATACTAAGAAATGCACTAGAGGTTGGATTGGAGCTTTCAGAAGCCCCAAAACACTACTTCGAGTAAATTAATGAGCTCGATGAAATTCATCAGCCTGCCTTGCACCACACCTTTGTTGTTCAACGACAAAGAGAAAAGTGGCACGATAAATTCATCAAGAAGAAGAAGTTCCAGGCTATATAGTATAGATTATGTCCTTTTGTATGATTCCTGGTTCAAAGATTTCAAAGGCAAGCTTTGTACATGATGGCTGGGACCATATAAGATTGACATTGTTTATGACAATGGTTTTGTGAAGTTGCATACCATTGATGAAGCTCAGATACATCTCATGGCTAATGGTCATTGTTTATGACTATACTAGAAGCCATTATCCAAGAATTGATTTCTTCTAGATACTGCTATTCATTCTGATCTCGAAGATGTTAGTACAGTGGCCATGTCACCTATACTCACAATAGATTGACTTTTGCATATTCCAGTATAAAAAAAAGAACAAAAGTTTTTTTCTCTCTCCTTTTGTTGCAAGTTTTTTCTCTAAATAATTGTGCTTGGATAATTGGTGCTCAACCATAGCCTAGCTGTTAGAGATCAATTTTTTCATAACCACAACTGCAACCGACTGATGGTCGAAATTGAACGGGCCTAGTACTGGCTGGAAAACTGGTAAGATCGGGTTAACAAAAAATGTATAAAATATGAAAAATTGTATAAAATATGAAAAATGTATAAAATATGAAAAAATGTATAAAATATGTGTGCATGTACATCAATTTAAATGCAAAACATTAGACACCAAATATGCAAATTACGATATATATATATATATATATATATATATATATATATATGGAAATCAAAAACATTATACATCACATATGCAATGATAATTTTGAGTTTTGAAGCAGGGGTAGCTTTTTCTTTATTTTTAAATTTTTTTTTCCTTTTTTGCTGCCTAGACTCTGCCAGTGGGCCAAGCCAGTTGAGGCCAGGTCCACATTGAAACCATCCTGAACCAGCCTACTGATTCAGTCCCTCTACAATGTGAACTGGTCCTGACTGCCCATTTTCGATAACCTTTTTAGAGATAGACTACATCACTCAAGCCTATCAGATGATTGTTGCATTTTTTGTCACAAAGCAGACTTTGTCAAATATTTTTTCTGGGACTGCAGAGTTGGCTAACTCTTTTAGTTATGGAATGTCTCTAAATATGCCATTCGTTTTGCCATCCTTCTTCATTCAAAAGGAGTCACCTAAGAAGACAAGTAGCTGAGCAAGTACTATGGCAGAGATTCGCACACCATAAGTTTGAAAGGAATTTCCTTTTGTTGAAATTGAGATCCCTATTTTAATTTTGGGGAAAATACATCTTTTAGATCAAAATCGGAAACTCAAATTTCAGTCGAATTCAAATTTTCCACAAATATGTAGACTCTTGAGACAAGAACCAAGGTCAATATGTTGACCATCAGCCTATCTCATTGACATTTATGCTTTGATGCATTCTAGTTTAGTACAATAATGTAAATATAAGATGCATTTTGTAAAGAAGGAACAAAAATATCATTCAAGGTAACCATTAAAAACACAAACTTGGCCTCATTTAAGCACTTCTGAAACTCCAAAACAGACAGCCATTTTCAGAGCATAGACTTGTATTGGATTTTCTCCTGCATCATACTAGATGATTGTGAAAGAAAAGGCACTATATTACTGCTGGAAAAAAATAAATAAAGAGTTTCAAACTTTCAAATAAATAAAAAACATGAAAGATAATAGAAAAAATATTTTACTATAAAAGTGAAATGTGAACAAAAACGCTAAAAGTCAAGCACATCCAAGACTTAAATGAGGATGTTGCATAAAAAAGAAGACATACGCCCCAGAATGACAAAGAATCCATCCTCGTCCATCATTACTGAATCTCCTGTCCTGAAATAGCCATCATCTCCAAAGGATTCCTTTGTAACCTGCAAGAATTACATACTTTATAAAAGTTGGCAGAATAACAAGAATTTTAATAGAGATTCTTTGTCATCTAAAGATAACATAAACTTATTACAAAGAAGATAAGAAAACAAACAAGGAAGTGATATTTCTAAAATTTGGGGACATTCTTCTGTCAATAACTACTAAACATGTGAGGCCNNNNAAAAAAAAAAAAAAAAAAAAAAAAAAACTACTAAACATGTGAGGGAAAGCAACAAAATTTGCATTCTTTCATTCATAACTTCAGATAACTTCATAGATCACTCAATTGGCATCTGAAGACATTTCATTTGGTATTTAATGCAATAGATATTGTTATCTAATCATTTATGTTGCCTAGCTTGATAGTAATCAATAATGAAAGAAAACTTGATAACAGGTGTATAGGGTTTAACTGTTTATAGCTTTAAATAAAACAGACTTATATAATTGTCGAGATGCCACCTACATTTAGGACACTGTATATAGAGCAGGTTCACTTCAATCCCAGATAAATATAAAGAGGCATTAGGCAGTAAGAGTAGGAAACCTGAACATATGGGTGCAAAAGAACAACATTATAGAAAGACATGAAAAGGTTAAAACTCACATTACATTAGCCATCCTACACTGTTTAGATTAGATTCGATTATGAAAGGAGTAAAAAATGGACTAAATCCATCACCGGTGAAATTGTGCTAAGGAGAAGTACACCTTGAATATTTCTAGGTATGGGCGTATATTTGGTCATTGCCTCAGAAGTGCAGAATAGCAAAGGATCATCAGCGTTAGATTCATATTGCAGTGGGAAACTTTGGGGTGGATTAGAATGGAACATTGGCGCTATGCCATAAGTGCCCTAATATCCGTAATCACACAGTTTTGCTTCTCTCGACCTTTTCACCCACTCTCAAAATTCAATTGTTCTAATACATTGTCGCACTACCTTCACACACTAACCTTTGTCATAGACAATCCAAATCAGCGCAGGCATGCAAGCATGAGTGGAGGACTTTTTGTTTGAAAAGTAGTTATAGACTTAGATCACAAGATACTCTCACCTTGTTGAAGTTTAGGGTTTGATATAAAGAAAAATTAAAATTTTATACTTTAATGCATAAACAGAACTGGGAAACAAAGTTAGATCAAGAACAATACTGCTGTAGTAAATTCAAACATAATTTTCATCTCTTTCAACTTCAACACTCCACTGTCCACTGTGTTAAAGTTGGTCCTTGAGATGATTTGCCAATTAAATTGTACAGAACATAAACAATATTACAATGAAGTTAAAGTAATGAACAATAGCAGTGCTAGTTAGATCTGGTTTGGATCTGCCTTATACTGGGACATTTGAATTAGCTCTTGTCACTATAAGGACAAGCTGCCAGAAGACATACCTTGAGAAAGAGAGAGAGAGTTGGAGTGTTGTAGGTTTAGGTTAGACACATACAGTACCAGATAACCCAGTCATCAAGAATGAAAACCTTAAACAGACAATAGTCTGTGAAATGCAAACAAGTTACAGCCCAGCAGGTTACACAAAATAAGTCACAGCCCAGGTTTGTAATATACAAGCAGGCCAAGGCCCAAGCTAACTGCCCAACAGAAGTAAGGGATCTTTATACAAAACCACAACTCCAAGTCTTAAACAGTCATCAAATGCTTATAGCAGTAAAAGAGGTCACGGCTCAGCCCTAGAGGGCACATAAACAAATGCAGCCTGCTAAAGAAGTCACACCCAGCATTTAAGGCTTCCTACAGTCCACGGCCAAGCCCTTTGAGGGCTCATAAACAGTCACGACATGTAGAAAGGTCACATCCATCCCTAGAGGGATTATACACAGTCACGACCTAGTAGGAGAGGACACGTCCAGTCACAACCCAGCTAGGGTAAATCACCATAGTCACGGATTTGCTAGGAGAGAGACAAATCAATCATAGATCAGCCCAAAAGGAAACCCAAAACAGTCACGGTTTGCTAGAAGAGGGTATGCACAGTTATGGCCCAACTAGGATAGTGCATGCACACTCACGATCTGCAAGGAGAGATCTCAAATCAGGTTTAGCAGCCCCACAGAAGTGACGTGCAGCATTTAAGGCTTCTAGCAGTCACAGTTCAGCAAGGGAAGGTCACAGTCCAGCAGACAGAGGTCATTAGCAGTCACTGCCTGTTAAGAAGGGGTCAACACAGTCACGTCCAGCCTAGAGATGGTTCTCAACAGTCACGGCCAGCCAGGAGAAGACAAATACAGTCATGGCCAGTCACATATCATCCCAACACAAGCACGTCCCAGTCTCCAAAGAAATATGAACAGTAAGAACCAAAACATCCACTTAAAAAGCAGCAGAAACCCTAAACGTCCAGCCGCAAAAATGTTCTCAAGCAGACAAGGGTCAGATTTGAACTTCTCTCATATCCAAATGCCACATAAAAATGGAGAAGTGAAACTTAATGTATAATCTTAACAAGCCGTCTAGAAGGCTCTCTTAGGTAACCCCTAAGTTTTAGAATAGTTACCAATAAAATAAAAATAAGATTAGGTTGACTTAGAAAAGGGTACTAAAGGTCATATGGTCACATAACAATAAAACAATAAAATAAAAATAAGATTAGGTTGACTTAGAATAGGGTACTAAAGGTCATATGGTCACATAACAATAACATAAAAGTTATCGTACCTAGGTACACACAATAAGAGCGGTAAGACCAAGTAAAAGATAAAGGACCATAAGTCAAACAAAGGGGTGACAATAAGAAGTTAAGGCAACTCTTATACCCATAAGACCAAGGTGTACCATAAGGGTGGAGAAACAACCCCTTCTACCCATAGGACCAACAAGACCAAGGACTTTAATCTTTTCTCTATATCATGGTATATATATATATATATACATATATATATAAGACCAAGGACTTTATCATCACTGTATAAGGAGAATATCCAAATTGATGATGTGATCCTCTGGTCCTCACTACTGCTCCTAAGGGTTAGGTGCTAGGTGACATCCTCAAGGGGTGGCCAGTCCCTTGAGAAACAACCTAGAAATAACCGAATAGGAGAGAGGACATCACACATCTTCATCTTGGTCAACTTGGCCAAGATCCACTTGGTTAACTGACCAAGAATGTTCCTGCAGGAACTGCTTGGTCTTGGATCAAGAAATTGCCAGGTCCCAGACCAGGAACCCTAGAGGCATATAGGGGCCCTAACCATGTGTTAGGGACTTTGCCATGGCATCAACCTGCTTGGTCCCAGACCAAGAACCTCAGGAGACTACTGGGGGCCCTAGAGTACCTTGTAGGGTCTTACTTTTCCCTAGTTAACTGACTAGGTATTGTTATCACACAAAGTGTAGCAACCCACTAAGGTATCCCATCCGGGATGGTAGAGATGAGGTATCTAACCGGTGATACCGCAAGGGCCTCGTCCATTACGAATGAAGGGTAGTTGTCACATTGGACGGGCTCTTGTCACTTTAGATCAATCTAGAGAATGACCAAGGGGGAGACCCTCATTAGCCTAGAAGGGCTAGCTCACCTACTCAAAACGCTCCTAAGGGTAAACAATGAGTAAAGGAGGAGAGATGATGAGTGAGGCAATCTAGATCTAGGAAGTAGATGTGGTGTGAGATTTAAGGTGAAGTTGGGGAGGCTTAGCAAATAAGGAAAATGCCCCAACTTGATAAGGAAAATACCACAATGAGTTAAGCAAAGTAGATCTAGAAAGATCTAGCCACATACAAAAATAAACCTAAAGGACCCACTTAGGATTATATGCAAAAGTGGATAAAGTGGACCCTAAAAGGTAGATCAGGGCATGAAATGACTAGATCAGGATTCTTGGAGGATAGATCTGTGAAAATTAGATGGGTTCAAGCATACCCAACTGATAGATCTAGAAAGATCTAGCCACTTGAATGAATCCTAATGGGAACTGTTACTGCCTTTCACACACTTGGGGGGGACGTGGCATAAATCTTCAAGCCACTTGGTGTGTCCTTGGGGGCAAGTCTCGAGACAAGGCTATCAGCTTGTTCTTGACTCCTCCGTTTAGGCCAACTCCTAATCGAAGACAAGGGGGAGACCCTATTAAGTTACTAAGGCTATTAAGGCTTAGTGTGATGGTGATGAATGGGTTATTTAGGAGTTTGATAAACCAAATTTGACACAAGATATTGCTATATTAATTAAACCACAACAGCATAAAGATCAATATATGATAAGCAAAGCATGTGGAAACATATGATGATATCAAGTAAAAAGAAACTAGTGCCAATAATGGAGTTCACAAATGAAAATGCTGTTGTATTGCTGAAAGAAGTGTTGCTTGTGCTCTTGGTCAAATTTTAGATTAATGTAGGATGAGTTGATTAAATTAAGGGAAAAGGGGACTCCAAATATACCCGAAGGTACGAGGAGTATGTCCAAAAATGTTATACGATGCGACTCCCCGCAATGAATATGTGGGCTGCTAGAGTCTCTGAGACGTGTTCAACACTACACCAACAAGTGTGTAGCCTAACAGTGTCCTGAGGTTGCTACCCAATTGTTCCCGCTTTCTTTGTGGATTTTACCACCGAAACGGATTAATTTGAGGTGTTGGATTTTTTCCTAGGAGGTTAATTCGGGGCGTGAAGACTTAATTAATCTAGTCACCCACGTTGCTTTTGATGCAGCCAGTTGATCGGACGAACTATAGCGGTGTAGAGCATATACAACGGAGTCTAAAAGATTTTATTAAAGGTTTTCTTTTAAAAGAAGAAAAAATGAACCTCCAAGGATCTCCTTCGGTTCAAGTGAACCACAATCGGGAAAGCAAGGAGGGGTTGATTTCATGATTGTTTTAAGTTCTTGAAATTAGAATTAAAGTGCTGAACAAAAAGAAAACACAGTTATCTAATTATCCTACCACGAATCTCTTTCCCCTTTCAGGTCACTCGAGAAATCGTGGGGTAAGTAGTAAGTTTACTTTGAGAACTTGAAAGATGTAAACAATTTGCAATGTAACACAAAGTATACTACTTACATGTGAATAATCAAAACTAAACTAAACTAAACAAAAGAAAAAGGAAAAAGGAAAAAATGATGCAGATCCCCTCAGGGGGGATGGGGAGTAGGCTCTTTCGAGCCTACTTGAGTTTTCTTTTTATTAAACCTGGTTACAAAACTTATTTGAAAAATGCCACTTAATTCTTAAACAGAAGGAACCCAAGGGCTTACAAAGTACAACAATAATGATTACGGAAGATGAGAAGACACCTGGGGGGTTCCGGATGGCCCAAAATTCGCTTTTCAGACAACACCTCCTCCTTTTTTCAAACGGACCTGCTAAAAACCAGCAAGCTTTAATTAGTGTAAAGTGGCAAAAAAAATTTAAAAGTGTCTTTGGGCAACCCCCAAAAAACTACCGAAAATTACTAAGTTAAAGTACTTTTAAGAAAAGACAAAAATAATTCAAGAGGACAAGTCCTCTTGACGATCTTGGCTAGCTTTGGGGCAGCCAATCTAAAGCACTTGATTTGCTAAATAAAACCTTTTAGATTCAAAGGAACAACCATGCATTCAACAAATTTTTAGATCTACTTTCAATGCCTTGTGAAAAATGACAATTTCCCTAAACTAGATCTAAGAGATTGATGAAAACTTTTTGAAAATGAGATCTAGCTTTGAAATGTGTATGTATGAGATCTAATGAAAGAATTTTGCATATGATAAAACTAGATGTTCATACATAAACCAGTAACCAAGGAAATTTTAACTTTAAAGAAAGAGAAAGAGGAAAGAAGATTGGTTTTGCTGCTGAGATAAAAGAAAGCGTGAAGAAAGCCCTTTTGTGGAGCACCGAGAAACAATGTGTTGAGCTTTTTTTAAATGGGGAGTGGCGTCAATCTTGATCCACACCTCATCCAATTGGGAACCTGCAACTAGATCACAAAAACTTGCACAAACTCGTGAGATCTAGATATAAATGTATGGAAGCAAAGAGTATGCAAAAATAATCTTATTTAAGCAAAATTTTAGATCTTTGAGCATACACAATATGAATAAATAAAGCAAGTAAACTTACTTGCCAAATCCAAACTCTTACTGATTCAACTGAATCCTTTAAAGCTAGAACACAGAAAAGCACAAAATTTGAAAAATTGTAGTTACCACATTTGTAGCATGACGTTGGGAATCCACACAATACAAGCACTACACGGTAACCTCCAAAGCTTCTTTATTCTCAACAAGTACATGCAAAATAACAGTATTACAATAGGCACCAACACTTCATCCAACTCTAACTAGTTTGGAATGGAGAAGGCTGTGCTTTATTATTGCCAGAGCCAAGCCCCTAGGGGGCTACCTACACTGAAGATAAAGCCGGAGTTATCTGAGCTTGAACTAAGTTGAAGTGAAGAGGGATTGAGTTGAACTGCAGAGGCGATTGACACCTCCCTTAGTTAACTCATAATCACTTGCCAACACACCAAGCTACTCACCAAACTAAACCAAGCTCCGACACATGCGAGTCTTCCTCATCCTCACACGAATTGTACATAATTGTTTAGTGACGTGAATGATCAATGGTAAATGAAAGATTCACTAACATAGGTTTGTAACCATAGTGTTTTATTTCCATACTTGAGTCAACAGATAGGGAGGAGGCGTCCACTCCCTCTCCATTCGCTAGCCCTCACATGTTAGCGTTAGCTTCCTTGACATTACCTCTCTTTTAAAACAATTCGTAACAATGCTTTTTATCCTTAATTTTAACTTATATCATGTGGAAGAGGGTCGTTAACTACTTGGACCACATACCATGTCACTTTTTCACCATTAAAATATGATTTTTGACTTCTTTTAAAGATTTGACTTTAGTGCATTTTCTCCAAATTTAGCATTTAAATGCCAGTTTGGTGCTCTGTTAGTCGAATGATGCTTCACAGGGTGTTTCGGCTGCCCAACTGATGTGGAAAGTGGTCCTTAAAGTAAAGTGGACGCTCTGAGTGTGAAAAAGAGTGTCCCTACGTCAGAAACGGACTCCATATCTGACTTTTATTAGATTTTGAATTTTTTTAATTAAACCATTAAAAATGGCCTAATTTTGCGAGAAAATAATTTTTTCTCGGAAAATGATGAAACTCTAGGGGGACCTAGCACATGTCCATACGACTCAATTTCAATGCCTAGCATGTTAAAAAATACGGACACGAAGATTCTAATAACCTCCTAAGGTCGAAACACAAAGATGACTACCCCAACTTTGGAGGCGTGAGTGAAAAACTCAGAAATTATTAGTTGTTTGTTCAACAACCAATAATAACGAAGGGAAAAAACACTCTAGGCTAGTCGGCTTGATGCTCAAGTCTGGGAAGTCGAGCCTTTTATAAAAATTAAATGCTAGGACATTTTTTACAATTTACCCAAGAGGGTATGAACATGTGTTATAAAAAAATGAACAAAAAGTTCCCAGAAGAAGCCTGAATGACTTCTGAATTCTGAAGGATGAGCAATGGTGTTTGTTCTTCTCATCCGGCTCACTTGATACCACTAACTAAGCATGACTTAGTGGGTAACAAGACCCACCTAAGGTTTATGCAAAAGTGGACATGGGTTCAAAAGAGTAGATCGGGGCAACAAGTGATTAGATCGGGACACTTGAAGGATAGATCTATGAAAATTGAGTGGGTTTAAGCATACCCAACTGATAGATTTGAAGATTTATCCACCCACCCAAAGGACGCGACCCCACCTAGAGAGACTAGTGCTAGATCCCGGGGCAAATGGAGTTTGATTTATGTGAAATTTGAGATCTAGGGTTTATTCAACAATCTCTAGGTGGGTTTTGATGGCCGTCATAAAAAAATCACCGGATCTATCAGACTTACAAAACTAGGGTTTGAAGAAAGGGTTTTGATGGACAAATGTATGAAAATACTGAAAAACAATACTAACCTTGCAGATCGTACCTGAAAATACTTGCGGTTGCCTTGGATGTCAATGATCCTTCCACTTAGTTACAATTTCGAGCTAGATCCGGTATGAAACAAAGGAAAAACACACAATTGAGGTAGTGCGCCCTGTTACCACCTAAGTTGTATTTGGTGGTTTCTTCAAGCAAGCTGACAAAGTGGAACACGTATAATTGTTCTGTCTTCAGAGTTCAGAAATCCGCCAAGCCTTTTCTGGGAGTCTGTTCAAATTTTTTTTTGTAACACACGTTCATACTATTGAATTTTTAGAATTAGCATGAATACTTTAAAATTTGCAGACTATCAGATAACAAATGACAAGTGTAGTAAAAACATCAACATATCAAAACACTGAACACAAGAGTTTTTCACTAGGGAAACCTTTAAAGGACAAAAACCCCAAAAGCATTAGTAATTAATCTCGTAAATGAGATGACCGAGTTCTTCAAAAAATTCTCAAACACTAATTGGGTTTGTACCATAGATCCACAAAATTACAAAAGATAGTTTTTACACAAGAAAACACTAGATTAGGGCTTTCTACCCTAATTTTCTCTCTCCTTCTTGGACCTGTTTAGACCTGCCCAGATCTTCTCTCTCCTGCTCGAACCTGTTTAGACCTACTCGAGCCTTGCGCAGATCTTCTCTCTCTCGTCCGACCCTGCTGGACTCCTACTGCTGCTTGAGCCTTGTCAGGCTCCTTCTGTTGCTGCCCGAGCCCTGTCGGGCTATTCTGCTACTACCCGAGCCCTCTTGGGCTTGTCTGCTGCTACTCGGAGGTTAGCCCGAGACTTTTGAGGTCCGCTAAGGCCTGCTATGGGTGCCCAAAGGCACTAGCAGGCTTCCCAGAGCCTGTTGGTGCCTGTTGTGTGTGCCCAGAAGCACTAGCAGGCTACCCGGGGAGTGCTAGGGCCTTCTATAGGTTCTCGTGGGCACTAGGAGCTTGCCCAATGGTGAGGAGAAGACCGTCGAGAGAGGAGGGGAGTTGCCCAAGCTTCTACCAGCCTGCCCGTAGAGGAAAACTAGCTACCCATGAAGATTTGGAGCTTCCCGTAAAGATGGAGAGGACTAGGGTAAAACCCTAACACACATAAAAAGGGAGAAGATAATGTTGTTGTTCTTCTTCGTGAGTGAAACCTTAGGTTAGGCTTTGCTGCAAAAAGAATGGGTGCCTTAGCTAGAATCCTCCATGCCAGGGCATACCATGAAAATAGTCTTCTCTTCAAAAACTAGCGAATGTCTTCTTCGAGCAACCGTGAATGAGCTTGTAATCAAGTGTGTAATAATGAAATGGAATGATCTTCTTTTATAGCCTTTCAGTCACTTGTAAGTGGAACAAAACTCAAAAGAACAAAATAATATTATTTTATTCTTTTATTACTTTGACTTTCACCTTTAGTGGTACTAAAGGTCTTTTTGCACTTTCACTTTGACTTCTTAGTTGTACTAAGGGTCAAGTGCCCCTGTGGTCAAAACAAGTTGTCAAAGTGGTCCTTCATCCCCACTCAAAGTACATCATCATAAACAGAGAGAATCACTAATGCTTTTATCTCACACTCCATGTGACACCAAGATCGGGTACTAAGGTGTCTTAACCAGGGGTAGCTAATCCCTGGAGAAGATCACAAAGCCCACAGATCGAGGGTTAGAGTGTCACACATGCCCAAACCCGATCTAGGGCTTATAGTGTTATCTTGGTAAGCAAAATTTTGAAATGTCAGACTTAGGACATTTGCATTATTTTCTTGGTCTCCAAGTCTTGCAAACCAAAGAAGGAATCTTTCTTTCCCAGTCTAAGTATGCTTGTGACCTTCTTCGTCGCTTCCACATGGAAGATTGTAAACCAACCCCTTCTTCCTTCTAGTCTGGAGTCAAACTTTCTGCCACTTGTACTTCCCCTGAAGTAGATGCCACCTTGTATTGTCAGCTTGTTGGTAGTCTTTTATACTTGACTCATTCCCATCCTGACCTTTCCTTTGCCGTTGGTCGTGTTGCTTGTTATATGCAAACTCCTCATGAAAGTCACTGGAAAGCAGCAAAAAGAATACTTCGATATATTTGAGGTAAAATTCATTTTGAGATTCATTACGGTACAGGGGGAAAACCTTTGTTGGTTGGTTTCACTGATTCAGATTGGGCCGAGGATCCTGATGATCGAAAGTCTATTGCAAGTTATGTTTTCAGTTTGGGATCTGGACCTGTCACTTGGGTTTGTAAGAAACAACAAGCTCTTGCTCTTTCTTCAGCAGAAGCAGAATATCGAGCCGCAGTTAATGCCAGTCAGGAAGCTTTATGGCTTTGACAGATCCTTTCAGAGTTTGGATTTGAGCAGTAGCAGCCTACTCCACTTTGGTGCGACAATCAAAGTGCCATCAATCTTGCCAAAGATCCAATTCTACATCAATGCAACAAACACATTGAGCTACACATGCACTTCATCAAAAATCTTGTTCATGATCGTGTTCTTGAAATGCTCTATTGCCCTACAGATGATCAAGTTGCAGACATCTTCATCAAGTCACTTACAGAAGCGAAGTTTTCTAAACTTTGATCTATGTTAGGAGTTCAGGAATGTGTCCTTAAGGGGGGATAGGCTCTAATGCCTCCTTCCTTCTCCTAAAAATGTCACTTTTGTAAATCCTTCAATCCTATCCCAAGTTGTTCTTAAGGGGGGATGTTAGGATATTTAGACACTTAGGAGTTAGTTAAGATCAACTTGTATAATATATCCGTTAGGTAAAAGTGGGTTTATTTAGTATGCATTAGTATGCATTTGTAAATATTCTAATCCGACGGTCACGATATGTTCTAGAAATAGAGTGATCCGACGGTTCAACTTCTCTTAGATCATACCTGCCATTGATCCGTGGCTTAACACCCGATTGGTATATGATCTCTATTTAAAGAGAATAGAGGGTCCTTGGCTAGTTGATCGATTATGAGAAGCTCATGTAACTTTCTTTCTTTTGCATAGTAAATTGCTCCAAGTAGCTATTTGGCTAGGGCCGTGGACTGTTTCCCTCTCGAGGGTTTTAACCACGTGACAAACATCGGTGTGTTGATCTGTGATCTATTTGTGTGAAGTGGTTTTTCAAGGTGTTCGGTCTTTTGGGAGTACCCTGTGTACTTGAACACCAGGTGCCTCAGCCATAGGTTGCATAATTTGACCCAAGTTCAAATACTTGGTAACAGACCAAGCGCCTCCATTCCCCCGGAGAATGGCCTTCAGCCTTGAGTTGAGTCCCTAGTCTCGGACTAGGCTAAATTCCTGGTAACTGACCAGGTGCCTCCATTCAAAGAAAGGCCACTCAGCTCTAAGCTGAGTCCTCCAATGCTAGACTGGTTCCACATCCTGGTCTCGGACCAAATGTCTCCATTCAACAGAATGGTCACTCAACTCAAGGTTGAGTCCCCCAATGCTAGACTGGTTCCACATCTTGGTCCTTGACCAGATGTCTCCATTCTCCTAAGAGAATGGCTCTCGATGTTGCTCAGGAAAAATCAGCACTCCCTCTCAGCGAGAGAGGTATTCTTCGCCATGCCAAGTTTGTCGCGAAAGTACACGAACTCTGTTGTTGTCAAAGGCTTGGTCAGGATATCTGCGATCTGTTCATCTGAACAAATGTACTGCAATTTCAGAGTGCCTCTCTGAACTAGATCTCTGATGAAATGATACTTCATATCATGTGTTTCGATCTGTCATGAAACAAGAGGTTCTCTAAAAGCTTAATGCACCTCTGATTATTACAATGGATGATCGCTGAGTCAAACTTTCCATCGAACAGATCAGATAGAAGTTTCCTGAGCCAAACTGCTTCCTTGCAGGCATCACTTGGAGCAATATACTCTGCCTTAGCTTTACTCTGAGCTATGCAACCATGTTTCCTATTGGACCAAGAGATCATTGCAAATCCCATACTGAAGCAGTAACCAGAGGTGCTTTTCCGGTCTATTGCACCGCTAGCCCAATCTAAATTAGCATATCCTGCTAACAATACTCCACTATTGGAAGTATACCTGAGCCCATAAGTGAGTACCTCGCACATATTTGAGTACGTGTTTGGTGGCTACCCAGTGTATGTGCTTCGGATCGGACATGAACTGACTCAAAGCATTCTCTGTGTAACAGATATCTGGTCTCGTATGTATGAGATACATCAAGGATCCAATAAGTTGTCTATACAGAGTAGAGTCCACACCTTGTGAACTGGTGGCTGAGTCTTGCAACTTTGTCAAGTTGGTAGTCATGGGCATGCTCATGGACTTGCAGTCCTACATTCCAAATCTCTGCAAGATGTCCACTGCATACTTCCCTTGTGTCAGGAAGATCTCGTTTGGATTTTGCCAGACCTCTAAGCCAAGAAAATAATGCATCAGATCAAGACCCTTCATTTCAAATTCAGAGGTAAGCTCCCTCTTACACTGTTCTATCAACTGTTCCTCACCTGTAAGAAATATGTCATCCACATATAGAACAAGGATCAAGATATGATTATTAACAACCTTAAAGTACAAGTTGGAGTTAGCTGTACTTTTGGAAAACCCCAAGCCATGGAGAAATCCATCCATCCTGGCACACCAGATTCTCGGAGCCTGTTTGAGCCCATAGAAGGCTTTCTTCAGTTTGCACACATGGGTCTTATTCTCATGAGTCACAAAGCCTTCAGGTTGTTCAATGTAGACTTCCTCATCAATCTTGCCATTGAGGAAGGTTGTTTTTACATCCATCTGATGTAACTTACATTTGAATACCGCAACAAGAGAAATGATGGTTCTGATGGTAGTATACCTGGCAACAAAAGAAAATGTCTCATCATAGTCGATGCCTTCTTTTTGAGTGAAGCCATGAGCTATGAATCTGGCTTTGTACTTCTCCACATTGCCATCAATAACATGCTTGATTTTGTAAAGCCATCTGGATGTTACCGCTGACTTTCCCGTTGGTTTGGGAACAACTTTCCACACATCATTCTTCATGATTGAACTGTACTCTTCAATCATGGCATCAACCCATACCTGTTGACTTCCTGCTTCTTTGTATGTGGAAGTTTCTGCATCAATGAGTTGGCTCATAAGACCAGAGTACTTTTATGGTCTTATGCTTTCTTTGAAAGTCCCAGGAGGAGCTTTAAGCTTGTTGGCTTCTTGTACCGTTTCTCGGTACCAAGCAGGTCTCCTTTTGGAAGTAGGAACTTCAAGCAGTTCTTCTGGTGGACTTTCAGTATCCTCAGGTGCATCTGAAATTTGATCCTTAAATTCCTCTTCCTCCCTTTGAACTTTTGGATTTGGAAACTCAGGAGGAGGTACTTCATCTTCTTTTGAAAGCTCTTGTGTTTGACGAAACACAACTTACTCATGGAAGACCACGTCTCTACTAACTTCAATGTACCTCTATCTAGGTACATAGATGTGGTAGGCCTTCAAGTTGTCACAGTAACCGACAAATATATATCTTTCTTACCGAAAGGCTCTAGCTTAGCCCTCTTTTCTTTTGGCACATGAATGTAAACCGGAGTGCCAAATATTCTCATGTTGTCAACTGCAGGTTTCTTGTTGGTGAAGACTTCTTCTGGAGTCTAGCATGAAGGCTTCTATTTTGAATGTACACAACAGTACATGCAGCTTTAGCCCAAAAGGATAAAAGAAGATCTAGATCAGTAAGCATGGCTTTAACAACTTCATAGATCGTTTTGTTCTTCCTTTTCTGCAACCCCATTCTGCTGAGGGTTGTACGATACTGTCAGCTCTTTCTTGATTCTTGCTTCCTGGAAAAGATCATCAAACTCATTAGATTCATACTCACCTCCGTTATCTGATCTCAAGATATGGATGTGTTTGCTTGTCTGATTTTCAATCATAGCCTTGAACTCTTTGAACCTGTCAAAAGTTTCACTTTTGTCCTTGAGGAGGTAAATCCATGCCTTCCGAGAATGATCATCTATGAACAAGACATAATGCAAGCACCCACTCAAGGAGGGTGAAGACATAGGTCCACAAATGTCAGAGTGAATCAAATCCAATATGCCTTTAGATCTATTCCCGCTTCTGGAAGAGGATTTCTTATTGTTCTTACTTAGAGCACATTCTTTGCAAATTCCATCATGTTTGGGAGAGACCTCTGGCATACCAGTGACCATCTTTTGCAAGCCTAGAAGAGTTGTATAGTGAAAGTGTCCAAACCTCTGATGCCACAGCTCACATGGATCAATTGTATGATGTACCAAAGCATGAGTGGAATCTTTAGAATCCTTATAAAGACCTTCCTCTCGAACCCCAATCTATACAATTGAGCTTAGCTTTTCATTCTTTGCCCATAGTAGGATCTTCTTGTCCATGAAGAGTACTCTGTAGCCCTTGTCCTCTAAGCCAGCAATAGAGAGAAGATTCTTCTTCAAACCAGGAACATGTAAGACATCATCAATATGTAAAACCGTACCTAAATCAAGTTGAAGTGAAGTTGAGCCAATTCCTTCAATCTTGTAAGTGGAGTCATCTCCAAGTTCCACCTGTGCAGTGAATTTCTTTCTGTAGCTGGTGAGAGCTCCACGGTTACCTGTCATGTGCCTGGAGGCACCACTATCTACTAACCAAGAGTTAGCACTGTCTGTGATGGAACCAGAGAGAGCAAAAATCAGGTAGTACTCTCTTCTAGGTTTGTCTTCTTTGTTAGCCCTAATGTTCTTTTTCTTCTTAGGTTCTTCTTTTGCAGCAAAAACTTGAAATCTTCTTTTGATCTTCTTCTTGGGTTGCTTGCAATCCCTAGCAAAGTGCCCAAACTTGTGACAATTATAGCATTCCACTTTAGAAACATCAGAGTGCTTACCTTGTGGTTTCTTTCCCTTCTTTTGTTGAGGGGAGGGCTTCTTGAACTTCTTTGTCTTTGCTATAAGTGCAAGGTTCCTTAGTGCCAGTTGCCTTTCTTGAAACTCTTCCTTCTTCTTCCAAGCAATCATGCCAAAGTATATCAAAGTTTGGTTGATTCTCATGTCCACTCACAAATGCTGAAAATGCTTCCCAAGAGCTTGGGAGACCATTGACTACAGTCAGCACGAGGTCATCATCATCCATAGTAATACCAATAGCTATAAATTGATCTCTTACCTGCGCGATCTTTGTGAAGAAGGGTCCAAATCCTTCATCCTTGTTCATCTTCAGTGTTTGAAGCATTTTCTTCAAAACTCTCTTTAGACTGGGAGCCTTCTTCTCATAAAGGTCTGTCAAGGTGTCAAAGCATTCTTTGGTAGTCTTCAATGCTGTGATGTTGGGCATCAAGGTTTCCTTAATAGAGTCATAGATGATCCTTCTAGCTTTAGCTTGTTTCTTCTTGAAAGCAGTCCTGCCAGCATTAGATGTTGGCTCTTCTATGGTGTTAAACACCAAGTCATCAAGGTTATTCTCCTTTAGAATGGTTGTAAGCCTAGTCTTCCAGCAATTGTAGTTGGTTGAACCTTGAAGCTTTTCTTCCAGTCTGAAAATGTTGGTAGCCATCTCTGCCACTTAGTCAAATGTCAAGTCTGCAAAATATCCCAAGGTCTAGGAAGACAACAACAATTTCTTCTTCTTGGGTCTTCACATGCTAAGCTCTGATACCATGTTGAATTTTTAGCATTAGCATCAATACTTTAAAATTTGGAGACTATCAGATAACAAATGACAAGTGCAGTAAAAGCATCAACAAATCAAAACACTGAACACAAGAGTTTTTCACTGGGGAAACCTTTAAAGGAAAAAAACGCCAAAAGCATTAGTAATTCATCTCGTAAATGAGATGACTTAGTCCTTCAAAAAATTCTCAAACCCTAATTGGGTTTGTACCACAGATCCACAAAATTACAGAAGATCGTTTTTACGCAAGAAAACACCAGATTAGGGCTTTCACCAAATTAGGGCTTTTTGCCCTAATTTTCTCTCTCCTGCCTAGACCTGTTTAGACCTGCCCAGATATTCGGTATCCTGCCCGGACCTGTTTAGACTTGGTCGAGCCTTTCCCGGGTCTTCTCTCTCCTACCCGGACCCTGTTGGACTCCTTTTGTTGCTACCCAAGCCCTGTCAGGCTAGTCTGCTGCTGCCCAAGCCCTCCTAGGCTTGTCTGCTATTGCTCGAAGGTTACCCCGGGATTGCCCGAGGTCTGTTAAGGCCTCCTATGGGTGCCCAGAGGCACTAGTAGGCTGCTCGGAGCCTGTTGGTGCCTGCTATGTGTGCCCGGAAGCACTAGCAGGCTGCCCGAGGAGTGTTAGGGCCTGCTGTAGGTGCCTGTGGGCACTAGCATCCTGCCCAATGGTGAAGAGAAGACTGCAAGAGAGAGGAGGGGAGCTGCCCAAGCTTCTACCAGCCTGCTTGTAGAGGAAAACCAACTGCCCATGAAGATCTAGAGCTGCCGGTGAAGATGGAGAGGAATAGGGAGCACACATAAAAAGGGAGAAGATAATGTTGTTGTTCTTCTTTGTGAGTGAAACCCTCGGTTAGGGTTTGCTGCAAAAGGAATGGGTGCCCTAGCTAGAATCCTCCATGCTAGGGCATACCATGAAAATAGGCTTCTCTTCAAAAACCAACGAATGTCTTCTTACTGCAGCTGTGAATGAGCTTGTAATCAAGTGTGTAATAATGAAATGGAATTATCTTCTTTTATAGCCTTAGAGTCACCTGTAAGTGGACCAAACCTGAAAAGAACAAAATAATATTCTTTTATTCTTTTATTACTTTGACTTTCATCTTTAGTGGTAGTAAAGTTTTTTTTGCACTTTCACTTTGAATCCTTAGTGGTACTAAGGGTCCTTATATATTTTTGACTTTTACTTTAACCTTCTTCAAGCGCCCCTGTGGTAAACAAGTTGTCAAAGTGGTCCTTCATCCCCACTCAACTTACATCATCATAAACATAGAGAATTACTAATGCTTTTATCTCACACTCTGTGTGACACCAAGATTGGGTACTAAGATGTCTTAACCAGGGGTAGCTAATCCCTGGAGAAGATCACAAAGCCCACAGATCAAGGGTCAGAGTGTCACACATGCCCAGACCCGGTCTAAGGCTTATAGTGTTATCCTGGTAACAAACCAAGTGCCTCAGGCATAGGCTGCATAATTTGAACCAAGGTCAAATACATGGTAATAGACCAAGCGCCTCCATTCTCCCAGAGAATGGCCCTCAGCCCCAGGCTGAGTCCCTAGTCCCATGCTAGGTTAAATTCCTGGTAACTGACCAGGTGCCTCCATTCAAAGAATGGCCACTCAGCTCTAGGATGAGTCCCCTAGTGTTAGACTAGTTCCACATCCTCGTCCTGGACCAGATGTCTCCATTCAATAGAATGGTCACTCAACTCAAGGTTGAGTCCCCCAGTGCTGAACTGGTTCCACATCTTGGTCCCTAACCAAATGTCTCCATTCTCCTAAGAGAATGGCTCTCGATGCTGCTCGAGAAAAATCAACACATACCCCCTTGGGAAATTGTAAAAAATGTGCTAGCATGGTCAATTTTTATAAAAGGCTCAGCTTCCTAGACTTAGACATCAAGCCGACTAGCCCATAGTGTTTTTTCCCTCGGTAATTATTGGTTGTTGAACAAACGACTAATAATTTCTGAGTTTTTCACTCACACCTCTAAAGTTGGGGTAGTCATCTTGGTCGTTAGGCCTTAGGAGGTTATTAGAGCCTCTGTGTTAGTGTTTATAAACATGATAGGCATTCGAATTGAATCGTATGGACATGTACTAGGTCCCCCGAGAGTTTCATATGCTTCCTAGAAAATAATTATTTATGTTTTCTAAGCCATTTTTTAATGGTTTAATTGAAATACTTCAAAGTCTAATAAAAGATGAGTCCAGAGTCTGTTTTTGGGGCGGGAATGTTTGTTTTCACACTCAGAGTGTCATCTTTCCCCAGGGGTTACTTTTCATATGTTTCGGGCAGCTAAAACATCCCGTGGAGCATTATTCAACTAACAGAGCATCAAATTGGCATTTTAATGCTAAAGGTGCAACTTTTGGCATTAAAGACAATTTTTGAAAAAGTCAAAAATCATTTTTTAAGTGTGGAAATGACATGGCAATGGGTCCTCATGTCATGCAACCCTCCTTCAAAGCTTCAATGCACTTAAACTTTGGTTAAATTAAAAGGTAGTGAATGGTTTAAGTTAGAGGATAATGTCAACCACTAGAGGAAGCGCCAACACCAACGAGCTAGCGAGTGCTATAGGGGGTGGACCCCTCTTCATAAGAGTTTAAAAACT
This sequence comes from Pseudotsuga menziesii, assembly GCA_001517045.1. Taxonomy (NCBI): domain Eukaryota; kingdom Viridiplantae; phylum Streptophyta; class Pinopsida; order Pinales; family Pinaceae; genus Pseudotsuga; species Pseudotsuga menziesii. The sequence continues at coordinate 140,233 of LPNX010842453.1, read as the reverse complement.
TTGGATAAGTCATGTTTTAGTTTTGATGTATTATATTATATGAAACAAGTGAGTGAGTTGGTAGTGGTAGCAAATGTTTACAATGTGAGATGATGTCAACTCCACATAAGCTTCACGCTAACACCAAGCCAAAGTTGCGATAGTTTGAAAGATGGACCCCCATGTGATTAGTATTAAAAAAATACTTTGGGTATGTATAATATAATGTTGTACATCATTTAATTACAGGGATTCGAGTTGGCTCCATAAACTCGCGTGTGTTGAAGAAGTTTGATGCCAAACCTCATGGATTAGCGAGTTGTTGGTTGTGAGTTGACATGTGATGAATGGTTGGTAGAGTTTGGTAGGAGAGGCGACATTTGCCTTTCCAGTTCCACTCCCGATTAACTCAGTTTAACTCAGACAAACTCCCACTCTATCTTCAGTGTAGGTAGCACCCCCCTGAGGTCATTTTTGTTATTTAAGCGGGCTCCCGGTTCATTGTTTTTCATGGTCAGAAGACCGAAGAAATGCTCCAGTGTTGTATTGTAATTGGTAACATATCATTTGGAATAATAGAAAGGCTTTAGAGGTCTCATGTGGTGTATGGCTCAAGCGTGTGGATGATTATTGCATTAAGCTTATGAGGTAACTTGTATTTATTTATTTTTTGTATCTCTTTGGTTGGGTGTTGGCTTTTTGAAGGCAAGGTATCTCCCAGTAGGTAAGAGAATTTCTAGTTTGATTATTCTATTTGTTTACTTGATTTAGATCTCTTAGATCAACATGTGCATTCTAGTTTGATTTCCATGCTTTCTAAGTTTCCATTGTAGGTAGCACTGATGCTTGTGTTAATCATTTGTGTGCAAGGATGTATAAGTGGATGCAGGTATCTACCTTGAAGGGATGGTTGATCTTGTTTGACTCCTCCGACTTTCAAGCATTTTTGAAAAGCATAGTCCATCTGCTCTCCACTAACAAACTCCATTTTCCCAAGCATTCCCAAGCTTGAGTTCTTTCCTTCTTCTCTCTCTCCTTCATTTAAAATCAACTTCTTCATTGGGTTACCACTGCTTGTTTATGTAGATCTAATTTGCTAAAAGAGTAAATCATACTTTAGATCTAATTTTCAAGTTTTAAAAAGTTTAGATCTCAAGTCTCTTCGGAGATTCATCTTTAGAAAGTAGATCTAGCTTAGGAAGTCTCAATCTTTTGCAACCATTTTAAAACTAGATCTTAAGTTTTCTTCAAAGAGTACTTTATTTGATCATTAAAGTTTAATCAAGCATTTAATGCACATCATATTGGCTTCCCAAAAGGAAAGCCAAGATCCCAAGGAAAGAGCTTGCTTTCCTTGGTTATTTCCTCATAGTTTAACTTAGACTTTTTAGGAACCTTTTGCAGTATTCCACCAAGTTTCCTGGACGCGGGAGCGGGGAAACGCACATTGAGGATGTGTAGAGACACCCCAAAATTTTGGGGGACGGGGGGGCGTCGGGGTCTCTAAAATTATAAAAAAACAGAAAAATAATAAAAATATGAACCCCAACATATAAACTCTTATGTTCCCAAAGAGTTGTGTAATGTAAATGTAATCGTTATAGCAAAGCATATCATATCGATGTTTGTTTCTTTTTAATTGGTTCTATTTCGATTTATAATGACCATTTAGTGTAAAAGATTAAAATTTAAGATGAACCATTTTTGTTTTTAAGTAAAAAGGTTTAAAAATTTGAGGGGGGTGGGGGCCTGTGGGAGCCCCCCATTTTTAGGAGGGGGCGCGAGGGAGCCCCCCAATCTGGGAAACTCCTAGACCTGCGTTTCCCCAAGTTTCGCAGAAAGGGGGGTGCTAGGAAATGTTTCCCATGGAGGCTCCCAGCCCCCGGGGCGTGGGAAGCTCAGGGGGTGCGCCCCCAACCTTGGGAGACGCGTCTCTATGGAACACTACCTTTTTGGGGGTTGTTCGAAGACACTCTTAAAGTGTTTTTGGGCATCTTCCGCATTTAATAACTTGCATATTTTTGCAGGTTTGATGAAAAAATAGGAGGAAGCTCTGACCAAAAATTGAAAAATTGAAGAAAAAGAAGACTAACGAAGCTCCTCTTTTCATAAAATTTCATTTTTTCAGGTTGTTGCAAGCCTTTGGAACCGGATTTGATGGACCAAAGTGCATTCTTTTTATCATTGTAAAATACTAAATAAGGTTTTGAGTAGGCTCATCTGAGCCCACTCCTCATCCCCCTTGGGGGATTCGCATCGGTGCACAATTTTCTTGATTTGTGATTTTTAGCTAGTTAATTTGGTTTTTTTTATGCTTTATTTGGTGTTGAAGTAAAAGAAATACTTACCTCACACTTTCTCGAGTATCTTGAAAAGGGGAAAGAGATTCGTGGTAGGAATTAATTAGATATTTTTTTCCTTTGTTTCTTTGAAAGTTTAAAATAAACCCTCTTTCTCTCTCGAGTATGGTTCACAGATAAGGGCTTGCCCGAGTACTGAACCTAGAAAGAGATTTTTCAGTTTTCATTCCTAATCAAATAAACCGTGTTAAGAATCATTAAAACTAACAAGGCTCTTATCCTCGTATGCTCTACTTCCATTGCAGCGTCGTATGATTAGTCGGTTGTATCAGAAAAGGATTTGAATGACTAGTAATTAGTCTCATTTTTCTAAGCAATCTCCCAACAACAAAATTCCAGCGTTGCGCTTTGTTTCGTGTCGGAAAATTGTACAAAGGAAGAAGAAACCACTGAAAAGTGACCGTGCAGCCCCGCTAGGCTACATCTTTGTTGGTGTAGTGTTGGACATCACCCCGTGACTCCATTCAACCCACATTTCCTCGTGTGCTACCACACTTAGCGAGTCTGGACATATTCCCCGTACCTTCTTGGTATATCAGAAGTCCCCTTCCTTTGTAATAATCAAGATCATTACAGCATTAATAAAATCGACAAATAATTTATCCACTCCCTTAATCACTCATTAATAATTCTAAAACTGACCAACAAGACAACTACAATACTTACACGACACAACAACAGTCCACTCTTACAACACTCCATTATTTATCGGCAATGATCTATATTATTTGTTATGCTTAAATCAAAATCTTGCAAGATGTCATGGTTGTTGTTTGCACTATCATATGTTGTGATTTTTTACCTTGCAATAGTCCATTGTGACCTTTTTTCCATTTCACATTAAACTCCTAGAATCAATCTCTGCTTTCGCAAAATAAAAGCCTTAGATTTTACTTTTCATAGGGACCACCTCTCTTAGCTTCGGTAGGAGTTGGCCTAGACGGAGGAGCTGAGTATCAGGTGACAACACTTGGCTCAAGCTTGCCCCCAAGGTCGCACGTAGTGGCTTCAAGATTTCGGCCACGTTACCCAAGGTGCGAATTAGGTGGAAACACACCCCCTCTTCTTCACCTCCAAAATCAAGCTACAAATGAGATTTGTTCACGGATGAAAAAGATAAGCTACGTACAACATCTACAGAAAGAGATCCAATGCACAAAATGACAATTGAATAACTCCTTGAAGATTAAAGGATTTGGCTGCAAGATGATGCAAGTCGCGTTAGCAATCTCCTCAAACCAATTCGCTACCCTACAAAATATCAGTACGGCTACCACAGAAAAATATTTGTTTGCATACAAAATCCATTGAAATATCTAAGCGAGTGGCGTAACAATCACATCCAAATACATTCACAAAGCTTATAAGAGTTTCAGCAAAATTTTCTTGTATTCAATATTCTCAGAGCCAAAAGTCCCTTTATAGATGAGAGGGCATCTCAATATATAGATCTATCAAGTACATAACCTAGATCCAAAAGATCAAGGGTCAAGATCAACAGATAAAAACAATGTAATCAACGACTAAGATTAGCCAGATACATCATGCATGGATAAACTCAATAATATAAGGGGGCCACACCAGTAGAATTGCCCAATGAGGTGGTGCACCACATGAAATGAGCAATAATCATAAGATAGCACATGGTGGGGGCTAGGAGGTTATAATATCCTACACTAGCATGGCCCCATGGCACAACAACGAGTGGTGGTCAAAAATACAAAGGAGTGATAAAAATCACTAGGATGTCTCCCTCAAAATACATAAAAACGTCCATAAACTGAATAAATCAAGGATGTGTGGACCCCTTGTGAACTGAAGCTGATGCCAGATGATGAAGGCGACTCGAGCACTATGCCTCAAACCAATTCCATGCCATTTCCTTGTCTCATTATCCCAAATTGATTTCCTTATTAGCCATTTTTTATCATCAAAACATTGCCTTGTGAATATAAAACTACCAATATCTCACAAGGGACCAAAAACTGAAGCCAAATGACTGCACGGATGTGTCTGGCTCCATAGCAGTATGGTATAATCGACTGGTTGCACCCGTAGATTCTCTCTGGCTCCCTAGGAGATTGCACCATTATCTGCACTTTGTTTTATTTTTAATTTCCCAGGGCAAATCTGCTGCAAAATGCCTGGAAGACCCATATCTCTCCTGTAACTGCTCGAAACTGAAAACCAACTACACCAATGGATTCAGAATGTCCAAATCAACTAGGAATGAGTACTCATACACAATATGTCCATCATAAAGATACATCAGAGACCCCATCCATGTCAAAACCATAATAATAATAATAATAAAGCCATTTATGCTAATAATCATAAAAATAATACAAGCCATCATAGCAAATCACCATCTGAAGCATGGATATGTCTAATGGACACTTGTAGACTGTACATAATTATCATACACAACCATCAGTCTAAAGCTCATCTTGGACCCTGCTCCTTGCTTGGTCAACACTGGGTTGACCAGGACAAGACTGATCAAAAGATGACCCAAGTGCTAAACTTTGATATTGCAAAG
>LPNX010842453.1:62817-135313 GCA_001517045.1 Pseudotsuga menziesii | reverse complement strand
GAGGGAATGACTTGATACTCGACACTGTAAGCATCTAGGTTAAAGGATAAACGGATCCATTCAACACATAAGTTGGACTAGATGAACAATAGGGAATGGCAATGTTTGACAAATGGAAGAAATGATGAGAAGGCTCCACTAGACTCTAGACAAGCAATTTTTTTGCACAACAATACACACTAGTTAACCTATAAAGGCAAGTGCCCTGGTAAGCCTTCTGGGCTTCTAGAAAATGACAGAGACATGACCTTTGGGGGCCAGTCTCACCTTGTTGCCTTGAGGAAAATGAGCCGTACATTATACAATGAATGAGTGCTCATCCTCTAGCCATCAACTTTATTTGAAAATAATTATTTTATTAACTTACCAGCCTCCAAGAGCAGGTGCCATGGAAAGCTTTCTGGGCTCCAGAAAATGACTAAGGCTTAGCCCTAACAAGTTTTCCTCACCCTGATACCCTGTGGGGTGAAATGAGCCTTACACCATACAATAGATGAGAGCTCATCTCTTGGCCACTGGCTAGTTTTGCTTTTATTTGCAGTAGTGTCTAAAGACACTTTTGCTTTGCTGGCACGGGATCCATTTAGAGTAACTTTAAGCTCCGATGCCTCAGTGTTTAAGGATAGTTTTTGGTACAACTACTTGTGTTCAAGACCTAGAGGTAGACCATCCTTGTGACAAGCATCACATAAACCAACACCGAGACACAATCTAAACATGGAGACCTATTCCAACATAGAGGTGAAGGTGGGGGAAATCCTAGATGCCACTAGTCAAGTTACAAGTCAAGGTTAATCAACAACAAGGGAAGGTAATGGGACAAAGACAATGGAGATGCTGACAAGACTAGCAAGCTATTTCCCTAAAGGGAAATGACCGAATCCATACTAGGAGTAGGGAAAGGCCAATGAGTATACAAAAGAATCTCTCGAAGATAACAACTAGATCACTTATACTTTAGATTCCAAGTAAAACCAAGATAAAGTATTGCCAACATATAGCCAATATTAACCAAGTCTCACTGCGAAAATAAACAACAGAGCAATATCAAAATCCATATGCACAAACCATAAGTTCACTTGGGTCATATACCTGCACTACATATGAAACCAACATGAAGATCATTGAAACAACTGTTGCTGCTACATATCATGGGCAGTGTAATAATCTTTGTTCTGGGTCATGAAAGAATGGCTAACTCAGTCATCGAATTTGGGGTCACGAGGCTTGGTCATGGCATAGAACTAGTCAATCTAGATACTTTGGATCTGCTGAAAGTGGCAAATCATCAACTGGTGGCTCATCATCTGCTGATCTCATACTAAAGGACTGGCTCAAAGAACTGCTCGATACTACTCGAGAGGCTACTATATATGTGACAACAGATACCATCCTCCCCGAGAATGGGTCTCGCAGCTGCATTATATTTAACATCCCCCACCTTACATGTTGTGTGTCCAACAGATCAAACACTTGGACACTCAATGTCCAAGTGTCAAACATTCGTGGGACAAACCTTCAATCTAAATTAGTACAAGCATGTTGGGGTGAATGGAGGATTTTATGTTTGGCCAATAGTTGCAAACATGGATCACCAGATACTCTCCCCCACCCTGAGTGTCATGTCTCCAATGCATCAGAAATTGAAACATCATTGTCCAAGTGTTGGGCACTTGTGGGACTCATGTCTTGGTCAAGACACGTGTCCCATATGCGTTTGACACTTGGACAACATGTGTCCTGATATGCCTAACACTTGGGACACAAAAAAAAATGCATGTAGATGTGTCTTGACATGTCAATAAATGCACCTTAAGTTCCTAACATGGGTTTAAGGTAGATATATTCTCTAAATGTTCAAAAATTTTCATCAAGTTTACATCTATATTTTATTTTTGTAATTTTAATATTTATTAATTTTATTTTATTATATATGTGTGTGTGTGTAATTAAATGTCTCAACGTGTTCTGTTTCAAGGAGTCTACATGTCCCATGTTGAACACTTGTACCTTCTTGTCTCAATGTTAGGTGGCTTAGCTACAAACTTTATCAACAGTCACTGCAAATGGAGGACTTTGTTCCTGGAGCTTGATACTCCACTACTTATTTTGCTCCCCATTAAGCCAACTTCACAATTTGAATCATCACAACATTATTGCACAATGAACACAGAAGAATTACGATATCATACAAGGAAATCCAAACAATGATAGTGGTCAAAAAATTTGCCCATCGAGTTTTTAACTATTGGTATTTCAGGCCTGTACTAGAAAAGTTGCACAAATGTGGAAAAATTGGTAATAGTGAGGAGGTTGTTAGAAGCTACAGATAATCACTGTTATTAGAACTGAATTGATTTTGCCAAAAGTAACCGATTCGAAAGGTTTACAAAGAGTGTTAGTTCAAATTAAGGGTCTAAATATGAAATAGCCGGTTCTATACAAAACCATCATGTTCCATACTAATCCCTAGGCCAACACGCGGGACCACAAAAATTACCCCTCAAATTTTAAAAAAGATTTAAAAAAGAAAAACTCTAGTAATTATTCGTAATATTAAATTCTCAAAGTAAAACTTGGCGTTTTCCTTATCTTTCAAGATACATTACCATCTATGTTGCACAGGGACCTGACCCCCCCAAAATTTCACTCGTTCTCCGCGTTCCTGCGTTCTGGGGACTTTGGAACTCCTCGAAAACGTCCCCAAATGGTCGGGGACTCCATCCAGGACTCGGGGACTTTTTGTCGTACCCTAAACGTACCCCAAAAAATTGGGGACTTTCCAGGGATGTCCCTGAAGTCCCTCGACCAATCGGGGACTCCCACGCGTCCCCTTTCCTGCACTTTTAAAAAAAGTTAAAAACCAAAATATTAAAATTGAAAATTTGAAAAACTAAATCTAAAATATAAGCCCCAAGTTCCTAACATAACCCTACCCGTATTCCCCTAACCTGCACCCACCTTCACGTGCCCTTTATTTTTTCTCTTAACGACGGCTCCTCATTCTCAATGGCGACTCCAACACTCGACCATTCCAGTGTGCAGATATCTTGACTATTCAGCGTGGTTTGCAGGCAGTTCCGACTCCTATTCAATGTGGTTTGTAGACAGTCCCGACTCCAATCCCTTTCGTTGTCTGCTAGCTCCCATTGGTTGTCTGCATCATGCACACTGCACACAGTCCACTCCCGTGGTCGCAGCAGATCTCATACTGCTCAAGTCGTTGTCGAGTTCCCACGGCTTGTTGACAACTTCCTTGTGGGTGCTCAATTTGTGTTCTCTCCCTCAGCCTATCGAAACACTATAACAGCCTGCTACAGGTATGTAACGCTATTTTTTTAATTTATTTATTTTTATATTTTGTGTTGAAAGTTGAAACTTATTTACATTTTGATTTAACTTCATTTTTCATTTTTTTTTAATTTTAGACTAAGTTTTAGTCTTCAGACTAAGCTTCATACTATCATGGTAATTTTAAAATTTTTTGTTAAAATTTTTAATCTTAAAAAATGTTACTTTTGTTTTCAGTTTCCCTATTGAACATTTCAAAATTCAAACATTAAACTTTCCCGAGTTCCTCCAAAAGAAATGGACAACAACACTCCTGCTACTGAATCAGAGTTTGAAACAAGAACAAGGCCTACTGAAATCTCTACCACAATCAATGTGAAGAAACCATTGCTGCAATATGTCAAAAAAATCACCTAGAATAAGAGAAAAAACAGTGGTGATTCAGAGGAATGACAGCGCAAACTCTGTCATGATACATTTAAAGGCGGCTACACCAGAGTTTACCATCATCTTTTGGCCAGTCCAGGGGATGGAGTAAAGGGTTGCTCCTGCCCATTGGAAAAAAGAGTTGAAATTACCAAACTTCACATGGCTTCCATAGGGGGCACTATAGAGGTAAAGGAGGAAAGTTTTGTTTTAAAAAAACCAATACTTTCTGGATTAAAAGAAATCAATGACAAAAGTGTAGTTGATCCAACTAAGGGTTGCAGTATATCTATTTCAACTTCAAATAGAAAAGTTAAAAGCAGTGCTATTGTGACAAAAATGTTCAATGTACAACACAAGAATGAGGCAAAGGATGCCATTGCTGAATTCTTCTTTGCTAATGGAATATCTTTTAATGCAAGCCATTCCCCTCAATACAAAGAGATGACGGTAAAAATTTGTGTTGTTGGCCCATCATTTCAACCCCCCTAGTTACAATAAAATAAGGACAACACTGATAGATAGGAGGGTCTCAAAGATGTAAGGGGTTATGGAAGGCCTTCGAAAATCATGGGTTGATTACGGGTGTTCAATCATCCTAGATGGTTGGACAAATATTCTACAAAGGTCTTTGTTGAATATCATTGTAACCTCTCCAAGCAGTCCATATTTCTTGAAGGCAATTGATTGTTCTGAAAAGATGAAGGATGCAGCCTTTCAATGTGAGGTATTAAAAGATGCAATTGAGGAGATTGGTTCGACAAATGCAGTTTAAGTTATCACAGATGCTGCACCAGTTTGTAGGTCTGTAGGGTTGATGATTCAAAGAAGGTACAAGCATCTATTTTGGACTCCTTGTTATGTGCATGCTTTAAATAATGCACTCAAAGACATTGGTTAAATTTCTTGGATCAATCACATTATTCTAGATGCAAGAGATGCGCAAATGTTCATTTGCAACCACCATGCCTCTCTAGCTATTTACAGGATTTATGCAAATAAGGAGTTCTTGAAACCAGTAGATACAAGGTATGCCACCTACTTTATTCTTCTTAACCGTATGCTAGAGGTGCAACAAGCCCTAAAGTCCACTGTTATTAGCTCTGTGTGGATTGCATGAGGGGAATTTGAAACAGATCAAGGAAAGAACATAAGACAAATGTTATTGAATAATGATCGGTGGGTTGATGTGAGATACATTGTCTCTTTCACCTCTCCAATAGTGGAGTTAATAAGGTATGCAAATTCAGATTCCCCTTACCTTGGGGAAATATATGAATCAATTGACAACATGATTGGAAAGATCAAGTCCATCATTCGTGAGAGGGAATCCTCTTTGGAGTTATTTAATGAACTCCAAAAGTTGATAGAAAAAAGGTGGAACAAGATGAGCACACCTCTTCATATGGCCGCTTATGCACTTAATCCAAAGTGGTATGTGGAGAGGGAAGGAAGAGTTGCACCAATAGATGACCCTGATGTGAAACAAGGTTTTATTGACGCCATAAAAAGGATCTATACACAAGAGCAAGCAACCATAATTTGAGAGCAATTTCTTGATTTTGCATTGATTAGTGGCCCCACTTTCTCCAAAGCTGCAAAGGACGATTTGTTTGGTATGGCACAAAGAAGTCCTGGTGGATGGTGGAGGATGTATGGGGACAACACTCCAGATATCCGTACTCTTGCTATGCGTTTATTATCTCAGGTTGCTAGTTCCTCAGCTGCAAAAAGGAATTGGTCCACATTTAGTGTTATCCACTATTAAGAGGAACATGCTTACTTCTAAGAGAGCAGAAAAACTAGTTTATGTGCATAGTAGTCTTCGCCTTCTTACAAGGAAGACACCAGAGTATTTACAAGGACCAGCAGCATAAAGGGATGTAGATCCTGAGGATGCTTCACAAATTGATGATGATGATGATGGGCCATCCCTCCATACAGGATTGGTTAATGTGCCATTAGAGGACATTGAGTTGCAGTTGCAGGGCATTGATGATGATCAGAATGAAGGAAGTGAGGCTGGAGCATTTTTGGATAGTCTTCATGAGGAGAATCAAAATTTATGAGCAGCTACAACCTTCATGCTACTGTGGGCATTGATTCAGAGACTTCTTTTTTGTTGCCTAGAGGCATTTTGGCGTTTTTCCATTTGGCATATGACACTACTACTAGTGACTATGTTTTATTTTGGGAATTTTTGTCATTTTGAACTATCATTTATGCTTAGATAGACTCTTCCTTTTGCATATGAATTTCAAGTTTTAAACTTTAAAGACTTTAATATTTATGTGATTACATGTGTAGACTTTTATTTTTCATGAATGATTCATAACTCTTNTTATATATATATATATATATATATATATATATATATATTATTTTTATATTATATAATTTCCGTCCCCAACCTGTCGTCCCCTGAAAAATTGCGGGTGCGCTCTAGCCGTCCTGAAAACTCGTCCCCGCGTCCCCTGCGCCCCCCCATCCCCGAGACCAGTGCAACATAGATTACCATTAATTGTTTTAGGATGTTTGAGAGTGATTCCAACCTCTTCGGACTTCATATGCAAAAAGTAGAATTTTAGATCCCATTCAAAATTCAACAAACAATAGTTTTCAGGGTTTCAAGATTGCAACATTTCCATTGGATTCTATCATGTATAAGGGTATGGGATTGGTATTTAATCAAGAGCACCAAGCCCTCTATGTACCTCGATGTTGGTGGAACTGTTTGTTGAACTCCTCTATCATGACCTTAGTAAAAATGTACCCTTCACTCAAGTAAAATCAATTATTAGATGTGAAGCTTTTTCTACATTATTTTAATCCTTACATTAGGAAATTTCATTTCATTGAAATTGAAGGGTGCTGACTAATGTCCTTGGACAATCAACTTCGAGATTCAAGGTAGAGGCAAATGATTTTGATAATATGTAGTTGGTTGCTGTAGCCTGATGTTTTTTGGACACTAGAGACCATTTAGAGCCACTTTGTTTATGAGTTTTGGTTCAGATATAGATTGCACTTGGGGTTATTTTAGTTTTATATACCCTTGCTATATACATGAGAAAGATTTGCTTATTTGTGTTTAATGGTTTTGATTCACATGGATGTACATGAACCGATACAATTCTGACCATTTCCAGTTTTTTGGGGTCCATGGGTTTAGTGATTAGTACAGTTCTGATAACATTAGAAATAACTTTAGGGGATTCTAGCTAGTTAGAGGAATCTAGTTGATATCTTCTAAGAGGGATAAGTGTAACGGTTGTGGTATTTTTGTAATACAAACTTTGAAATAAAAGTATTGTTTACAAATATTTGGTGTAGTGCTATGAGTATTTGCCCCATATTGTTGTTTAATTTTGTATTTAATCTATATTGTTAGTTCTGTAGGCTAGAAGACAAAATTATGCATAAAGAATCTTACTTCAAGGAATATTACAAACCCCCTGAAGCCACAAGCTAAAAGCACTGGTAGCAGTAAAGATGCAGGTATAAGAGTGAAGGCATATTGAATCCTCAGATCTGTGAGTGTTAGAACCATTGTGAAAAGCCATAAGATATTCAGAGTCTAAGCTGTAGTAAACCCACAAAATAGTGCATGTCAAACTGCAGATCATTTTGATATCAGAGCAAATCAGGTGTCATTCAGATCAATTAGGCTCCTTTTTCAAAAATGCATAGATTTTGTTCCTAAGTCAAACTATCTGCCAACTTAAAGGCCATGCAAAACATATGAGGGTCTAAAGATGATTTCAGTTTATAACAATGTTTACTATGTGTGCAGTTTCCAATCCAATTGATCACTTTCTGTCACTTGGGAACCTTGTTTTAATCTCTTTCCTTCTTACTTTTGTTTTATAAAGATCATTACACTAATAACCAAGGTTAATCTCCCAACCTATAAATGATTTGTTTCATAAATCAAAAGCCAAGGTAGGACACTGCAAAGAGCAGGACCCAAAAAAATGACATAACTTTATGCAAAATGCAAATAAAATACCTGAGGTTGTCGCCAGTACTCCTTAAACATGGATGGGCTTTTTATACACAACTCTCCTTCGCCTGGAGGGGAGTTGTTTGCATGCTCTGCAACAATTTTGACCTGCAAGCATTTCAATGAATAAAACAAACAGATTATTGCATGAGCATATAGGTCATAGTTCCTTTGGGAAGATATGACTCGTCATGAATCGCATAACCATAAAAATGTAAGACCAAATGATGCAGCAGCCTGATATGCATTTGTTCATGGGGGAAAATTTTTCCCTAGAATGCCAAGCAAACCATTGATAGAGTCCTTATAAGATGCAGAAGATGCTATCTTATACCAACCGTTCAAATCTTATGAATTTTCCCATAGAACTTTAAACTATCAATGCAAGAAGAGGATATTAATGAATATTTTTCAGGACTCTTTATACAGCAAGCTGATGTTAACGACATTGGCCATAGTACTTAAACATTCTAGAATGTAATAAGATGTTGAGGTTCCACATTATCTACTTTCACCCACATATTAGTGCCTATGCAATTTTGAATGTGGAATAAGTGTGACTCAGAAAATGGAAATCATTCAAGCTGGAGGGTACATACAACTCTATGTGCTATCCACATAATCAAACATGCATCAAATATTAGTGAATATTGATACAATTTGACTAGAAAGTGCGAAATGAAAATTAGTGTAGCAAAGGTGCCACAAGAAAAAAGGTTCTCTCCAACATATTGATTGTCCATAATTGAAAGTCAATGATGGGCACTTTATGATGTTTCCTAGTATTGTAAAAAACAAAACTAATAAGGGTATACTCTATAACCTAAGTCATATGACACAAAGACATGGGGCATGGAGTACACGAAAATATGAATATTCGACACGAGACACAACGATCCTGGAAACAGGACATGAGGCACACGTTATATATATATTAAAAAAAACATAAAGATCCACATTTTTAAAAAACTAGAAGTATCTAAAATGTACATCAATCATAATATCATTCAATTGAAATTTGACAATGATAAAATAAAATTATCAATGAACTATGAACTTTGAACCATAAACTGCATATTTGATATCTCTCATTAAACCATCAAAACCAAAATGTAATACATAGATATCGAGAGAATGCCGCCGGAAAATACAAAATAGAGTAGATACTAGTACAGTCTAGTATCTACATTACTACTAGATACAAAATGAAAATACTAAATAGCCAAAAGGAAGAATCTCATAGCTCATCAATGGTACTAGCCACCGTCAATTGTCCTCCTACTCCTCCATGTCAAAATAAGCATTACTGTCGCTGCTCTTTCCTCTATCCTCCTCCTCTAATACCCTTTTTGACAGGACACATGTCCGAAAATCAGGACAAGTTCCTGCAACGTGTCCGACATGTGCTGGAATGTGTCCAGATTTCAGGGCACAAAAATTTTCATGTTGGACAGTGTGATGGTCCCTATGGGTGTGTGCTAAAAATTTTCTCCACCTTGAACAATGAGAAAGGATAAGGCTGTTGTGAATGTTGTGGCCACCTAGTTTACCACTGTAATATCAAATCAACTTCTTATTGCTCTCCAATTTTTATGGGATCTCTAGACCTTGTGTGGAGTTGCAAACATCATGGACTAACTCATATCAGTGAATATCTCTGAGTCTCGGACCGACGGTTAATGTTACTGGACAAACTGAGTTCATTCACTGAGTGTTTTGGTTGACAAATTTGGGCAAAAAGTTGGCAGACAGTGTGCTGTAGCTTACCATTCCCAATGGCTGAGTTTATCTTGGCAAAAATCAGACCCAAAGAATGCTTCCTTGATTCAGATATTTCATCAACACTTAAGATACTATTGGTTGTTCAGACCCTTAACACAAGTTTCCTTTGTTTGAGATTTGTTCATTAAATGTAATCTATTCATGTGGCAGCGTGTGTATATTTCAACACCAATGAACATTGCATAGCAGAAATAACACGTACAACATTAACTTCAACTACTCTCAGATTTGTACTTTATTTAAAATGGAGTGTTTACATGCCTGGGAATGATGATGGGGTGTTACACTGCATTTGTACCCAGCGCACCTTCAGACGTGCCCCAGAGAGAGAGAGCCATTTTTTCAACCAGGAGGGGTGTTATTGAGCAATGGTGGTCATGGCTGGGCCCTTTGGTCCTTCCTTTAGGAGTACTATGGCTTAATGGCACTGTTGACTGCCCTTTGTTGGGGTTTTTAACCCCAGGGTTGGTGTTTATGGCTCCTAAGGGTTGATCACTAGGTCACATGGCCCCATATCTTGTTTGCTTGCCCTAGTGGCCTTTACTTCAGCTGCGAGACATTCGTTTCCCTTCACAACCACTTAAGACACCCTCCTGGCCCTTCTGCACACTGGCACCTTCTCTCCCTGGTCTTATTTCCTCAGAGGAAGCTATCATCCACCCAAGCCTTCTTGATGCTTTGAGGATAGTGTTGAGGGATTTTACAACATTCTTTGTTATTGATTGATGGATGATTGTGTTGATGGACTAAATGGTAGCCATTAGGGTTGTATTTTGTCTTGGCAAAAATCTTCGCCATTCCTTAGTCACCTTGGTGTGGAGGTACATCTATTTAGGGGTTCTTCTAGGGTTTGATCCTTAGTGCTTCAAGGTTGGTTGTAAACCTAGGGTTTGTCTTCTCTAGAGGTAGGTTAGTCACTGCTTACTAGCCCTAGGTTAGGTAGGGTGTGGGCTAAGGGTTTGCTCTCTTTGTCTCAACCTTACTATATACAATATTTCCCTGGAAAGTATTAGCACAAGAGGCCTCATGAATACCACTGATGAATGGAGCAAACAAAGATTGTACACACCCAGTCCACTTCTCATAGAATATTCCACCTAGGAAACCAATCCAATGCTCCCTATGAAAAGGCTTCTGAGAGCAACAACTGGCTCTCCCATCTGTGTCAACTACCAAACTGCTAACCCATGAAATCCCAAGGTCCTAGGCTAGCCTCAAAAAGAACCCACCATGCCGACATTGTGCTAGTCTGATCATAATGGTCTGACCGTCGTACTTAGACTGCATTCTCCTCTCTAAAGAATAAGCCTCGGCATATCTCCTCACAGTATCCCGGATCCCATGTTGTTTTCTGTCTCGGCTCGAAATTGTGCAACAAAATTTGTCGAAGCCTTGATCCTTCTGGGCTAGGAGAACTAGCTGATGTTGGTTCCTAGGCTTAAATGAGTTGGGTTTAGAAGCCTTGACCTCTCTAGTCGGT
The DNA here is from genome assembly GCA_001517045.1 of Pseudotsuga menziesii. Lineage (NCBI taxonomy): Eukaryota > Viridiplantae > Streptophyta > Pinopsida > Pinales > Pinaceae > Pseudotsuga > Pseudotsuga menziesii. The sequence continues at coordinate 124,331 of LPNX010842453.1, read as the reverse complement.
TGCCCCCGATGTTTGGTCTTGACTATGGATATTCCCCCTAGTTTCCCGAAGAGTGTCAGCTAAAACTTGAAGCAATATGTCTACCATCATTACATGCATTATATGTTATCCGCTATTTACTGAGAAATGCAAGCCCTCAAATAAAGTTGCAAATTGTCTTTGGACACAACTCAAAAAGGGCTATGAAATGAAATTGTGAAAGGCCCAAATAAAGCAATGGATAAATAAATGCAAAATCTAAAGACTGTTGGCCATCTTTTTGAAATGTAATGATTAATTCCTCATAGAGCCTGCAATTTTTGATGTGAGATGGAGTAAGGGACAACTAATTCTAAGTGTCCCCTAGGATCTCTTCACTACAGTTTCTTGTGTACTCAATGCAAGGGTCCTAGAAAAGATCCTCACGGAGCTTGATTGTTAGCTTGGATGTGAGTTGTAGACATGATAGAGTTGAATGGACTCTTTTCAGATCAACTCATCCATTTGTGAGACACCACCATTCCCTATTGTTTACCTGTCATGCATATGTCACCGTGGTTTTGTGTACTTGTCATCATTCAAAGAGATCATATGGTCAAAGTCAACTAGAAGTCATTTCCCTTTTACCTTAACCTTGTTTTCCACCTTCACCTAACATTAGCATATTGATTAAACTTTGTAAGTATGGCATATACAAGGGAGTTCCAGAAGACTCAAAGATTGTTCAACGACACAAGTATATTTTACTGATTATTATTATTGTCACAATGATTCTGATTAACATGATTTCAGTTAGGTTTTAATATACATCTTGGAGCAATTTTTACCCTGGATGCATGCAGGTTCAACTCAGTTCAATGTCTCACCTTCAGTTTGGGTATTTTGACTTGGTCAACCTAGTTGACCAAGTCAAACACGTTTCCCAATGCAGTGACTACAAAAATCAACAATTGTTATATTTGCTCCAGACATGCCAAGGACCAATATTGAAATCTCAGTTTTCATTGGATGGTCACAATTATTGAGTTCCAGAGTTTATTATTTTTTATTGACTCTGACCATTATTTTTATTGTGAGATGATGATATTTTTGGCATTTCAGTGGATCAATGAGTATGAGTAGTCACCAGTACCATTCTACCATGTCTCCGGACACTTCTATGCAGTCAACTTGCCCCAGTTCTCAGCTGAAAGAAAGCTATGATGGATTTTATTATTTTTAGAGGTTGTACAACTAAAAAATGAATTATGGAAATTACTGAAGAAATCGATTTGGCTTGTGTGTTATCACATATATAGCAGCCAGGCTACCATATTCTATTTTTCAGCCCCACTACATTTTTCAGCCAGATCTCTTACATATGAGATGCTGAGATGAGCATTTCTGATGGATCATTTTTGTATTAGTGGACTATTGTACTCTCCCATGCCAGGACTGAGTCTCAGGACACTCAGATTTGAGGACTGAGATAGCCATCTATGTTATTTCAGAGCAGTAGTGGATGCCCAATGATATATCAGTACTTTCTCATTGGATATATGGTGTTTCAGATGGATTATATTGCATGGATATGACTCAGTATTTTATATGGTGTTGTGGTTATTATTGCTCTTATATTGATTCTTGTGACATATATTGACTTGTGGTATCATGATTTGGCGGTCATATTTATATGGACTTATTTGTATATTATACTATGTATTGATGTCCTTACTCTGGCTTTGAAGTTCTTGATCTATACTCATTGGTTTTACCCTCCTTAGGGAGAACAGAGGTAGTCATTCCCACCATTGTTTTGACTTGCTAGTGTTGGCTCCATCATTTCATTGTCTTCATCCATCCATTACCTTCCTGTTTAACTTTCAACCCCACTGACTTCTTGACTTATGGCATGGAGGACCTTTTTCCCCGCTAGAACCTTTGTTGGACAAGCCTCCCTGTTTACATTGTGTCTCGGCTCTGAGTTGGTGACAAAACTTGCCTATGGTAAGTTGGATAGAATGCCTAAATCATTCTCATCGGTTGTCCCGATGTTTGGCACTGTGCAAAATCCCCCCTAGTCACTTGAGATGTTGGCTAAAACTGAAAGCTCATGTACTGCTTTTATTGAAATATTAAATATGCGCCCATGGAAAATGAAAATTGTAAAATTGTGTTTCTTAACATAGGCAAAAAGGGCAAGAGCAATGAAATGCTAAAAAAAAATACTCCTTGAAGAGTATAAGAAAAGGTCCAAAAAAACAACGATTAAAAAATGTTATATCAAAGGATTGCTTACCTTATTAAAAATAAATATGTCCCGGATGAAAGCTGCGATTAGCTGTGCTTTTAAGCACTAGTGAAGTTCCAAAGGGGTCATATAGGCCAAAAAGGCCATGGAATAAAATGTGGTCCTAATGAACTTGGATCAAGATTGATGTAAACATGATGCCTAAGTTGAATAAGCACTTTCTAAACAACTCATCCATCTGTGAGGCACTGCCATTCCTTGTGTTGATGTTTGTCCAGTATTGGTTGTAATGAGTTTGCCCTTTTCCTTGTCCAAAGTGTCATGATGTTGAGTAGGAGGTCATCCTTTGCCTTAGCCTTATCATTTCCACCTTTCACCCTTCACTAGCAAAATGACTACAGCTATGAAGTGAGTATAGTATTGAAAGTCTGAGTCTAAGTAATAATAAATAAAGCCTGATATTTATAAGTATTTGTTGATGTACCGCCAGTGAAATGAATGCTACTTGTTGATTTTGTTACGTGAATGAGTTGTAGAGCATGGTTTAACCTCTTAACACTTGCAGCAGATTGATCTATTCTGAGTTATTATTGGTGTCTGATTATTCACAGATGGTTATATTGTTTATTGGTTATGATTGATGATCAAACAGAGACCTATGAGGGGTATGAGTATACACCTTTGATGGATTGGGACTCTCTGAGTCCAATGAGACAGTTTATTTCCAGTTCCGGGCACTTACAGATGTGATCAGGCTTATTCTGCTTTTCTGATGCAGTTTTTCTTCACAGATTGATTTGTTTGAGCAGGGAGATGTTTCAGTTGGATCTCCTAGGGTGTTGTATGGGCATAGAGGGGTGCAGCCACTTGTTTGTACCATTGTACCCCCATCCTAGAGAGCTTGGAGGGATCAATTTGACAATGCAGGCACCCTAGGAGGCTATTTTAGCAATATCACGTTTCCCGAGGCAGATTAAAAAATGATCAAATGGCTATTGAAGAAATTGATTTGGGCTACTAAGGCAAAGAAATGGCATGGGGTGAGTCACAATGATGAAAGTGATGTCTTCCACACCTTCTCCATCAGTTTCAGCATTTTATGGGGCCTGCACCTATTTTTGGGCAAATTTTATATATTTTCTGGAGCATTTTGGGAGACCCACGATTTCCTCAAGGAGGCACAAAAGTCAAAATTTTAAATTGTTATATTATTTATTGTGCCATGGGGACACCCAAAGGGAGTTAGTCAAACACTCCTTGGACCCACCATATGCTTTCATTTATTTCTTGTTGAGTGGGTTACCTTTATTTGGGTGATTTAAGTTCACTTTGGTAAATTATAATTATATTGATCCATGTATTGTATGTTGAGCTCATCTCAACCATTGATTAGAACATTGTATCTTTTAATCTTAGCCACTCGTTTTCAAAGTGGTTAGGATTTGGTTATGATTGAGGTTCTCTCATTTTTATTTAAAGGAGAGAGCTTCTCATTTGTAAGGGGTCTTTGGCTCTTGGATCTGAATAATAGAAAGACTTTTTCTGTGGAAATTTTCTGGATTTGCTTTGCATCTGATGTGCTCAAATGGTGATTAGCTTGTCTTCAGCTTACTAGCATGGTGGAAATTCTCGTGAGATCTATTTTTTTTTTGTGGCTATCATTGTTTTTTCTACAGGAGGACGTTTTGGCTGGAGAGTTTTTGTAGGGGGACCTCAACTCGCTCAGTTCTCTTCGTCTTGGATCAGGGGGTTTTCATTAGTTTCATTGCGATCTATGATTATTTCATTTTACTGTCTTGTAGCATTCAATTTCTTTATTTTGTATGTGCAAATCTGATATGGTTGACGTTTGCTCATGCAGGGTAGGGGGCGCTCTGATGGCTTGGAGCTTGCATATGCCATAGAAATCACGAGGATCTTCCAGGATTGATCGGGATAGCTAGGATCGTCACTGTTATAAACTTCTACAAGCTTATCTAGGTAAGATCCATAGGTAAGTTCTTCTTTTCTGATCTTATTCCATTGTGCCTTGCTGAAATTTAACTATTTTTTTGAAAACTTCTAAACCATAAAAACCTAAAAAATCAAATAATGAGGGAACTGTCCGACTTTTGCCAAACCATTTCTGGGTTTCATAGATCAGGCCTCCCCCTAACTAAATCAACTGGAACGCTGGTCAAATTCCTCATAGATTGACCTAGATCTGATTTTTCAACAGAAAACTGCATAACCCCCCACTGAAAAAATTGAGCTGCTAGGGTTTTGAGTTTTTCTGATTTCTGACTTCACAGACGGATAGATCGGGTCTTGGGCAATCCAAATCAACCCCAACGCTGCCAAGAGGCTCAACAGTTTGATCGGGATCTGAAAAATAGACTAAAACTGCCCTAGCGCCCTCACTGAAAACTGACCTTTTCCGGAAGTAGGTTTTTTCTGAAATCTGACATGATAGGCTGATAGATCGAGTCCCAAGCATCCTAGAACACCCTCAACGCTGTGCTAATTCATCCTGGTTTGCCCTCGATCTGAAAAAATCAGTTTTCAGCCTCTTAGCCCCATCATCAGATTTTGACTTTTCTAGATCTGATTTTCCTGCTGTTTTCCTGATTTAGGCTTGTAGATCAGGTCTCCCTGATCTCTTCTCATCCTCAACGCTGAGCCATCAGCCTTTCGGTACCCCCTAAAGCTTCAGATTTGTCTTCCTAGGCCCTAGCGCTAGCTATCTATTGAGCTAGGTTTCCTGTACCTTGGCTTTTCTGGACCAATTGCTTTCTGGTTTCGTAGATCAAGGTGTTTCCCAAGTGGGTTTCCTAAAACGTTGTCTTACTGCTGACTCCACTGCCCAATGCATACAAAGCACTGATCTCCAAGCTAGCGCTGCCCGTAGGCTCTTAGCCTTTACCATCTACCAACATTCACTGATAGCTCAAACACCTTTTACTGAGTCTGATTTCTAGGTATTGGATAGTCCCAACTCTATTCGTGCTTTCCCTGTCATAGTTACATTTCCCAAGACAGTTGCTAGTACCTAAACCCTAGAGCTAGGGTTCCCATTCACCTTGCACCTTAAGTACCTGAAGCCCCATCTGATCTTCTTTTGGTGTCTAGGTTCGATCTCTCCTATCAGGAGCAGATCCGGGTCTCCCCCATTGTTGTCCTGGACTAGGATAACCTAAAGTGAAGGCTGCCTTGATTGGCGTGACAACCATCCATTTGGGAGTCTAGGAAGTCGTGGTTCCACCCCTTAGTTGCTTGCCCCTCTACCATCCATTCTGGATCCACCTTAAGCAAGCAACTATAAGGCAAGTGATAACATTTTGGCGTCGTTGCCAGGGAGGTAGAGGCCTACCTTGGTTCAACATCCCTCACCTTTCCATACGACATATATTTTTTCAATGAATTACTTGTGTGGTTCACTTGGCGACTCCACATTGCGACTCCACTGAGGATCATACCCGATATATTAATCTTAAATTCCTAGAGCGTCCCTGCAACCCTCAAGGAATCCCCATAACTTACACAAGGAAAAACAAGCAAGTGTCCAACCTCACTGTCCCCTCAAGTCATCCTTTGGGATCCCTTTCATCTAGCCCAATGGCCGGACCAGCTCCTAGTGGAAATCAGATTGCTCCTCCTCCCCAAAACCTTAGGGTATTTGGAAGGAAGGCTAAGGCATCACCTTTAGATTTCTCCTTGATCCCAGGGGCCCCACATGACATGCCGGAGAAGTATTTTGAAAAGGTCCCTAAGTTTGATGGAGTATCAGCTACCTCCATTGAAGATCACATTAACAAAGTATGGGATCATATGGAAGCATATGGAGCTGTGGATGAAGATGTATTCATGAGAGGTCTTATGTTTTCTCTGGAAGGAGATGTGCGAAAGTGGTTTGATAGATTACCTGGTTCATCCATCAATGGCTATGGCCACTTCGTCACGAAGCTTAGCAGTGATTGGTCTCATAAGTTGGATGGGAAGTTCCTCTTGCATCAGCTATTTGACATAAAGAAGAGGGAAAATGAAACAGTCCACGAATTCAACCTGAGATTTGAAAAGACTGTAGGAAACATCCCAGAAGAGATTAGACCAAAAGATCAAGCGATTATCATCCATTATTTGAATGCTTTTGATGGTTGGTTGGGTTTTAATTTGAAGGATAAAAATCCAAATGATTTGAAGACTGCCCAGTTCAATGCAAAGATGGCTAAGCAGCATGCGGCATCTATGGGCAAGCAAAACTTCTTTGATCATTATGCCCCGTCCACTTCTAGATCCGAGCCTAAACTCTGAAAGCCTAAGGAGCCTGTGAATGAGCCAAAAGAGACAAAGGACACGTTAGAAACCATGCAAGAAATGATGAGACAACTAACTGTCTTGACCAAAAACGTGGTTAGTTTCCATGATCCAGAGAGACATAGAAACCCTTATGGCCCTAGACCCTATTGGAACAACAATAGAGGTCCTAAGAGAGATCCTAATAGAAGAAGGCCCGAGTATCCAGAGAATCCTGAGAAGAGAAATGTTAATTGGTGTGATAAAAATGATGAAGAACCAACAAACACCAGTCACCCTGATGACCAACCAAGCAACATTAATTTCATGAATGATCTGTCCTACGATGATGAGTTTGGAAGAATTCTTTTAGAAGAAGAGCTATGGGAGCAAGAGGAGGAAACTTGGGAGCAGGAGGAAGATATGGTTGATGAGCCTAAACCCTCATGTTGTGCGGTAGGCATCCCTGAAACAAAAGAAGAACCACAGGTTAGAATTTATAAACAAAGAGTGGGTTCCCAGACTTCTTTCTTTGACAAAAGAAAAGTAGTGAACGAAGACAAAAAGGAAGAAGAAGATATTGCATTAGGAGATTTGAATCTGAACATTGACATCGAGAAAGAGTTGAGCAAGATAATGTGTAGCATCCCTATAACTGAACTGATGAATGTTCCATCTATAAGAAGCCGAGTAGAGGAATTCTTTGATAGTGTTGGCCAAGACAAAGCCCCTGAGTTTGCTTTAGAATCCGGTCACGAACAGAGTCCCGAGAGAACGTATTCTAGCAAAGATGAAAAAGATCCGTCGGTCAACATACAATCTGCTATCTATGAGAGAAAGAATGGTGGTCATCCTCCCTTTTATCTAACCTTGCATATTCAGAATATGCTCCTGCATAATTGCAGGTTGGACTCTGGAGCAGCTATGAATGTAATACCTTTGCATGTCATGAAGGAAAAGGGATTGGAAGTGACTAGGCCCTATGGAAATGTTTGTGGCATAGACTCGAGGCGAGTGCCATCCTATGGTTTGATAAAAAACCTTAGAGCTAATCTGTTTGCATGCTCAGACATTTCCACTATGATGGATGTAGTTGTTATTGATTTACACCCAGCTTATGGAATGCTTATATCTAGAAAGTGGGCAGCTGGTTTAGGTGGATATCTTATGATGGATCTATCATACCTTTGTGTCCCGAACTCTAACGGAGCTTTGATCAGGATCAATAGGGAACCTTGCTATGAGAAGCATCTGGAGACTTTTGAAGAAGGGATAAAGAACACATATGGGGAAGAATTGTTGAATAATGCTAAAGCTCATTTTGTAGAAGATGCAAATAAAGTATGGAAGTATAGGCATCCTGAAAGCATGTTTCTAGCAATGGAAGACTCTGATTTATCTTTGGAAGAAAATCAAATTGTCGAGATAATTAGTATGGAGATGTCTGAAGGCGAGTGCTCGGAGGAATTAGAGGAATTAAGAAGAAATGAGATCCTAAGTCAAGATCCCGAGCAAAGCAATGCTGGAAATCCTATAGTTAAGGTTGATGAAGTCAATGATGCCAGGCATGTGGAAAGAATCCCTCGTAGAGTGAATGAATGATATGATTTGATTGACCAGAATAGAGAAAGAGAAAGCCAAGGACTAGAGCCTATTTATCCATGGGAAAGCCATCTTGAATTGTCTAGTGAAAAGGCTGATACTGAGGTCAGCAAAACCCATGTTTCTGATTTTGCTAGGTCGTTATCTCATTTGTCTTTGGAAGATGATAACTTAATTCAAGTCCATGATAGCTCTCTAAGCTGGCAAGAGGCTTCTCTAATAAATGATTCCCTTGAAGGAGATTTTAGTCTAAATAATCTTGCTATTTTTCAAACTCTTTCAACCATGCTGATTAGTGCCTTGTCTACTTATCCTCTCATTCCTAACTTTCTCCTGCCACCTAAGTAATCTAGTCCTTGGACAAGCCTCCCTGTTTATATTGTGTCTCGGCTCTGAATTGGTGACAAAACTTGCCTTTGGTAAGTTGGATTGTATGCCTAAATCATTCTCATCGGTTGTCCCGATGTTTGGCACTGTGCAGAATTCCCCCTAGTCACTTGAGATGTTGTTGGCTAAAACTGAAAGCTCATGTACTACTTTTATTGAAATATTAAATATGCGCCCAGGGAAAATGAAAATTGTAAAACTGTGTTTCTTAACATAGGCAAAAAGGGCAAGAGCAATGAAATGCTAAAAAAAATACTCCTTGAAGAGTATAAGAAAAGGTCCAAAAACACAATGGTTAAAAAATGTTATATCAAAGGATTGCTGACCTTATTAAAAATAAATGTCCCAGATGAAAGCTGCGATTAGCTGTGCTTTTAAGCACTAGTGAAGTCCCAAAGGGGTCATATAGGCCAAAAAGGCCATGGAATAAAATGTGTTCCTAATGAACTTGGATCAAGATTGATGTAGACATGATGCCTAAGTTGAATAAGCACTCTATAAACAATTCATCCATTTGTGAGGCACTGCCATTTCTTGTGTTGATGTTTGTCCAGTATTGGTTGTAGTGAGTTTTCCCTTTTCCTTGTCCAAAGTGTCATGATGTTGAGTAGGAGGTCATCCTTTGCCTTAGCCTTGTCATTTCCACCTTTCACCCTTCACTAACAAAATGACTACAGCTATGAAGTGAGTATAGCCTTGAAAGTCTGAGTCTAAGTAATAATAAATAAAGCCTGATATTTATAAGTATTTGTTGATGTACCGCCAGTGAAATGAATGCTACTTGTTGATTTTGTTATGTGAATGAGTTGTAGAGCATGGTCTAACCTCTTAACACTTGCAACAGATTGATCTATTCTGAGTTATTATTGGTGTCTGATTATTCACAGATGGTTATATTGTTTATTGGTTATGATTGATGACCAGACAGAGACCTATGAGGGGTATGAGTATACACCTTTGATGGATTGGGACTCACTGAGTCCAATGAGATAGTTTATTTCCAGTTCTGGGCACTTACAGATGTGATCAGGTTTATTCTGCTGTTTTGATGCAGTTTCTCTTCACGGATTGATTTGTTTGAGTAGGGAGATGTTTCAGTTGGATCTCCTAGGGCGTTGTATGGGCATAGGGGGGTACAGCCACTTGTTTGTACCATTGTACCCCCATCCCAGAGAGCTTGGAGGGCTCAATTTGACAACGCAGGCACCCTAGGAGGCTATTTTAGCAGTATCATATTTCCCGAGGCAGATTAAAAAATGATCAAATGGCTATTGAAGAAATCGATTTGGGCTACTTAGGCAAATAAATGGCATGGGGTGAGTCACAATGATGAGAGTGATGTCTTCCACACCTTCTCCAGCAGTTTCAGCATTGTATGGGGCCCGCACCTGATTTTGGACAAATTTTATATATTTTCTGAAGCTTTTTGGGAGACCCACGATTTCCTCAAGGAGGCACAAAAGTCAAAATTTTAAATTGTTATATTATTTATTGTGCCATGGAGACACCCAAAGGGAGTTAGTCAAACACTCCTTGGACCCACCATGTGCTTTCATTTATTTCTTGTTTAGTGGGTTACCTTTATTTAGGCGGTTTAAGTCCACTTTGGTAAATTATAATTATATTGATCCATGTATTGTATGTTGAGCTCATCTCAACCATTGATTAGAACATTGTATCTTTTAATCTTAGCCACTCGTTTTCAAAGTGGTTAGGATTTGGTTATGATTGAGGTTCTCTCATTTTTATTTAAAGGAGAGAGCTTCTCATTTGTAAGGGGTCTTTGGCTCTTGGATCTGAATAATAGAAAGACTTTTTCTGTGGAAATTTTCTGGATTGCTTTGCATCTAATGTGCTCAAATGGTGATTAGCTTGTCTTCAGCTTACTAGCATCGTGGAAATTCTCGTGAGATCTATTTTTTTTCGTGGCTATCATTGTTTTGTCTATAGGAGGATGTTTTCGTTGGAGCGTTTTTGTAGGGGGACCTCAACTCGCTCAGTTCTCTTCGTCTTGGATCAAGGGGTTTTTCATTAGTTTCATTGCGATCTATGATTACTTCATTTTACTGTCTTGTAGCATTCAGTTTCTTTATTTTATATGTGCAAATCTGATATGGTTGACGTTTGCTCATGCAGAGTAGGGGGCGCTTTGATGGCTTGGAGCTTGCATATGCCATAGAAATCACGGGGATTTTCCAGGATTGATCGGGATATAGCTAGGATCGTCACTGTTACAGACTTCTACAAGTTTATCTAGGTAAGATCCATAGGTAAGTTCTTCCTTTTTGATCTTATTCCATTGTACCTTGCTGAAATTTAACTATTTTTATGAAAACTCCTAAACCATAAAAACCTAAAAAATCAAATAATTAGGGAACCGTCCGATCTTTTGCCAAACCATTTCTGGGTTTCATAGATCGAGCCTCCCTCTAACTAAATCAATTGGAACATTGGTCAAACTCCTCATAGATTGACCTAGATCTGATTTTTCAGCAGAAAACTGTATAACCCCCCACTGAAAAAATTGACCTATTAGGGTTTTGAGTTTTTCTGATTTCTGACTTCACAGACGGATAGATCGGGTCTTGGGTAGTCCAAATCAACCTCAACGCTATCAAGAGGCTAAACAGTTTGACCGGGATCTGAAAAATAGACTGAAACTGCCCTAGCGCCCTCACTGAAAATTGGCCTTTTTTGGAAGTAGGTTTTTCTGAAATCTGACATGATAGGCTGATAGATCGGGTCCCAAGCATCCCAGAACACCCTCAACGCTGTGCTAATTCATCCTGGTTTGCCCTAGATCTGAAAAAATCAGTTTTCAGCCTCCTAGCCCCATCATCAGAATTTGACTTTTCTAGATCTGATTTTCCTGCTGTTTTCCTGATTTGGGCTTGTAGATCAGGTCTCCCTGATCTCTTCTCATCCTCAACGTCGAGCCATTAGCTTTCCGGTACCCCCTAAAGCTTCAAATTTGTCTTCCTAGGCCCTAGCGCTAGCTATCTACTAAGCTGGGTTTCTTGTACGTTGGATTTTCTGGACCAATTGCTTTCTAGTTTCGTAGATCAAGGTGTTTCCCATGTGGGTTTCCTGAAAAATTGTCTTACTGCTGACTCCATTGCCCAATGCATACAAAGCATTGATCTCCAAGCTAGTGTTGTCCTTAGGCTCTTAGCCTTTGCCATCTACCAACATTCACTGATAGCTCAAACACCTTTTACAGAGTCTGATTTCTAGGTACTGGATAGTCCCAACTCTATTCGTGCTCGCTCTGTCATAGTTACGTTTCCCAAGACAGTTGCCAGTACCTAAACCCTAGAGCTAGAGTTCCCATTCACCTTGCACCTTAAGTACCTTGAAGCCCCATCTGATCTTCTTCTGGTGTCTAGGTTCGATCTCTCCTGTCGGGAGCAAATCCGGGTCTCCCCCATTGTTGTCCTGGACTAGGATAACCTAAAGTGAAGGTTGCCTTGATTGGCGTGACAACCATCCATTTGGGAGTCTAGGCAGTCGTGGTTCCACCCCTTAGTTGCTTGCCCCTCTACCACCCATTATGGATCCACCTTAAGCAGGCAACTACAAGGCAGGTGATAACAGTGTGGTCAAGGAAATGACAAGGAAATGATTATTGATGATATATGTTAGCTCTTTGGATCGTTTGGCACCAATTTCATCCATTTTCATGCTCCAAGTTATTATTTTGATTCTATTAGGGAGGACGTCCCCCATAGGGCAAAATTGATTAAAATGGTCAAAATAAAAGTGTGTAATTCAAGTTGTATCTTTAGAAGTAAGTATGGGGGGGAGCTAATGACCCCCCATGTCCCCTAAGTGTCAAACTTGCAAAAATAATGATTTATCATGTTGTAAAAATGGGTTTTAAAAGGTTATTTGCCAGCCTCAATTGTATTGATCCATGTGGATGTAATCTCCATTGTTGATGATGTTTTAATCTCAACCGTTGCATGAAAAATTAAGATAGGGTTTGTGTCTCTCAGAAACTATATAAAGAAGAGAACCCCTTTGCTATCACATATATAGTAGCCAGGCTACCATATTCTATTTTTCAAATTCTGTACATTTTTTCAGCCAGATCTCCTACATATGAGATGTTGAGATGAGCAGTTTTGATGCACCATTATGTTAGTAGTGGACTATTGTACTTTCCCATGCCAAGACTGGATTTCATGACACTTAGATTTGAGGACTGATGTAGTCATTTAGTCATTTACAGAGTAGTTTGTGATGCCCATATTTGTATCAGAATTTTCTCATTGGACAAATGATGGTTCAGAAGGATTGTTTGCATGGTTATGACTCAGCTTATATATTGTGTTATGGTTATCATTGCTCTTATACTCATTTTTGTGACATGTATTAGCATTTAGTGTCATGATCTGGCGATCATATAAATATGTGGACTTGGATGTATCTATATTATTGTATTTGATGTCCCTACTCAGACTTGGAAGTTCTTGATCTATACTCATTGGTTTTACCCTCGTTAGGGAGAATAGAGGTAGTCATTCCCACCATTTTTTGGCTTGCTAGTGTTGGTTCCATCTTGCATTGTCTCCACCCATCCATTACCTTCCAGTTATGTTTAAACCCGACCTAATATTTGACTTGTGGCATGGAGGACCTTTCCCCTACCAGAGCCTTTGTTGGACAACCTCCCTGTTTATTTGTGTCTCGGCTCTAAGTTACCTAGGATGTGTTTGCTTAACTGAAACAAGTAGCGCTGCCATCAATACAATGTATCTGAAAATGAAATGAATATCTTGCAAAAAGCCCATTCATGAAAAGTAGTGTTTTTCAACATACATGAATGAAAGGCTAGCCTAATGAAATTGGCTCTGAAAAATATTGTAATGAAATATCTTAAACATTCATGAAAAGTAGTGTTTTTCTACATACATGAATGCAAAGCCTAAAATAATAAAAGTTCAGATAAAAGTGCGTAGACCAAGGCTATGGAAAATCAAAGGCCCAAAAAAACAATGGTTCCTAAAAGTTCTATCTAAAGATTGCTAGCCTTACTTGTATTGAGTTGGATTGTGAGCATTTGTCACGGTGAGTAGGCTCCTCTGAAGTAGTTCACCCATTTGTGAGGCACTGTCATCCCCTTTGTTATTGTTTGTCCGATATATGGCTAGAGTGTGTATTCCCTTTCCATATCCAAAGTGTCACAATGTTGAGTTGGTGGTCATCATTTGTCCTAGCCTTGTAATTTTTAGCCTTTACCCTTCACTAGCAAATTGACTACAACTATGAAGTGAGTATGGTCTTGAAAGTCTGATCTGAGTTATGATTAATAAATGAAACCCTATATATATGTATTTGATTGATGAATCGCCAGTGAAGTGCCTGCTACTTGTTATGATTGTTACTTAAATGATTTGTAGAGCATGTCTTAGCCTTTGAACACTTGCAACATATGGATGCCAGCCTGAGTTATATTGGTTATCTGATCATTTACAGGTTATTATTTTGTCTATTGGATATTGTTGATGATCAGATAGAGACCTAGAAAGGGTATGAGTATATACCCTAGATGGATTTGGACTCTCTGAAGTCTAGATGAGACAACTTGTTTTCAGTTCCAGGCACTCGCAGAGATGATCAAGCTCATTTTACCCTTCTGATGCAGTTTAGCTTCACTGGATGATGTGTCTAAGCAGGGAGATGTTTTTATTGGATCTCCTAGGGCGTTGTATGGGGCATAGGGGGTGTAGCCACTTGATTGCACCATAGTACCCCACTCCCAGAGAGCCTGGTGGGCTCAGTTGGACAACGCAGACACCCTAGGAGGCTGTTTTGGCAGGTTCACATTTCCCGAGGCAGATTAAAAATGATTAAATGGCTACTAAAGAAATCGATTTGGGCTACCGAGGCAAGGAAATGGCATGGATGAGTCATGATGATGAGAGTGATGTCCTCCAGACCTTCTCCAGCAGTTACAACACCTGATTGGGCCCACACCTATTTTTTTGGCATTTTTATATTATTTTCTGGAGCTTTTGGGAGGCTCACGATTTCCTCAAGGAGGCACAAATTCATAAATTTAAAAGATTATATTATTTTATTGTGCCATGGGGACACCCAGAGGGAGTTAGTTAACACTCCATGGACCCACCATGTGCTCCATTTATTTCTTGTTGAGTGCGATCCCCTCTCCTAGGGTGATTTAGTCCACTTTTATATTATATTGTTATATTGATCCATGTATTGTATGTTGAGCTCATCTCAACCATTGATTAGACATTTGTATCTTTTAATCTTAGCCACTCATTTGAAAAGTGGTTAGAATTTTGGTTCTCTCGTTCCTATTTAAAGGAGAGAGCTTCTCATTTGTAAGGGGTTTTTGGCTCTTGAATCTGGATAATAGAAAAACTTTTCTTGTGGATATTTCTTGGATCTCCTTTACATCTGGTGTTCTTAGATGGTGATTGGAAATTCTCTTGCTTCTTAGCATTCGGGAAATTTGTGTGAGATCTATATATTTTTTCGGGATCATTGTCCTGTCTACAGCAGGGTGACTTCAACTTGGGCATTTTTGTAGGGGGGCCTCAACTCGCTTAGACTGGCTTCATCTGTAACAGGGGGTTTTCATTAGCTTCATTGTGATCTATGATTTGCACTTTGTTATTTTTTTGTAGATCTTGTTTTTTTCTCATGCCGCGGAAAATCTGATATTGTTGACGTTTGCTTATGCAGGAGAGAGGGCGCAGTGGTCATTTGGAGCAAAACGTTGGGCTTAGAACTCACTCAGGTCTTCTAAAATTGATCAGGATAGGAGGGATCATCACCATCAAGGAATCTACAAGGATTTCCAGGTAAGATCTGCAGGTTAGTTCCTTTCTTCTGGATCTCAATCCATTGACACATGTTTTTCTTCATTTTACTAAAAATTCCATAATAATAAAAAACCAAAAATACTAAAAAACAAACCGCTCGATCTCTGGACAAACCACTGCTAGGTTTTGTAGATCGGGCCTTCCCCTCACCAATTCATCTTCAACTTTGAGCTAAAGGTTCCTGGTTTGCCCTAGATATGAGAAACAGTCCTTCCAAACCCTAGCGCTCCTCACCATTTTTCTGACTTTTTCCAAGATCTGATTTTTCCGACAAAATAACTTAGTGGGTTTGTAGATCGGGTTACCCTCTCTCCATTTCTCCTTCAATGCTGAGCTAGAAGTCTCTAGATTTCCCTAGATCTGAGAAATTGACTTTCCAAACCCTAGCGCTAGCCACCTTGCTGCTGGTTTTCCCTGTAGACTGACTTTTTCGGCCAAATACGTTTTTGGGTCTATAGATCGAGGTATCTCCCAGGTGGGTCTCCTCCAACGCTAGGCAAATTATGACTCAATTTCCCTAGACCTGACAGGCATTGATCTCCAACCCTAGCGCTACCCCCTCTTTGGCCTCCTTTTCTTGTAATCTGACTTTCCTTGGTGACTCAGGTACTTTGACTCTGTCATATCTTTCATCGAGTCTATCCATCGGTACTAGATAGCCCCAATCCTGTCCTTGACCTCCCTGCATTGGTCATGTTTCCCAAGGCAGCAGATATCCTCACCTGTTGTCAGTACCTCAACCCCAGATCTAGTCTTTATCTTATAGGTCACCTGTGTCCCAACTTGGATCGAACCTCATACTTCCTAAACCCCGATCCAAAGCTTTGGCTCATTTTGTGACATCATCCATAGATCTAGGATTTCCACTACCTTACACCTTACATACCTCAAGTCCATTTGATCTGATCTGGTTTCTAGGTTGGATCTCTCTTGTCGGGAGTAGATCTGGGTCTCCTCCTTTGTTGTCTTGGGCTAAGATGACATAAAGTCAAGGCTGCCTCGATTGGCGTGACAACCATCCATTCGGGAGTCTAGGCAGTCTTGGTTCCACCTCCTTAGTTGCTTGTCCCTCTACCATCCATCCTGGATCCACCTCACATAGGCAACTACAAGGTTGGTGATAACATTTTGGCGTCGTTACCGAGGACGTAGAGGCCTACCTTGGTTCAACGTACCTCACCTCTCCTATGACCTTATCCGTTGGTGAACACGACAATTCGTTCACTTGGCGACTCCACAATGCGACTCCACTGAGAAGCGAACCCATCCCATAAATCATAATGAATTCAGATATATTTATCAGACGCATGAAGGAATTAAGTGAAAGTATAAATGAAAGTGTAAATGAAACTACAAGGAAAATAAACAAGAGGGATAGATGGAGGTCAGACTACGGGTATGAGGATGATTTCGAACATGATTATGGGCATGAATCTAGTTATCACAATCTTTACGATACCCACCAATTTCCTCACCCATGCAATAAAGATTTCCCAACCATCCGGAGTGGACTAGTAAGCAAGCATCAAGTGAATGATCCTTGTCATCAATATAATACAAATTTTGTCGTGACTACCCCTAATAAACTTATAAGTCGGCATGAACCTAGAGGTCAGTCCTAGTCAAAACCCTATAGCCTAGTAACCAGAGTTGTTAAAAAACAAGACGTTGGCAATCAGGGGTTTTTTCTAATGTGTCTTTGATCATTGGTTATGCTTTTTGATTCATCTTGCATTCATAGTTTCTTTTTCTGTAGATCAATTCTAACTTGACGTGGGTTGTTCTTGCAGGAAGAAAGGCGCACTAGCTCAACCTGGGAAAAATCAATCTGGCTTGGAACTTCATCAAATTCACTCGAAATTGCGTTAAACCAGGGTAAAGTGTCATTGCACTTGGAATCTACAAGATTTCTAGGTATTTCTATTAGTATTTCTTTAATTTTAATTTTCAATCTACCTGACGAATAATTAAAACCCTGACTAAAACCTTCTAAACTTTCTCTGGGCCATTCTAATTGGATTTTTGGTGACACCTTTCTGGGTTATTTCATTCTCCCCTAGAGCTAAGTGGGTTTACCAAGACGTCATCATTGGGGACTCCATCTTCCCTACACCTAAGGCACTGATCTTCTGGCTAATCATCCTCCTAGGGTTTTCTGCTAATTTTCTTGTTTTATGATCCATCTCTTGGCTTGTATTTTTGGGCATTGTCAAATCTATTTTCAAGCCCCGTGACTCTATCTAGCCCACATTTTCTCGTGTGGAGCCATACTTGGTGAGTGTGGACATACTCCTCAAACCATTTGGATATTTGGAGTTCCCTCCCTTTTAATCCACTCATCATTCCAATAATTTAAAATCAACCAAGTACGCTTCAAAACACTTTACAATTTTCAGCAACACTTTAATTCTTTGTGATTCCATTTGGAACTAGTTCAAACTTACAATATCATTATTTGTTTTAAGTCAATTTATATTATGAATGCCATATCTCTGTTTATGTTGTTGATTTAAACATAATTATTGCAGTTTCTTGTTTTGATATTTATATCATCCTAATGTTCTAAACTCCTAAAAAACAAGCATTCCCATCCTTAACACCTAAATAAAAACTTAAGAGCCTTAGAAACTAAAAGGGACTACCCCCCTTGGCTTCGTTAGGAGTTTGCCTAAACGAAGGAGTCAGGATCAAGTGGCAACACCTAAATCGAGACTTTCCCCTAAGGACGCACCGAGCAGCTTGAAGGTTTCTACTGCATTAACCCCTAGGTACGTAAGAGGCAGCAACAAAGCAAAATCTCTTTGGTGACCTACAAAACAAAATCTCTTTGGCGTCTTACAGAACAAAATCTCTTTGGCGTCTAACAGAACAAAATGACAAATTGCTGACTATAGAGACAAATTTGAGAATTAGCTAAATGTGAATTTGTCTTCAACAAGACAGCCTACTGTTTTGATTATCATAGGTTTCAAAAGTATATATTGCACCAATAAAGATGCTTGTAGTGATTAGTCCCGGTAAGTTTGGAAATTATAAAGAGGATGCAAATTTCATTGTATATACCCTTCCATTTCCATTTTTCTTGTTGATGTAAATATTTCTCTGTATATATAAGTAGTACTTTTACAGTGGAAAGTTTGGAAATATATTTTACACCAATACTGGATAAAAACAGTCATTTGAAATCTGGTCAAGAGACTCAAGACACATACTACACTAGATGCATAAGAAGGAAAAAGAGAAGCTAGAGAGAAGCTTCTCATGTTCTTCCATATAAGATCAACAGATAAGATGAGATAAAATAATTTTATTAAAGTTCAACAAATGACCACAAATAGGTAAATTGGACTGCTAAGTACATAAGTATCAATACACTGTGGGAGAGCAAAGGCCTATAGAAACCAAAAGCAGTTGTAATCTAAAATCTCATAGCTACAAAGAACTTGGCACTCATATTAAAAACCAAAAGACCTACCACTCTACTATTGTTTCTAATGCAAACATAATGGCAATCTAATGTGTCATTAATGACATAGCAGTTAAAACATGCCAAGCATAACTCAACAACATGGGATAGCATCCCTATTCTATATTTGCCGCAAATGAGCTGCATCAAATAGGAGTTGGAGATCACCTGCACGCCAGGAAGAGGTTTACCAACTGTGCCTCCTTTACGGATTCCATGGAGAGAATTCGACAGTGCCATTACGAACTGCAGCAAATGAGTCCATCAATATTTGACACAATGTCCAATTTTAACACAATTTATATATCAAATTATCTGAAATAAATGATTAAATGGGCAAGGGTCAAAGCAAAGTTTGAGGTCAATTACTCCTGACACTTGCGAAAATAGAAAACACTGTTAATGACATTTCCCAAGTGATTAGTCTTGAAGAATCATTTTTGCATCCCCTAACCCACCTCAGTCATACCATAACGCTCCAGAAGCCGATGTCCAGTGATGCTTTCCCATTGTTTCATAACAGGATAAGGAAGAGCAGATGAGCCACACATCTGAAGTCAACAAAGAAAGTGAGCCCTCGCAAAAATAACTACTGATTTGCTTTCTGTGAGCCTTTAAAATGCAAAAGCCATAAACAATGTTCTTTTAAAATGCAAAAGCTAACAATGACATTCTAACTTGGCATATACCAATGTCTTACAGAAGAAGAAAGTTTTGAACATCTCTTTAACTGTGTACAAAAGCTTAAAGACATTTGAAAGTTTGTATCCAGCTATATTTCTTAATTGCAAATAGAGGGAGGGCCACACATGTTCATCTAAAACCTACTGTCTAGACACTTTTATTCCAGTCTTACAAATTATTGCTTTAAGATAAATGTGAGGAATATTCCATTTATGGCCTATACGATCCCTCTGGAGCAAGAAGACAACATGTTTATTTAAGAAGCAGAATCGTCTGTTTCGTAAGTTAAAAGAGTTTCTTCACTATGAATTGCATCTAAAGCTAGCATTTAGGATTGCCACAAATAGACTGAAAAGAAAATTATATACAGTCTTCTGCTTTTGAAACGGGTAAAAATGGTAAAATGTTTTGTATAAGTCCATAAATGCCATGTACATGGGCTTGTTAGTGTTTTTAGTTCTTGCATTAGCTCATAGAAAAAGACATGCATTTCAACCCTCATTTCTCAATGTCAGGTTAGAAGTTAGAACTCAATGAGTTTATTATTGACATTGAATTTTGATCATGGTCATGAACCAGTGCATAACAGTGTCAAACTGATGCAAACTGAGGGTCATAGTGCCCACAATAACCCACAATCTAATTGCTGTTTGTTTGGGAAGGAAAGACAAAATGGAATGTAATTAGTACTAGTAGCCCTCCAATGCTTCTGCATCACTTGCTCAAGGATATGAAATACCTTCCTCATCTCCCAAATATGTTCTGACACTTTGGAAAACAGAGATAAGAGATGGGGATACTGTTCATTATTTGGGGGTTCCCTTTGGGGTTCAGATATGTGTGACTAGTCCCCAGGAAAACTACAGCGCAAGGTCAATAATTGGAAGTTTCAAGGATTAGATTTACACTTGCAAAAAACGTGGACAAGAATAAACCATTGCATATGAGAGAGAACTATAACTTGAAATCATTATTCAAAAATGAACTTCATGATTTTAATTCATCTAGGGTCTTATATGAGAGCTGGAAGACCATTAGTCTCTTGGGAGACCAAACATCACACCTCATATTTGACTCATTTATTACTTAATCTAACACTATTTCTTATGTGGTATAACATTATTTATTATGAATATGTAGTATGCACAATGGCCAATAAATGAATAAATACACCAACCCGTTCTCTTAATCGTCATTGTCAAAAATACATATGGTGTAGAATGTAGGTTGGTGTAGGTTGGACGAAATCAGTCTTGGTATAGGTTGTCCCTGGACGTAATCAGCCCTGGCATAGAACACAAGTTGTCCCTGGACGTAACCAGTCCTGGTATAGGTTGTCCTTGGACGTAATCAGCCCTAGCGTAGAAAGCAGGTTGTCCTTGGACGTAATCAGCCCTAGTGTAGAACGTAGGTTGTTCCTGGACGTAATCAATCCTGGTATAGGTTATCCCAGGATGTAATCAACTCTAGCATGCTCCCATGCTGGTGATGGTTCTCGCATGGTGGTAGACGTAGGTTATCCCTGAATGTAATCAGGCCTGTCATGCTCCCATGTTGGAGACAATGAGATGTCCACCTGTCACAAGACACTTGGTGTGCACCCAGGCGATTCTCTCGTAGTGGTAGACGCAGGTAGTCCTTAGGACATAATGCGTTCTGGCATGCTCCTATGCTAGTAGAACGTGGGATGACCGTGAAGAGACGTAATGCACTTGGTGTGCTCGTAGGCGATTCTCACATGGTGGAAGACGAAGGTAGTTCTTGGGACATAATGTGCCTTGGCATGCTCCCATGGTGGTAAAATGCAGGTAGTCTATTGGACATGAGGTATGCATTTGGGCTGCTCTCCGTGCAATGATGCTATGATCTGGATACGATGAGACGACGGTAGGAGACGTAGGTGATTGCAGTGGCAATGTAATGTATGGTCTTGAGTTGTACCTATGCAAAGGCTTGCTCGTGGATATGATGAAGACCTCGATTCGGGCCAGGCCTACACCCAGCATGAAACAGGGTCGGCTTTGTAGAAACTTCTTATGATGAATAGATTCGACAGATGTCACTAATCAATGATCGACAAAATGAGGACTACGGCGGCAACGACGATGATGATTCAACGATGATTACCTGACCAGAGTGTTGATGACTGTGGTGAGAGAATACCTTCCTAGTTAAGAGGGAGTGTTGTAATTGTAACTTCGGAAGATATTCTGATATATATTATCAATGTCTATTGTTGTACCCCTGTCAAAGATGTTTCCCCTCCGTTCGGGGTGTCATTATTATGTTTGGTCATTGAGGTAAAACCTTCGTTGTAAGTCGAGGCAATAGTCCTTGTTACGTTGCACCGTACCTAGTGCACCTTCATGTGTACCCTTGGGAGAGAGGGCCATTTTTTTGACCTGGAGAGGTGTTATCGAGCAATGGTGGTCATGGATGGGCCCTTTGGTGCATCCTTTAGGAGTACTATGGCTTAATGGCACTGCTGACTGCCCTTTGATGGGATTTTTAACCTCATAGTTGGTGTCCGACGCTTCTAAGATTTGACCATTTGGCCACATTGCTCCATATCCTATTTATGTGCTTTGGTGGCCTTTGCTTCAACTACGAGACATCCGTCTTCTTTCGCAACCACTTTGGACACCCTCCTAGCCCTTTATTTAATGGACTCCTGCTCTCCCTGGCCTTATTTCCTCAAAGGAAGACATCCTCCATGCCAGGCCTTTTTGATGTTTTGAGGAGGGCATTGAGGGATTTTACAAGATTATTGGGGTTAAATGGGGTATAACGCCCTCCCTCCAACTCACTCTAGCCTTTCGTTCGAAGTGATTGGCTTATTTGAGCGTATTTTGGCACCTGGGGGTCCAAATACCCAAGGTAGCCTACCGTGAGCCTACCTTAGGCCATATTTTATTATTATTTTGTTTTAATTTTAAGTTGACATTTTATAATTTCAAATTGACATGTTTTAAGGCATGTAGGCCAGGATATTTTGTAAAAAGTGAGTGTGAGATCATATAAATAGATCTCCTCACTTTCATTTTAAAAAAAAGACTCATGGGATAAAACATTATGTTACTTTTTTACCTTTCTTAGGGCTCTTGGAGTGATGCACACCTCTTGAGGAGACTTCTTTTTCTAGTTTAATGGCAATCTCTTGAAGTATCTTTGGTTTTTGCTCTTAGCTAAGGTGATGCTAGAATTGTTAGCTTAACACATGCACAAGGAGGTATCTATGCTCTTGTCTTGATTTCTCTTTGTTAAATGTTGATGGATGATGCTTGTTTATGGTTGAATGGTAGCCATTAGTGCTACATTTTGTCTACACTAGGTCATTTTCAGCCTTTTGTCTCCATAGTATTGTGAAGGACATCCTCTAGAAGGAGTCCTTATAAGCTTGGACCTTAGGTCTCTGAGTTTTTCCCTAGCTAGGCTTCCGTTAACGAGCCCTTGTGGCTGTTGGAGAAGGCCCTAGCTTGCCAAACTTTGGAAAGACCTCTCAAGAGGAAGGCTGGTCACATTCCTTAATGCCCTAGGGTTACGGTAAAACCTTAAAACCCTTGGCTTTATTGTCATACAACTTTCCTTCAATTTAATTGCATTTTCATATGTTTATATTTGCATTTTACATGGTAGACTAAGGTAATTTTAGGTCTATGATTTTATGTTAGAAACCCTGAAAATCAAGATTCTATTTTTTTTTGCACTTTTGAGCATCCCTAAAATTGCGGGCCCTAAAATTATGCGCCCTAAAATTCTAGGCCCTCCCTAAAATTCCAAACCCTAGAATTCTGGGCCCTAAAATTATGCGCCCTGAAATCTCGAGGACTCTAAAATTCCGTGCCCTAAAATCTCGGGGGCTTTAAAATTCCATGCCCTAATATCTCGGGTGTCCTAAAATCTCGACCTGAAATTTCGGTTGCCATAAATACTTGAATAGATGACTTATACATGTTACTTATACTGTTGTACATGTGCATTTATGATTGTTTAACAAATTACTTGTACTTCGTTAATATCTACATATCATACTATTTGCACATCGGTATTCATTAGATACTCAATTGGCTTATCCTTGGATGAACTTGCACAATTCATATGCACGCTCATAGTACATCTATTCCACTTTTTTATTGACTCCTTTAGGCACTGGTCACTAAACTTGCACACAAATGAGATATACTTGGTGTCTAAGTGTTTTTTGCAGAGTTACATAGGGCTCTCCACTAGGAGGTTTCGACTTTCAAAGAAGTTAGGAGAAGTGACTAAGGTGACAGTGGTCACTTTCTCCGCATATGTTTGCCGGTGGCTTGGACTGCCATTTCAATCTGTAACAGTCCCCAGAATAAATAAAGGAAAATGTATTTGGAAGTATTCCTTGTAAGGTCGGCCCTAATTAGGTAACTTAGCCGACCTAGTTAGTTAAGTGAGACACACAACTGAAGAATATAAATAGGGAGGTGCCCTCCCTCATTTGACACACACTCGCTCACTCTCTCATGTGCGCATTAGGAGAGAGAGGACAAGTTCGCTAAAGGAAGAAGAGAGAGAGAGAGAGCTGCAGAAGACATATTATTCTTAGGTTTTTCCATCTTGTGATGGAACTATTCTATTAGTGATGGAACTATTCTACTAGTGATGGAACATCTTATTGTATTAGTGATGGAACTATTCTGAGGAAGTTTGTGTGGTTTTCTCCTTTATGGTTTCCCCAAGGGAAATCTTTGTCTTGTGTATCTTGTATATCTTGTTGTGCACCCTTGACAACGTGTGTGCACCCTTGACAATGTGCATGAAAAAGGGTGAGTTCAAGTGGACAAAATCAGCGCGACGAGCTTTTGGAAAGCTAAAGCAGAGAATGACAAAGAGCACATTCTTAGCTCTTCCAGAATTTGAAAAGGTATCGCAAGTCAACTGCGACGCAAGTGGGATAGCAATTGGAGCTCTGTTGAGCCAAGAGGGTCAATCGATTGCGTTCTTTAGTGAAAAGTTGGATGAAGCCAAGCAGAAGTATTCGGTCTACGACCGAGAATTTTATGCTCTTATCCAACCATTGAAGAAATGGATGCACTACTTGTTGCCAAAAGAATTTGTGTTGTTTACCAACCATTAAGCGCTGAGATAATTGAAACTCAGACGAAATTAAATAATACATATGAAATGGGTCGAGTTCATGCTAAGTTATACTTTTGTATTGAAGCACGTGTCGGGAAAGACTTACAGGGTAGCCGACACCTTGAGTAGAAGGGTCACTTTGCTGGGAACGACTATTATGAAGTCTATAGGATTAGACTCGATGAAGGCCAACCATGAAGTTGATGAGGATTTTACCGAAGCATAGAAAGCATCGAAGGAGCGATGGAGTGTCGACAGAACCCCATACTTGGATTACTTCATCCAAGAAGGATACATGTTCAAAGGACATCAGTTATGCATCTTGAGAGGATCAATATGAGAGAATCTGATCAAGGAGGTGCATAGTGGAGTATTAGGAGGGAACCTTGGCATTAACATGACCAAAGCGTTGGTCGCAGAGAAGTATTACTGGCTAGGGATGGCGCTGAATGCGAGAAAGTGGATCTGACAATGTCGAGTACGCCAGCAGGCCAAAGGGAGAAGTCAAAACACAGGTTTGTATGCATCATTGCCCATACTGACTATACCATGGGAGGATATAAGCATGGATTTTGTGCTAGGATTGCCAAAGACGCGACAAGGGAACGACTCCATATTTGTTGTAGTCGACGGGTTTTCCAAAATGACACTTTATTTCGTGTCGAAAAACAAGTGATGCCACAGGTATTGCTATTTTATATTTTAAAGAAATTGTGAGATTGCATGGGTTGTCGACGAGCATTACTTCGAATAGAGATACCAAGTTTATGGGGCATTTATGGAGAACCCTGTGGAAGAAGCTTGACACGAAGTTGCAGTTCAATTCTGCATACCATCTGCAGACTGGTGGACGAACTAAAGTTGTGAACCGAAGCTTAGGAGATCTCCTCAGAAGTTTGACTGTCGACCGACCGAAGCAGTGGGAAAATGTGTTGGCACGGGTGGAGTTCGCATGCGAGAATTCAGTGAGCTGATAAATGAGGATGAGTCCATTCCAAATCGTGCAGGGAAGAAGTCCGCACAGAGTGACCAACTTAGTTGAGGTGTCAACAGGGACGCGAAAAAGTGTAGGCGCATAATCGTTTGCCGACCACATGAAAGAAGTGCACAGCAAAGTGGGACAACAACTCGAAAGAAGTAACACAACGTACAAATTGAGAGCCAACAAAAAGAGATGACTGCATTCATTTGCAGAAGGAGACCTAGTGTACACACACCTGAGGAAGGAGAGGTTCCCACGAGGAACATATGACAAGTTCAAGTTGAAGAAGATTGGTTAGTGTAGAATCCTTAGGAAAATTTCGAACAATGCATATGTATTAGAGTTTCCTAAACGTATGGGCATATCGCCCACATTCAATGTTTTGGACCTATCCAAATTTGAAGAAGGGTCAACGATTGACAAAAAGGAGATATCCAACCTATTGAGGCAAATGCCAGTTCAATCAATGGATGAAATCGTGGAAGTGCTTGACGAGCGTGAAGTCGAGAGGACCAGAAGCTAGAGAAGGAAGGAATATCTAGTTCGATGGGTGAATAGAGACCTAGAAGAAGTGACGTGGATTTCATAAGAGGAGCTCATGAAATTGCAGAGTCATGAGCAAATTTCTTTTCAACCCCGGGAGGTTGATGCAGGGGCATCCAGGCCCGAGAATAACAGTCGAAGGTAGATGACGAGAGTGCCCGAAGTATCGTCGACGACCTTCAATAGAATGGGTAGAAAAGGTCGACAAAAGAAAATCAAGTTGTTGCGAGGATTCCAACCAAGAACAGTCGATGGCTGATGATAAAGGTATTGATAAATCGTTGATGGGGGATACCGACTAGGGCGGAACAAGAAAGATGAAGAAACCAACCGATGACAACGAGATTGACAACCGACCGAGGAACCATGATCCCGAGGAGTGGAGCCGCTGGGGTAGTTGCAGAGCAGTTATGGAAGTTGTTGTCGAAAGGCCAAGTGGCGAAACCTGCCGAGAGGAACCAAAGGGCGTATTTAATGCATCAATAGCAATGCCTAGAAATATGTGAACTTCTAGAAGGAGAGTCGAAGGCTATGCATTAACACTTAGCTATAAATGCCAATTAATGTTCAAAAACAAGGGACTTTATGAAGCTGTGAGTTGTAAGTGAACCTACGGGTAATACTAAGTGTGTTGTAAGCACAAAAGGCATAGCATTCCCTCTAGCATATGTGTGTTGTCTTAGTCGATGTCCATTCCGACTAGTTGAGCTTAGATACGTGTTGTAATTCCTCTTGTAAAGAGATTGTTTTAATTTAATTGAAAGCCATAATTCTTGGCAGAAGTTTTTTGGGTTGTGTTTGTTATTGGCTTTCGTTGTGTACACTGATCTGCAGACGACCCTTCACAGGTCGACGCTGCATCAAGAGGGGTTCGGTCCTTAATGATTTTCCCTCCATTTGAATTGTTATCCTCTTACTTTCCATCACCTTGAACTATAGAGCCTGGTATTTGTGACAAAGAACCTAGGAAGCCATTGTTGAAATGAATTATGCATGCCTTTAACCCGAGGGAAATGGTTTGAGAGAGGAACCTAGCCTTCAGCTCGTGCCCTGGACTCCCAATTCAAAGGCTTTCTGTCCAACCTATGCTGGAGCGCTAAAAGGGTACTGGAGGTTGCCCAAGGGACTGTTAGCTCAGATAAGGGAGCTTGTTCTTGGCGTTGTGCAAGTTGATGGGGAAGGAGAATTGAGAATTCGGACAGTTGTGGAGGGGGTTTCAGCACCCGTGGGTTGCATGGGATGTGTAGTTGTGTAGAAGCTATTGAAAAACACTTAGCCCTTGTGGATTGATAGCCCCAGCTCGAGGGTGGCCTGTCAAAGTAATTTTTGGCTTGACAGTGCCTATGGTTGGGAGGAGCGTCCTTCAATTGAAGCTAGTTGGAGAACAATTTATTTAAAAGATAAGTCTCTTACCGTGAGTAATTATATGCGTGCATATGTCTTATTTATTGTTTAATGAATGTCTAAATGCTTGGAATTGCATGCCATGGCATGTATATTTTATGTTTGAATTTTTCTATAAATTAAAATGTATGCATGAGATAATTTGGGTGGCCATGTATTTCTATTTCGTTGTTTGGTTAAATGAAATATTAAAAACGAGATTGGGAGCCATAGATGAATTTGGATATGGAATTTGAGTACCCCATGGTTTCTTTGATTGAATGAGGCTGCCGGGAACGTTACAATTAAAGTTTGCTTTCAGTTGTTCATTAGCAAGACAAACAAGCAACGTTCTTGTAGGCTTAGGTAGCAACCAAGTGGCAGCCCTCAAGAAAAGTGTTAGCTATTGTTATTGCATCTTTTCAGCAGATTTATAACAGTCCAAAGGCAGCCCCAAAGGGAAACCTCGTCCTCTGAATGTTTGCAGTCAACCAACACACTTTCCAAGGCATTTCTTTTATCTTTTCCTTCCATATTTTTAGCAGTTGTAAGCTTGTCTACTGTCCTAAATCACGGCCCACAAGCATTTCTTCTAAGAAGTCCCAAAGGACATTGTAACTTTGTCCTCACCACTAGCCTGGTCTTTGTCTTCTTGTTTCCCTTTTTACATTTGCTTTCAGTAGCATAGATTAGCTAATCTACGATTTAATTTATCAATCCGTCCATCACTCAACCATATTCGACATCAATTCATTTAATTATCAAGATAGCTTGTGTTTCTAATAAAATTAACTTTCTGATAGAGGGATCCAAGCTCTACACCCTCACTGCAGCTGAGGCGTTACTTGGATTTGGAGGTTTCTGAGTTTGATTGAACCTCGGCTTGGTACTTGTAGGGCATCAACAATTCTCAAACTAGCCTATGAAGCACGGATACCACCTTTTGTTCCAGATTCTAACTATTCTTTCACAATCTAGCTTAGGACTTCTCTTTTTTTACTTTCCTAGATTAGTCACTAATCGCTTTCCCCTTTTGGTCCATTACTTATGTGGATGTCAACAATCTAGTCGATCCCACTAGCGGGCCACGCAGTTCTTTCCCTCTCCCTCCAACCCCGCTTTCCCCCAACAACCACCCCTCGCCACCTCAGACCACCTTTCATTTCGACGAAGGCGACCCCGACATCTTCCTATCAAATCTCCGTTGGATTCTCCCTCCTAAAGCCCACTTTTATGCACTCGACTCAGCCTCGGCCAAGTACGATTGCCTCTCATTTGCAATCTGGGAAGCAACACTTAACTCTTTCCCCCACTCCACTCGTACCTCTTCTGCCACTCTTAAACCTGCCTCCTGCCCCATGAACAAGTGGTACAACGAGGATTGCAAAACACTTCACTGAGAACTCCGTCATGCCTTCCTCCATTCCCATCTGAACTACCCTGGCATCCAAAGGTCTTACTGCCGCCTCCTTCGTAGCAAAAAGAGACACTTCGTCTCTCAGAGAAGACGGGAGCTCGCAATCCTCCTCGCCCATTCCCCCAAGCAGTTTTGGCGTACCATCCTCTCTCGGCGCTCCCCTCTGTCACCCGACCTGGACCCCGTTTCCATGTTCTCCCACACATCCAAGCTCTGTGACATCCTCAGCCAGACTAACATTCATGTTGCAATCCCCCCTCCTCCTGCCACCTTTTCACCAACAACAACATCACAGAAGCAATCTGGGCAATGAGCAGCGGCAAATCAACAGACAAAGAAGGCTACCAGGCAGAGTTCTTCAAGCATGGTCTCTGGGTTCTGGTTAACTATTTAGCTGATCTCTTTAACCACGTGGTGTGTGACGGTTTTCCATCAGTCTGGTCCCATCACATCATCCATCCGATTCACAAGTCAGGAGCCACTGCTGATCCGAACAACTACAAAACGATCATGGTAGGCCACATGTTCTCAAAACTCTATGCTACCACTCTCCACATGAAGCTTTCCAACGATTTCGAGCAGAGAAATCGTAGAGCCTGCGGTTAGGCAGGGTTTAGACCAACACATCAGACCATCGACCACATTTTTACTCTCCAAGCCGTGATTGAGGAGGCACGTCACCGCTCCTCGAAAGTGTATTGTTGCTTTGTAGATTTTCGGAAAGCTTTCGACTCAGTTCCGAGAGAGGATCTCTTACAGCGACTCAGGGATATCGGTATCTCGACGATCTTACTGACGGCTATTATGTGCCTTTACGAGTCTGTTCAGGGCCGCCTTCACACAACCCGAGGGTTATCCGAGTTCTCCGTAGCACCATCGGGGTGAAACAAGGCTGCCCACTCTCCCCCACCCTGTTTGGAATCTACATCGACGAGCTGGAGACCTTCCTCTGTGAGCATACCCAGGAAACAAATGGATGCCTCCTAAATAAAGTCCTAATCTCCATTCTACTTTTCATGGATGACATTGTACTCCTATCCTCTTCCCCGGAAGGACTGCAGAGACAGCTTGATGCCTTAGCCATGTTCTATAAACTCCAAAAGCTGACTGTGAATCTAAGCAAAACAAAGGTGATGATCTTCAATAGGGTTAAGAAAACCTCAGACTTTCGTTTCTTATTCAAAGGGGAGGAAGTTGAGATCAGCAACACCTACACTTATTTAAGAGTGCAGTTCTCTGGCCCTCGTTTCAGTATACGACCATCTGTCCAACCTTGAATCAACAAGGGGTACGGGTCCCTAGCCCTCCAAAAGAGACAATATTTTTGCCACCTTTTCCAGGATATCTCATCCAAGATGGACCTGCTGAATACTTTGATCCGTCTCACTGTTCTATATGGATCAGAGATCTAGGGCCCCTCCCTACTTGAGTCAGATTGGGCATCGGTAAAAAGAGTCTAGATCCTTCTTCTCTGACGTATCATCAAATGTAAGCAGACTGTGTCACAGCACATCATCCTCGCTAAATTTGGAGCTCAACCCTTCTGCCTCGAGGCAGTTTTCAGATTGGTTTCCTTCCTGCATGAGATAAAAGGGCTAGCCGACTCATCAAAGGGTCGAGACAGGTACCCTTTTCTAGCGTACTGCTCTGCTCAGACTATCGCCCAGGATACTTGCCTAGGCAGGGCCAAATGTTGGCTCACAGGGGTCGTGAACCTTCTTGCTTCAGTAGGGGTCCAGTTAGATCGTCTTCCCCCGTTCCAGTACTCTCGGATGCCCCTGGGGACCTTCTGCCTATCCGATAAGAGTTAAACAAGATCATCAGAGAGGATATTTACAAGCAGTTCGTCCATACTACTTAGATTAATCCCCCAAGAGGATTGCGCCCCAAAATGGCCTTCTATGCTGGACATTTCTTAGAGATCAGAGACGGGCTCATTGTCCGGCCCTAGTATACGTTTCACCATTGGATGCACGCTCTCTCGATCCCACTCAGGCAGTTCAAAGTTGGATCACATAGAATCCGGGTAGAGTCAGACCACCAGATTGATAGATCAAATAGGATCTGCCATCTATGCCATCTACAGGAAGTGGAAACCGAGTCACATTTTATCTTCAAGTGTCTTGTCTACTATGAGATCAGAGGATGCTTCTACTGCTTGTTCAAGGGGCCCCAAACTCTAGCAACTTTCTTCAGCTATACAGATCAAAAATGTCTTGCACTTTATATTCAGGAGGCCCTCAGGCTTCGAGCGCAGATCCTCTAGCCTTCCACTAGACTAGACACCACACAGCGGATCACGACATTCCTCAGCGTGCTACCTTCTTCTAGAGGCATCAAGAGATCTACTAACCTCGACACCGACCCAGCTACCAGATCAGTAAGGGCTACAGGCTCTCGACCCACAAGATCTCAGCAACAGCTCCAGACCAGACCTCCTTTCGAGAGGCGCTCAGGACCCTCCAAACCCCACCGACATCACTCTAGAGAGTGCCTTGAGCCCACCAGACCCGAATCGGGGCCACAGACACTTTTACATTTCCCTCAGTTTTCTTTGTTCAACCTTGGATGTTAGGAGTACCAAACCCTCCTTGGTCACTTTAACTACTGGATCCTGTCCACCTGAACTCCTTCGCCCCTGTGTAGGGTTACAGAGGTGGATCTGGAGCAAAAGCTCTCCCATGCTACAACTTAGCTTGCCTTGCACTTCTTTACTTCTTTTTCATTGCTTATATTGTATTTCCGTTAAGGGAGATTGTTTGATCCTCCCACATGCATGACATATTATTGTAACCGACAGTCCCGTTGACCTACTTTGTGGTCATTAGTGGACATTAATAAATTATCTATCTATCTAGGCTTCTAATCAACTACAATTTTCACTAAATATAATTAGCTAAAAGGAAATACAAAGCATTTATTTCATTCAGCGTATTCAAGTAAAAGCATACAAACAGTCCTGATATTGCAAAATTTCCTCGTATTGCAAAGTTTCTTCGTATTACAAAGTTTCATACATGTAATTTACTTGATGTTACAGGTCTAAGCATTCCCTTCTTTTGATTATCTTGTGGCATAGATATGTTTCCAATTCAGGCACTGGTCCTTTTGAATATCTTACTTGCAGGGAATCTTATATGCTTATGAAGTTGTAGATCTAAGTTCTTGTGCCATTACTAATATCTTATTACATTAGATCTACTTTATGTGCTTTATTTTCGAAGTAGCTTGTTGTACTTACATTAACTCCTGCAGTTTACTCATCCTTAGTTGATTTTATTAGAGTTTACCTCCCTTGGCTTTATTTAGGAGTTGGCCTAAATAGAGGGTTTGAATGTTGTGGTGAAAGTTGCACCCAACTTGAAAAATGTGCCCAATTAGTTGATATTTTTCTCAAATAGAAGCAAATTAGGTGGAAACAGAGAGTTTTGTCTCTTTTGGAGCTTAACAGACATATATTTCATTGTGAAACTAGAAGTGTAAGGGTTACTTCTCCATTCAAAGCATGCCATCCTTGTTCCTATTTCTAAATGTTGCTGATGAATCATATAAGAACTAGAACTTGTTAATTGGGGTGAATTCAAAGGGTAACTTGCCTCATTGGAAGAGGTTTATGTGAGAAGCGTTTCCTCTAAATTCCCTTTGTTGTTTTATGTATGATTATATTACATTGCTCCAATCATCTTTCTAGAGCAGTTGCTTGTAATACTTCATTACATAAGTCACACCCTACATAGCATTGTTTTGATGCGGTACCATTCTTGGGTCCTCCTAGCTAATTTCTACATTCATTTTCCTGTATGTTGGGGTTTATTTGTGGCATGTGAATGCAACCCTAATTTCCCTAACCCTTCATGAACTCGCCTCTTTTCTAGACTAACCTCCCTTGGTTCCATTTGCCCTAGGGATTAGCACTAGTCTTCTTCGTCCTAACATCACCCATTTTATTTCCTATATACTATAACAACAAAATTGTTCTACTAAGTTGTCTCTTCAAATCACCTTGACCCTTCATTGCCATAGCCTTCACAATCCTATCCTAGGGAATTCCCCCCTAAGTTGTACAAGAGCCAACCTAAAGTGTAGAGAAGTTACTGAGGTGACAATGGCTAACACCTCTAAGTTGTAGATGGGCTAGCATTGTTCTTTTGGGATTTAACCACGCATGCTAGTTTGCGTTGTAACACTAACAACAAGAGCCCTCCTAACATCCAAAAGCCGAAGAGACAAATATAGTATTGGGCATATGATTGATCAATTTGGACAGGGAAAAGGTGTTGTGTTAAGCCAACTGGAGCATGTGCATCTTGATGACCTCGTAAAAGTGAGTGATTTACCAACAAAACATGAGCCAACACATACGAAAATTAAAATATCTTTGGTCCTTGCACTATGAAAAATCTTCAAGGAGCCATGTGAAATCTAAACACACAATAGTACCAACCAAGAGTCTCATGATAAATAGGGCATCTGAAAAATGCAATCATCCTTGAACTCAAGATCCTTCAAACATAGTTTGTAAATGTGGGGCTCTCTAATGATTCTGTCTCCACATATAGCTAATGGGAACACGCTGAAAGTTGTGCTAGAGGAATTCTTGAGCTACAAGGTGGTTGCATTCTAATATACTTTGGAGTGCACAAGAGACCAATCCTAAAAATGCATGTAGGAGTGGAAGTAGTCGAGAAGTTCTGGACTATAGGCTCCTTTGGCTCTATGCATGTCACTTTCAAGTAGGATTTGTAGATCTTTTCTCTAATACCTCTATTAATGTCCATCTTAGTGATATTAGGGGCATCAATGGAGAGTTGCAGAGAAGGGGGTTTCTTAGTATCATAGTTTAGCTGTTGATGCCCTTGAAGAATTTAAGGTAAGATTGATGCAAGAGGGTTATGGAAAATATGAAGAGAAAGAGCTTAACTACCATACAAGGGAATAAGACGTAGATACCTTCAAATGTTGAACTGTATTTGGTCAGACTATTCATCAACTATATAAAAGAAGGATACCTTTGGAATCTTCAATTATAATGTCAGACTACTCATGATTCCAGATCCAGTGTATGAAGTTTTGGACTAGAGGCTCGTTTGGCTCTATGCATGTCACTTTCAAGTAGGCTTTGTAGATCTTCGCTCTAATAACTCTATTAACATCCATCTTAGTGATATTATAGGCATCAATGGAGAGTTGTAGAGGAGGGGTTTCTTAGAATCCAAATTTAGTTGCCGATGCCCCTTGAAGAATTTAAAGTAAGAGTAATGCAAGAGAGTTATGGGAATATGAAGAGATAGAGCTTAACAACCAAACAAGGGAATAAGACATAGATACCTTCAAACATTGAACTGAATTTAGTCAGACTATTCATCAACTATATAAGAGAATGATACCTTAAGTATCTTCAATTATAATAGGTCAGACTACTCATGGTTCCAGATCCAATAAATGAATCTAATTGTAATTCAAATCATCACTGAAATAAAAAATAACACAATTATGAAAGAGAGTTTCATTACCATCAGACGCAATTGATTAGCAGCTGAAGCAGCAACCTTTTGAGAGTCAGTATCCATCACATCATAACCTTGCAATAACCTGACATACATTGTCGGCACCTAATGAAAAGAACAGTGCCTTAGTTTAAGATGTAATAGTTGAAAGTGGTTTTCTGTTCACAAGGCATGCATTTGTGCAAAAATGAATGTAGTATACAAAAGGCCTACATCTGACTAGCATTTTCATAATCAAAGATTAGAAATCCTTTCACATGAAACATATGGTCAGTGCCACATTCTACAAAAAGAAGTTCGAACACAACATACATATTCAATGAAAGCATGCTGAATCCTGTTGGCACACTTTCAATAGATCTTATTGTTTCAAGAGAATCCTAGAAAAAATTAATGACATTTTGGCAAACAATAATGTTGATTTTTGGTTTTTTCCCACAATTTGTATTTTTCGTGTATATATCTGATAATAAATAATAACACAAATGAGACTAAGTAAACACAATCCTCATGACAATGGTTTTACTGGCAACAATTATTATTCACTGATGTGCCTACTGTCCTTTGACAACTTGCATTATAGTTCAAACATAACCGTTAAACGAGCAATAGATTTGAGAGATGACCCACAAATTTTAGTAAATATAGACTTGTTTCATAAATCCAAGAAGAAGCTTGGACATTGCTTGCAAATTATTACATTCTTTCCACTATTTGAATATTTCACAAATACATCTCGGAACAAATAACTCATCAAATAGCATGGAGCACCACTATCAAATTGAGGAATATCTGCATGAAACCAAATAGCCCTTCAATTGGCATGGCAGTTATCATCTAGGCACTTATTCTCCTCCTTCCACACAATTCAAAACATAAATAACTCCCCTTTTTGTTTTCAAAGTTGCTAGACAACTTTTTCACACATATAGATTCTTATTCACTGGATGAACAATGCACTTGTCAGTTTTCAACATTTTCAGAGTTTCTGACTGCAATGAAGAATGTCTAAATTGAAAACCAGAGCTTCTTTCAAATCCCAAGTTTAGAAGATACAGATAGGGACAACACAGGATGATCAAAAGGACCATGTGTGATTTATCAAGACTTGAAAGGAAGATAAAATGAAGGATGCCTTCTAGAGTTGCAGTGTGGCTCAGGCTATCTGAGGTTGGTTCATAGCTGATAAGATAAGATAAGACAATGTTATTAATGTCGAACAAATGGAAACAAAAGTAGGTCAATGGGACTAAAAGATACATCTAGTGTGAATACAATGTGGTAGTGCAAAAGCAGCTCCTAGATAATGCTGAAAGCAAGATAGAGAAAACTAAAGGAAAAAAGGTACAACCTAGATAAGTGTCTAACTAAGCTAATAAATAGGTCTAGCCAACACCAAAATATGTATATAACAATATCATAGTTGCGGTGATACAAAGTGAGAATGTCTGAGATTGGAATTGGACAGCTCACTGAGAGTAGAGAGAAAGAGAGAGAGAGACCTAGAGACAAAAACAATGATGTCAAGGTCTCCTGCGCCTCGTGACAAAGGCAAGAGGGGCAACCGGGGCACTAGCTTGCTGTTGGAGCTCTCAAGTACCATATTGTGATCCAACAATATGATCCTACGGGGGACGTAGGAGTGAGGGATACCTGCTCACCTACCATTTGAGGTTGAAGGAAAGAAACTCCAAATAGATCTCTGGCTGCTCAGTTGGGGCTGGAAGGTAATCCGACAGGTGGGATGCTCCCTGTTGTTAAAGTTGTAGCATCATGAGTCATTCTCCAAGCCAATCTTGTGTGTCAAGATTGGGCCTTGTGTGTCGAGGTAGTGCTTTAGAGAGGTTGAGTTGGACTCAAGAAACTTGGAGTAGATTCTTGAGTTGGACTCAAGAATGACTAAGTCTTATGTGTAAAGGTTAAGCCTTATATGTTGAGGTAAGTACTTTGTATGTCAAAGTGATGATGTTGTACAGTCTTGTTGGACAAGACTAAGGACTTGTGTGTCAAGTCGGATCCTCATGTGTTGAGATGGTACCTCATGTGTTTTGGTAATGCTTTGCACGTTGAAGCATAAATGATCTGCGATGTATTACTAACCATGATCCTCGAGATGGATGAGCTATTAAGTCTCCTCTAGAAACTGGCCACCTCTAGGGTGAGTTACATTAGCATAAGACCACTTGGAATGATAATAAAGCAATATGATCACATCATTGGAATAAATCTTCTTAGTATAATTGATATGATAGCTAAATTAAAGTTGGCACATGCAGACCATGCAGATAAGTCAAGAGATAAAGATTAAGATGTAATGAGAATAGAGAGAATTTGAATTGCTCACTTCATTGATGATAATGAACTTCAATTAAATAAGAGAAAACTCAAATTGTTAGCTTCTGTGATATTAACAAAGAAGACTTCAGTTAATTAAAGGAGAACTCAAAGTGTTCACTTCAGTGATGATAGCAAGAAAGACTTCAATTAAAAGAGTTAACTAAAGAAGATCTAGTTAACTAAAAGTGTTTTGCATGACGATACTTTAGTTAAACTAAAAGACAACACTTGAGTTAAACTAAAAGACGACACTTAAGTTACGACACTTGAGTTAGCATCCTAACTAAGTGGGCTAGCATGTAGTTGGAAGGCGAGTTGATCCTGAAGTCAAAAGAGCAAAGATATATGCCAATAATGAAAAGGTATTGCATAGTTGTTATGCAGAATTGATGAGATCAAGGTGCATAGTTGATTCTCCATACAAGCATTTGCTACCTTTTGCATGAGACCACTTTCTCCCATGTAGGCATTCATTATCGCTTGAATGAGACCTCAATTAGCGAATTGGTTATGTGTTGGACACATTGCAAAGTTTTTCTATCTATCTCTCTTCTCTTTTTCTCAGTGATTGTACCTGGGGTGCTTGGTACTTCTCTCTTATATTGCACCAAGGGTGCCAAATGTAATCTGCAATTGTAAAAGACATTCTCTGCTATTTATCATTATACAAAGGAAGATTTGTTGGGATTTTCTCCCTCATTGTTTTAGAGGGTTTCCCCAGGGTACATACTGTGTTGTGTGTGAATGCTTATGCATAAGATTGTTCATTGGTTTTCAAGTACTCAATAATTCCACAATTAAGATTAAAAGATCAAAAGCTCAACAAAATTCAACACCTGTTATGGATCTATTTGGAGCTAATTCGTATGTCCTTATAAGGATGTGTGGTCAAATGACTAGTCTCACACCTCCAAACCAACATCGAAGATATCGGTCGATCTCCTAAGGGAGGAGGCTAAGGGGAGACACGAGGTCTCACCTACGATCTGAAGTACTATGTAGTATGGAGCTCTGCCTATCTCTTGTTACCCCGATCTAATGGAGCAACATGGAAGTATGATGTGATCCTCCTAACAGTCCCATGGTGGGGCAAGGCCTGCAAGAACCGAGATCTATGGTTGAATATCTCCTTGATGAAAAGGGATAGGCATCTTTGATCTTGATATCGAAAGAAAGTGGAGAGGGAGCTTACCAAGTCCCTATAGAGGAAATGGTAGCATCCTCTAATCTCATAGTAGAAAGGGAACCTAAAAACGAGTTGCATCTCTGCCTCTGACTCCTGTAAATGGCACATCTGGCATATCCTATCTGGTCGGAGAATATGATGATTGGTCTCTGTTATCACTAACCTTGTAGTTTCCTGTGTGAGGTAGATCCAGGATGGATGGTAGAGGGGCAAGCAAATAAGGAGGTGGAACCAAGACTGCCTAGACTCCCAAATGGATGGTTGTCACGCCAATCAAGGCAGCCTTCACTTTATGTTATTTAAGTTCAAGACAACAACGGGGAAGACCCGGATCTACTCCCGACAGGAGAGATCAGACCTAGACACCAGAACAGATCAAATGTGGCTTTGAGGTACGTAAGGTGTAAGGTAAAAGGAAACCCTAGCTCTAGGGTTTAGGTACTAGAAATTGATGGAGATGGCCACTATCTTGGGAAACATAACTGTGACAGGGTGATCAAGGACAGAGTTGGGACTGTCTAGTACCAAGGAGACAAACTCAGTGAAAGATATGAAAGTATCAAGGAATGTTGGCAAAGAGAACATAAGTAAGGTCAATTTAGGGGTAGCGCTAGAGATAGGAGATTAGTGCCTTTCGTGCATTGGCAATGGAGTCAGTATCAGCACAACGTTTCAGTGAACCCACCAGGGATATACTCGGATCTATGGACCTAGAAAGGGATTTGGCACGGAAGATTCAGATTACAGGAAAATGAGTAGAAGGAGGGCTAGCGCTAGGGTTTGAAGAGGCAGATCTACAAATCTAGAGCCACCAGGAGATTATCAGCTTAGCGTTCGGGAGGAAATGAGATCAGGATGGCCCGATCTACAAACCCAAATCAGAAAATTGCTCGAAAAATCAGATTTGGAAAAAGTTAAAATCTGATGAGGGGGGCTAGGGGGCTGAAAGTCAGTTTTTCAGATCTAGGGCAACCTGGCAGGAACTAGCTTAGCGTTGGGGGTGTTCTGGAGTGCTCAAGCCCTGATCTATCAGCCTAGCCTGTCAGATTTCAAAAAAAGTAAACCCCGGAAAAGTCCAGTTTTCAGTGAGGGCGCTAGGGCTGTTTTCAGTCTGAAACTCAGATCTAGGCCAAACTGCCATGGATCTATACAGCGTTGAGGGTGATTTGGATTGTGTGCGACCCGATCTATCAGTCTATGATGTCAGAAATCAGAAAAAGTCAAAACCCTAGCAGGTCAAATTTTCAGTGGGGGCGTTATGCAGTTTTTAGGGTAAAAATCAGATCTAGGTCAAACCAGCAAGAATTTGACCAGCGTTGTAGTAGATTTAGTGATGGGGAGGCCCGATCTATGAATCCCAGCGATGGTTTGGCCAAAGATCGGACGGTTCCTGGATTTAGTATTTTTAAGGGTCTTTTAGTACTTCAAGAATTTTCAGAAAAATGCAACGAAAACAGGTACAATGGATTCAGATCTGTTAAAAAGTACAAAATGACATGTTGGATCGTACTTAGAAATGCTTGTAGAAGTCTTAACAGTGATGATCCTTGCTATCCCAATCAATTCTGGAAGATCCAAGTGATTTCTATGACGGATGTAAGCTCCAAGCCACCAATGCGCCCCCTACCCTCATGAGCAAACGTGAACAATATCAGATTTTCTAAGACAAGATAAAGAAACCAAATGCTACAGGAAAGTAAAACGAAGTAATTACAGATCACAATGAAACTAATGAAAACCCCCTGATCCAAGACGAAGATAACCGAACGAGTTGAGGTCTCCCTGCAAAAATGCTGCAGCCAAAACGCCCTCCTGTAGACAAGACAATGATAGCAGAAAAAATATAGATCTCACATGAATTTCCACAATGCTAGGATGCAGAAGACTACCCAATCACCATTTGAGAACATCAGATGCAAAGCAGATCCAGAAATTATCCACGGAAAAGTCTTTCTATTATTCAGATCCAAGAGCAAAAGACCCCTTACAAATGAGAAGTTCTCTCCTTTAAATAGAAATGAGAGAACCACAATCATAACTGAATCCTAACCACTTTCAAAATGAATGGCTAAGATTAAAAGATAAAATGTTCTAATCAATGGTTGAGATGAGCTCAACATACAATACATGGATCAATATAACCATAAAGTACCAAAGTGGACTAAATCACCCATAAAGAGGGTACCCCACTCAACAAGAAATAAATGAAGCACATGGTGGGTCCAAGGAGTGTTGATTAACTCCCTCTGGGTGTCCCCATGGCACAATAAAATAATATAATGTTTTAATTCTTTGACTTTGTGCCTCCTTGAGGAAATCGTGAGCCTCCCAAAAGCTCCAGAAAATAATATAAAAATGCCCAAAAATAAGTGTGGGCCCAATCAGGTGTTGCAACTGCTGGAGAAGGTGTGGAGGACATCACTTTCATCATTATGACACATCCCATGTCATTTCCTTGCCTCAGTAGCCCAAATCGATTTCTTCAATAGCCATTTAATCATTTTTTAATCTGCCTCGGGAAACATGAACCTGCCAAAACAGCCTCCTAGCATGCCTGCGTTGTCAAACTGAGCCCACCAGGCTCTCTGGGATAGGGGTACTATGGTACAAACAAGTGGTTGCACCCCCTATGCCCATACAATGCCCTAGGAAATCCAACTGAAACATCTCCTTGCTCAGACATATCAACCTGTGAAGAAAAACTGCATCAGAAAGGCAGAATGAGCCTAATCATATCTGCAAGTGCCTGGAACTGGAAATAAACTGTCTCATTAGACTCAAAGTGTCCAAATCCATCTAAAGTGTATACTCATACCCCTCACAGGTCTCTATCTGATCATCAACCATATCCAATAAACAATATAACCATCTGTAAATGATCAGACACCAATAATAACTCAGACTATCATCCATCTGCTGCAAGTGTTAAAAGGCTAAGACATGCTCTACAACTCATGCAAGCAACAATCACAACAAGTTGCAGCGATTTCACTAGCGATACATCAACCAATACATATATAAGGCTTTATTTATTATTATTCAGACTAGACTTTCAGGACTATACTCACTTCATAGTTGTAGTCAATTTGCTAGTGAAGGGGGAAGGATGAAATTGACAAGGCTAAGGAAAGGATGACTTCCTACTTAACATCATGACACTTTGGATATAGAAAGGAAAAACTCACTAAAACCAATGTTGGACAAACAACAACACAAGGAATGACAGTGCCTCACAAATGGTTGAGTTGTTTAGAGAGTGCTTATTCAACTTAGGCATCATGACTACATCAAGCTTGATCCAGTTTCATTAGGATCATCAATTTTATTTCCATGGCCTTTTTGGCCTATATGACTCTTTAGGACTTCACCAGTGCTTAAAAGCACAGCTAATCGCAACTTTCATCCGGGACATATTTATTTTATAAGGTCGGCAATATTTGGATATAACATATTTTTAACCATTGCTTTTTTGGACCTTTTCTTATATTCTTC
The DNA here is from genome assembly GCA_001517045.1 of Pseudotsuga menziesii. Taxonomy (NCBI): domain Eukaryota; kingdom Viridiplantae; phylum Streptophyta; class Pinopsida; order Pinales; family Pinaceae; genus Pseudotsuga; species Pseudotsuga menziesii. Next base: position 82,895 of record LPNX010842453.1, on the reverse strand, counting down.
AAGGGGTATTTTAGCATTTCATTGCTCTTGCCCTTTTTTACATATGTTAAGAAACACAGTTTTAGCATTTTCATTTTCCATGGGCACATATATAATATTTCCAATGCAGGTAGTACATGAGCTTTCAGTTTTAGCCAACAACATCTCAAGTGACCAGGGGGAGTTCTGCACAGTGCCAATTATCGGGACAACCGACCAGAATGATTTAGGAGGCAAGTTCTGTCACCAACTTAGAGCCGAGACATAATATAAACAGGGAGGCTTGTCCAACAAAGGTTCTAGCGGGGGAAAAGGTCCTCCATGCCATAAGTCAAGAAGTCAGTTAGGTTGAAAACTAAACTGGAAGGTAATGGATGGGTGGAGATAGCGAATGATGAAGCCAACACTAGCAAGCCAAAACACTGGTGGGAATGACTACCTCTATTCTCGCTAGGGAGGGTAAAACCAATGAGTATAGATCAGGAACTTCAAAGTCAAAGTAAGGACATTAATACATAAATACAAATACATCCAATTCCATATTATTATGACCGCCAGATCATGACACTACATGTTAATACATGTCACAAAGATGAGTATAAGAGCAATGATAACCATAACACAATATAAAAAGTTGAGTCATAATCATGCATATAATCCATCTGAAACATCATCTGTCCAATGAGAAAGCACTGATATAAAACTGGGCATCAATAACTGCTCTGTAATGACTAAATGGCTACATCGGTCCTCAAATCTGAGTGTCCTGAGACTCAGTCCTGACATGGGAGAGTACAACAATCCACAAATAAAATAATGATCCGTCAAAACTGCTCATCTCAGCATCTCATATGTAAGAGATATGGCTGAAAAATGTATTGTATAAAAAAATAGAATATGGTAGCCCGACTACTATATATGTGATAACATCTGGCTCCAGTTGGGACAAGTGCTCTGCTGAAAAGAGCACTTGAGAACCTCAGAATCTCTGGTCCTCGTACTCTGCTTCTCACATCCTCAATCAATTCATCCAGCTCTGTAACCGCTACCAAATGTCACTGACTACCTGCAGCATGTCCAGAGCTATACCAAACTCACAGACCGGTCGTCAAAACAATATGTGGATAATATATAAAATACTGAAAAATAAAGATGCATGAAACTGAAAAGCAGAGAAAATAAATCTAATCTATAACCATAACTTTTAATAAAAGTCTGATTTTTTTATTTTTGCAAAAATCAAAATTACACTAAGAGCTTCAAAGGTGAGGTCCAAACAACAAAGCAAGATTCTATACTACTGACGGGAAAGGCTTATTCAAATCCTACCTACCCTACTCTAACCAATTTAGACAAGTGTTAGGTAAAATCATAAATCCAATGCAACCACTTGCTGAACAAATGTATTGAGCTTTCTTTACCGTTAATGATACCACAAATCAAAGATGGTTTGTAAGTAGTGTAAATGAAAATTGAAGCCATTGTAACTTGTTGCTTGAAAATCAAAGAAGGATATGGATCAAAAGAAATGAAATCATGCCAGGGATGAGATTGAATTTCTAAAAACTCATCCATCAAGATGCTGATAGGGTCATAAAAGGAATGCAAGTTTGTTCTTGATGGAGGAAGACAATATGATTCATGACTTAGCCACTCCAAACAACTCTTTTTTTTCTCCTCTATCGTACTAGGAAATTAAATTCTATTCACTCTAGGAAAATCAAATGGGGACAAGTTAAAATGTAATGAAACTATGAATGAGATCAAGCCCATTTGTTGTTTAAAAATGGAAAAAAGATGAAATTGCGCTTTATAAACCTTCTCCAGCCATCCATAATACAGATTTACAAATTGAAAAAATTTATTCATTACGAATCACTGAGAAGAGACATGAAGTGCATTTTCCCCAATTACATGATAATGCTTAAACTTCTAATTCAGAATTTCGAAAGTAACAACTTGATTAAAAGACAAACCCATACAAGAAGACTTGAAGAGTTGGGACGAGAGGGTGGATTGAAAATTTTCTCCCAGACTTGGAATCTCGGAATTTGATGAGAGGAAAGAGCATTTAAATTAATTCCAGGAGTGATTTCAAGATTCGAAAGAAGGGCAGTATCCACACATTGAACCAACATATTCTGATTAAGGATCGGATGAGGAATTCTATCGATACTATTAGGGAAAGGATCCTCATTGCAATGTTCTTGATCAAGTTCACTTACAACCGTATTATCATGTGATTGTTCTTCTTTAACCTCATCAATAACTTCGGTTTCAGTTTCCCTATCACTCTTACAGGCATGCTCTTCAATGGAAGTTTTACTAATTTCAACATTTTCTTCTTCTACAGTGATATGATCAAGGTCTGAATCCAGATTTGGATAGGTTGGACACTGACTCAAATTATCATCCATTAGGCAATGGCTATGGAGTTGCTCTTTTAAAGGCTCTTTAATGACCTCATCAATGGAAGGCTCAACTAAAGATGTTTCTTAATGGTGCATGTTAGGTTCTCTTCCATAGATCAGATCCAGGATTCGCTTAGTGACTGCTTCAGGTAACAATAACAGAGTATCTCGTATGATTTGATTGATATCCCTCTCAATTTCAGCATGAGGTTTTGAAACATTATTCTCGAAGTACTCTATAGCATTATTATGGATTGCAGGAACGCTAATAATTTGGAACATATCAGGAGAGGAATGGTACAATTGAGAAAGCACATTGTCGATATATTGATTATCAACTGCACAATCATTGCTAGACTGACACTCTAAAATTTTATCAATGTTCCTACTCCAACTATCAATTAACAAATCTATGAACATGTCATACCCAGTGACGGATCCTGGTGCTAAATGATCAAACCATAGTTGAACATCCCCTTGCAAGGATTCTCCTAAGGCTCGCATATAAACATCTTCATTGTCTGCACCTCTAGATTCCATGTAATCCCAGAGAATGTCCAAATGACTTTCAATAGATATATCATTATTTCCACTAAACTGGGGCAACCTCCTAGTGTAATCGTTTGGCATAGGATGAGGTGCTCCCGGTATTTCAGAAAAGTCAAGAGGAGACCGTTTGTCTTGTTTTTTAATAGCTCTGGTTATTTGGCTATAAGGATTTGACTGGGACTGACTTCTAGGTTCATGTTGACTTACAGGTCCACCAAAATGCATCTTCCATACTTGGCTAGGAGGGAAAGGATGTTGTCGAGGCTCTTCCCAATAATTTGCCATCACCATATAGTTTCCAACCTCCTCTGTAGGTCGCATGGCTTCCTCAAAGAGGTGTTCAGGTGTCTCCACATGTTCAGTCATTGGCTTTTCATTCACTAATTTATAGGATGCATTTTTTCTAATGGGGATGGTGGCATATGAAAGATCCATCTGGATGCTTCCTCCTAACTTAGCAGCCCACTCTCTAGATAGCAACATTCCCCATGTGTCTGGTATGTCTAAAACCAAAACGTTCATGTTTATTTCAATCTCTGGGTACGCTGCTAGCTTCATCTTCAAATTCTCAATTATCCCTCTTGATTTAACAGGTTTAGAGCCCATTCCACACACGTTATTATATTGCCTGGTCGGTTGTAGCTCCAGCTGTTCCATTACCCTAAGTGGCATAACATTAACCTTTGCCCCTGAGTCTAGCATGCAATTGTGAAGAACCAACTGGTTTATTTCTAAAGCTATGTAGAACGGGGGATGACCACTACCATTGCTAGTTACACTTTGGATCATTATGGGAGGGTCTTTCTTAAATGCATACTTCCCACTATCTTTAGCTTTGGGCTTGATCCCTAGAAACTGAGTAGCTTGGTTAAACAATGATGGGATCTTCAGTAACTCATTGAGAGGAACAGGGATAATTGGTTTTGAAATAAAATGGCTCAAATCAACCTTTAAGTTACAAGGCTTCTCTTAGTCTTTATCACCGGTCTTTAATCCCAACAAATGCATTATCTAAATTCGGACAGATGGGATAGCTATAATCCCTTTCAAAGACATCATAACAGAAGACCCAAAAAGTTTTCCTAGTATGTTTGCATTAATGCTATCTTGTCTCATGGGAGGAATTCCTTTCCTAGGAGAGCTTACCGGCTTTCTCTGCATTGTTGTGTCAAGTTGAGGCTTAGCCAAATATGGATTCACCCTCTTCCCAGCTTCTTGAGATGGGACCCTCAAAGGTTGCTCGTTTCTCTTCAAGATCCCCCTACGAGGAACATTCAAAGGCTGTGAAGGATTTTCTCTTGTGATAGGCTTATTGTTCTCTAGATTCTATACATTATTTCTCGTTTGAGACCTTGTCGTGACTTGACTATCTGAGAGTGCCCTGGCTAACACAATCTGGGGGCAATTATTGGTACACACTCTCTGGGAAAGTTTGTGGAAATGTTCATCATGTCTTGTGTCTTTTTTTTGCTGATTCAAAGCTCCACCATATAGATTTTGGATCAGCTTGTTCATTTCAATCATTATTTTCATCATCATATCTTTTTCTAAATCACTTTCTCCAATGTGAGACATGACTTTAGCACTTAAGATTAATACGTTGGGTACGGTCCTCATTGGAGTCGCAGGGTGGTGTCACCAAGTGAACCACACAAGTAATTCACCAATAAAGGATATGTTGTAGGGAAAGGTGAGGTATGTTGAACCAAGGTAGGCCTCTACCTCCCCGACAACGGCCCCAAAATAATATCACCAACCTTGTAGTTGCCTGTATGAGGTAGATCCAGGATGGATAGTAGAGGGGCAAGCAACTAAGGAGGTGGAACCAAGACTGCCTAGACTCCCAAATGGATGGTTGTCACACCAATCAAGGCATCCTTCACTTTATGTTATCTAAGTCGAAGACAACAACGAGGGAGACCTGGATCTACCCCCAACAGGAGAGATCAGACCTAGACACCAGAACAAATCAAATGTGGCTTTGAGGTACGTAAGGTGTAAGGTAAAAAGAAACTCTAGCTCTAGGGTTTAAGTACTAGCAACTGATGGAGATGGCCACTGTCTTGGGAAACGTAACTGTGACAGGGTGATCAAGGACAGAGTTGGGACAGAGTACCAAGGAGACAGACTCAATGAAAGATATGAAAGTATCAAGGAATGTTGGCAAAGAGAACAGGAGTAAGGTCAATTTAGGGCTAGCGCTAGAGATAGGAGATCAGTGCCTTTCGTGCAATGGGAAATGGAGTCAGTATCAGCACAACGTTTCAGTGAACCCACCTAAGATATACCCAGATCTATGGACCCAAAAAGGGATTTGGCCCGAAAGATTCAGGTTACAGGAAAATCAGCAAAAGGAGGGCTAGCGCTAGGGTTTGGAGAGGTAGATCTGCAGATCTAGAGCCACCAGGAGACTATCAGCTCAGCATTGGGGAGGAAATGAGATGAGGATGGCCCGATCTACAAACCCAAATTAGAAAATTGCAGGAAAAATCAAATCTGGGAAAGGTCAAAATTTGATGAGGGGGGCTAGGGGGCTGAAAGTCAGTTTTTCTGATCTAGGGTAACCTGGCAGGAAGAACTAGCTCAGCATTGGGAATGTTCTAGAGTGCTCAAACCCTGATCTATCAGCCTAGCCTGTCAGATTTCAGAAAAAGTCCAGTTTTAGTGAAGGCGCTAGGGCTGTTTTCAGTCTGAAACTCAGATCTAGGTCAAACTGCCATGAATCTGGACAGCGTTGAGGGTGATTTGGACTATGTGGGACTCAATCTATCAGTCTATGAAGTCAGAAATAAAAAAAAATCAAAACGCTAGCAGGTCAAATTTTCAGTGGGGGCGCTATGTAGTTTTCAGGCTAAAAATTAGATCTAGGTCAAACCTGCAGGAATTTGACCAGCGTTGCAGTAGATTCAGTGATGGGGAGGCCTGATCTATGAAACCTAGCAGTGGTTTGGCCATAGATCGGACGGTTCTTGGATTTAGTATTTTTAAGGGTTTTTTAGTACTTTAAGAATTTTCAGAAAAATGGAAAGAAAACAGGTACAATGGATTCAGATCTGTTAAAGAGAAGAAAATTACCTGTTGGATCGTACCTGGAAATGCTTGTAGAAGTCTTAACAGTGATGATCCTTGCTATCCCAATCAGTTCTGGAAGATCCAAGTGATTTCTATGACAGATGTAAACTCCAAGCCACCAATGCACCCCCCCCTACCTTACATGAGCAGACGTCAACAATATCAGATTTTCTAAGACAAGATAAAGAAACCAAATGCTACAGGAAAGTAAAACGAAGTAATCATAGATCACAATGAAACTAATGAAAACCCCCTGATCCAAGACGAAGATAACTGAACGAGTTGAGGTCCCCCTGCAAAAACGCTCCAGTCAAAACGCCCTCCTGTAGACAAAACAATGATAGCAGAAAAAATATAGATCTCACATGAATTTCCACAATGCTAGGCAGCAGAAGACTACCCAATCACCATTTGAGAATATCAGATGCAAAGCAGATCCAGAAATTATCTACGGAAAAATCTTTCTATTATTCAGATCCAAGAGCCAAAGACCCCTTACAAATGAGAAGCTCTCCCCTTTAAATAGAAATGAGAGAACCACAATCATAACCAAATTCTAATCACTTTCAAAACGAGTGGCTAAGATTAAAAGATAAAATGTTCTAATCAATGGTTGAGATGAGCTCAACATACAATACATGGATCAATATAACCATAAAGTAGCAAAGTGGACTAAATCACCCATAAAGAGGGTACCCCATTCAACAAGAAATAAATGAAGCACATGGTGGGTCCAAGGAGTGTTGACTAACTCCCTCTGGGTGTCCCCATGGCACAATAAAATAATATAATATTTTAATTCTTTGACTTTGTGCCTCCCTCGGGAAATCGTGAGCCTCCCAAAAGCTCCAGAAAATAATATAAAAATGCCCAAAAATAAGTGTGGGCCCAATCAGGTGCTGCAACTGTTGGAGAAGGTGTAGAGGACATCACTTTCATCATTATGACTCATCCCGTGTCATTTCCTTGCCTCAGTAGCCCAAATCGATTTCTTCAATAGCCATTTAATCATTTTTTAATCTGCCTCGGGAAACGTGAACCTGCCAAAACAGCCTCCTAGGGTGCCTGCGTTGTCAAACTAAGCCCACCAGGCTCTTTGGGATGGGCGTACTATGGTACAAACAAGTGGCTGCACCCCCTATGCCCATACAATGCCCTAGGAGATCCAACTGAAACATCTCCCTGCTCAGACATATCAACTTGTGCAGAAAAACTGCATCAGAAAGGCAGAATGAGCCCGATCATATCTGCAAGTGCCCGGAACTAGAAATAAACTGTCTCATTAGACTCAGAGAGTCCAAATCCATCTAGGGTGTATACTCATACCCCTCACAAGTCTCTATCTAATCATCAACCATATCCAATAAACAATATAACCATCTGTAAATGATCAAACACCAATAATAACTCAGACTATCATCCATCTGCTGCAAGTGTTAAAAGGCTAAGACATGCTCTACAAGTCATTCAAGCAACAATCACAACAAGTAGCAGTCATTTAACTGGCGGTACATCAACCAATACATATATAAGGCTTTATTTATTATTACGCAGACTAGACTTTCAGGACTATACTCACTTCATAGTTGTAGTCAATTTCCTAGTGAAGGGTGAAGGATGAAATTGACAAGGCTAAGGCAAAGGATGACTTCCTACTTAACATCATGACACTTTGGATATGGAAAGGAAAAACTCACTAAAACCAATGTCGGACAAACAACACAAGGAATGGCAGTGCCTCACAAATGGTTGAGTTGTTTAGAGAGTGCTTATTCAACTTAGGCATCATGACTACATCAAGCTTGATCCAATTTCATTAGGATCATCAATTTTATTTCCATGGCCTTTTTGGCCTATATGACCCTTTAGGACTTCATCAATGCTTAAAAACACAGCTAATCGCAGCTTTCATCCAGGACATTTATTTTATAAGGTCAACAATATTTGGATATAACATATTTTTAACCATTGCTTTTTTGGACCTTTTCTTATACCCTTCAAGGGGTATTTTAGCATTCCATTGCTCTTGCCCTTTTCACATATGTTAAGAAACACAGTTTTAGCATTTTCATTTTCCATGGGCGCATATATAATATTTCCAATGCAGGTAGTACATGAGCTTTCAGTTTTAGCCAACAACATCTCAAGTGACCAGGGGGAGTTCTGCACAATGCCAAACATCGGGACAACCGACCAGAATGATTTAAGCATACAATCCAACTTACCAAAGGCAAGTTCTGTCACCAACTCAGAGCCGAGACACAATATAAATAGGGAGGCTTGTCCAACAAAGGTTCTAGCGGGGGAAAAGGTTCTCCATGCCATAAGTCAAGAAGTCAGTCGAGTTGAAAACTAAACTGGAAGGTAATGGATGGGTGGAGATAGTGAATGATGAAGCCAACATTAGCAAGCCAAAACACTGGTGGGAATGACTACCTCTATTCTCCCTAGGGAAGGTAAAACCAATGAGTATAGATCAGGAACTTCAAAGTCAGAGTAAGGACATCAATACATAAATACAAATACATCCAATTCCATATTTTTATGACCGCCAGATCATGAGACTACATGTTAATACATGTCACAAAGATGAGTATAAGAGCAATGATAACCATAACATAGTATAAAAAGTTGAGTCATAATCATGCATATAATCCATCTCAAACATCATCTGTACAATGAGAAAGCACTGATCTAAAACTGGGCATCAATAACTGCTCTGTAATGACTAAATGGCTACTTCGGTCCTCAAATCTGAGTGTCCTGAGACTCGGTCCTGACATGGGAGGGTACAATAGTCCACAAATAAAATAATGATCCGTCAAAACTGCTCATCTCAGCATCTCATATGTAAGAGATCTGGCTGAAAAATGTACTGTATAAAAAAAATAGAATATGGTAGCCCGACTACTATATATGTGATAATAGTCTCCACCCAAAGTCTGAGAATTGAGAACCAAACCAGAGTTGGCCTAGAGAGATCTTGATCAAGCACTCAATGTTGTTTGTGGGTATACTTTGGCGGAAAGGAGAAGTTCTTGGTGACAATGGGATGAGCAAGCCTCATGGAAGGGAACTTTGCGATATTTTTCAACTTATAGGTCATTTATTCCTATCGAGGAGATGTAGAACAAACATAATAAGGACTCCTCCAAGTTTAGTTTGGAGAAATATCCGTGCTTAAATACTCACAACTTTTTTGTTCAAGGACCCTTCATAAGAAATGATTGTTAAAATCCATGAAAGGGTTGAAATGATCAAAACATTAATGCTTTGTTTGACTCTATTGAAAGGGAATATGGTGTGTGTGAGGATGAAGCTTGTGAAGATGACGAGCCTTTTTCTTCATCCCATGAACTCCTTATGAATGAGATTTCATTTCTAGAAGAATTTAAAGAAGATGATGTTATTGAAGACTTTATTTCAGCTCCTCATGAAGAAAATATAGGTAATGAAGGCACTCAAGCATCCATTTCCTCCTCTTTGGAAGACAAGGGTTTGGTAAGCCATGTTCCTCTTCAAATTTAAGTTTTTCATGATGCATTATTTGATGAATTGGAGAGTGTTTATTGTGTAGAAGAGTCCATTAAGACAACAAAGTTTTGCATGTGCTTATTCCCCCAAATAAGAAGAGGGCAGCCAAGAAGATGACGATATTAATACTCATTTTCAGATTGGTAATCATAGATGGGATTCGGATGAAGATGGCTGAAAATTTTATGGAGATCCCATCTATGATACCGATGATCAGACTTCTAGGGTTCAAATCACAGAAGTTTTACCTCTTGGACAGCCAAGCATGATCAGGTATATTCAAAAAATCTTATGATAATTTTCAGCCATGTGTACTCATTAATAATGTAGATTTGTTTCAGCCTATTGCATATTGTTATGATAGGCCAAATTCAAAAAAACCAGGCATGTTTGAATGTGAACAATGTGGAAATTTTTCAGCCCTATATATTTTCATCTCTTGTTCATTTTCTACATAAGAATTCAAATGCAGAATGTGTATATAGGGAAGGAAATTTTATGGGACAGCAGAGTTTTCAGTTCATGGCATTTTTCTAAATTTTCCAGCCTTCTAAAAGAGGGCAACAAGCCCTAAACTTTAAGCATAATTTTTTTTTCCAGATTTGTTGTTTTGCCTGATATTTCATTTACATGTTTGTTAGGAGGAAGCAAAGAGGATTTACGCAGATTATTATTGGAGCCACCTCAACCCTTGTTCCTTGCGGGTGTTATTGATGATGTTTCATGCTAGGATAAGGGGTTGTCTTAGGTTGATTTCATAAATGATGATTACATCATCCCTATCCAGCAATAGATAGAGCATGCTTGTGGAGGTTCATCCCAATCTTGGCATAGTTTTGTTGTTCTTGTCCATTCTTATGAGCTTATTCCCATTGCCAAGAACTATGGGAGATTCCAGCATATATTGGTTTGACTTTTGATGTCTCCATGTTTTGGTTTGTGACAAAACACAAAGGAAGACCTAATGGTATTGATAACTTAATCAAATGGTTGCATTGCCTCTATGATTTCACCTAGCTCTCGTATTCATCTATATTAGAGTATGGTAGGTATTGAATAAGTTGTCATTGATGGCAATGGTGTCTGGTCATTGATGCCAATTGTTGAGTCCTTGGTGCCCCTTGTGGAACCCCTAAGGGTTAGTGTATAGTTTGTGGTTGTCTGTGTCAGAGGATCCCTTTTGACCTTGTCCAAGCCCAAGCTTGAAGCCCTTGGAGGCCTTGAAACAATGGCCAAAACCCTGGTTACCCATTGACATGGTCAAGTGCCCCTAAGCTGTATCTTGGTCCCATTTGAATCCATTGTCGAGTTCCTTGATCCTGGTTGATCTTTGGTTACTAGTCTTTGTGTTGCTTGTTATGCTTGTAATTGTTTTGGTCTCTTGATTAGTTGTTGGATGGATACTGTGGCTCATCTGTGTAAGTCCCTTGATGTGTTGATGTTGGAGCCCATTGCTTGCATTGGATGGTCTTGAGGTTATTGAGTTCTTGTGGGGTCCTTGAATCCAAAAGCTTAGATCTTGATCCTCTTGCATGTGGAGACTTGGGTCTTGAACCCACACATATGGTGGTTTGATGGCCCTTGGACGATATATGGTCATTGGCATGTTGTAGCCTTGTGATCATGCAAACGAAGCCCATAAGGTGTTGCAAGCTAGTGGTGAGATCTTTGTACCCCTCTTTTGGGGTGCTGGTACTCTTATGGTGATAAAGATATATATAGTGGAACCATTGGATATGTTTTTAATGATATAGAGACCTTGAATATGATGATGATATTCTTGAAAAAGTCTTTGTTCCCACTTGATTGGTGGTGGCAGGGTCCTTGATACCCTTGATATGATGAGTATATGGTGGATCCCTCCTCCTTGGTGATGTGAAGTCTGTGGATGTGAAGAGCATCAAATCCCTCATGCCTTTGATGATGTCCATTAAAGCCTTTGACCTTGGAACTTATGCATAAGGTAACAAGGTCTTTGGCACCTTTATGTGTGGAGTTTTGTTGTTCTGTACAAATTGAAGAATTTAAGAGTACTAGACCAAGAATTTGCAAATAAACCCATCATAGGGAGATAGTCCTCGTCAAGCCATTTTCGTTGATATGTGGAGCATCTTCTAACTCCTTATGGTTGAAGAGATATGAATTTTTGAAGTTGGTGTACCCCACTTTTTTAGGTCAGCCGACCAAACAAAAGAGAATTTAATTATTTGTAAGTTTGAATTGCATGTCGGCCTAGTTTGAGGTATTAACTTTCCTCCACGACCTATATAAATAGAATATTAAACATTTCATTTGTTCATCAATCAATTCTCTCTTTGGTATTTCGCAACTCATGGAGAAAAGTGCGAAACTTTGTGGAAAAGAATTTTTTGGGCATCTTCACTATAATTGGCATAACTTTTTCACCCGGAACTGGAATTACAAAATTCTTGGCTCGTTGGAAAGCTTGTTATGAGGGATATGTGATGACATGATATAGAGTTTCTTTTGGTTTGTCTATTGTTTCTTCATCTTGTGATCTTCAAAAAGGTATGGTTCATGCTTCTCGGTTTCTCTTGTGATGGCACATGTCTCTCATGGATAGAGTTCATCTTTGATCTTAGTATGTCAGCCTCTATATTGGTATATCCCTTTGAAGCCATTGAATATGTTATGGAGGCTATGCTGATGGTTACCTTGGCATATATCTTGATGTGATCTTGATAAAGATCTTGATGATAATCTTGGATATTGTTGGCATAGATCTATTGAGTAAATTAGTTGTCATTGATGTCAAATCAGTTATCGGAAGTCAAAGATATGGTGGCAGACTAAAGGTTGCAGGTATCCAAAATAACAAAGGAATAACCCTGTTACAAGTTGCAGGTTGCAGGTTGCAGGGTGAATGACAAACGAATAACCCTATAGCAAGTTGAACGAATGAGATCGATCATCAAATGTTCTTGCTGAATGAACTAGCGCAGAGGTTAAACATGTACGAAGTGATAAAGTTCCACGAAGGATTAAGATTGGACAGCAAAGGTTAGTCCCGCCCTAGATCCAACAGTTGAGGATCAGTTCCGCAAAAGATAGGTAGAAGGATGAAGTTCCGCAACAATCAAGATCGGATGGCTTATCTTAGTCCCGCACTAGATCGGATGATTAAGGACTAATTCCGACAGTTAGGCGGAAAATCCAAAGTTCCGTAAAAGATTAAGATCAGACGACTGAGATTAGTTCCGCTAAAACAAATCGACGGTGTGGAAGAAAAATGTGGAAAGGGAATTGCGAAAGTAACGTTAAAGAGTTTATGAATCCACAATCCGCATCCCGCAATCCAAAAGATCGAAGGTTAGGAAAGACTCCACAGGATATCGAAGGTGCGGAAGAAAGCTTGCGGAAAGGAGCTTGTGGAAAGGAGAGACACGATTTGAGGAAATATCGCATCCCGCAATTTAGAGATCAACGATCAAGAAGAAGCCTGATGAAGATCAACGTGGAAAACCAACTTCCGCATTTCGCAGTGCGGAAAGGAGTTTTGGAAAGGCAAAAGCGGACAATCGACATCCCGCATCCCGCAATCTGGAGATCAACGCTCAAGAATAACCCCGATGAAGATCAACGGTGGGGAATCGTTGAAACAGAAACCTGGTGCAGAAATACGATTTAAAAAGGAAATATGTAGAATAGATCATCGATCGGAAGAGATCCAGACAAAAGATCAACTGTCCGGATTGTATCTAGTGAAAAAGATTACGAATGCACCAGAAAACGATAAACAGGGTTGCAGAAATGAATTATGAGCTGTGGGAAGAACGAAACGTTGCCTTTGCTAAAGTGATGCGACATTTGAACGGGTAGATGATGAAGATGTATGTCTATAAAGTAAACAATCACGATCCAAAACGAAAGAACACAGCTATGGAGAGATGCGTTGGTAGGTAATAGGTAAAAGGTGCTTATTGAATGAATGTGTAAAGAATAAAGTGTCTCTGTTAGGAAGCTTGACAAAGTCCAAAGTGAATAGTTTACAACAGTTCGAAAAGACTGAGAAAATCAGATCAGGGTGGTAGGGTGGTGCTAGGGCAGGCCACAGGTCTACAGGAGGTCGAAGCCTCCTTCCACTTGTAGCTCGAGAACAGGGTGTCGTAGCATCCTTGCCCGTTGAAGTAGGCAGAAAACCATAGGGGTGTTGTAGAATCCTAGTATGTAGTTGCAGGCAAAACCTAGGGTGTGGTTTGCATCCTTTCTGTAGTAGCAGATAAACAATTTTGTAAAATTCATCTTATTAATGAGTTTGTGTTGGTGGTTTTCTCTTTGAGATTTCCATGATAAATACTGTGTTTTAATTGTTGATTATTGTGTGTTTTATTTATTAAGAGTCAATACTGATTCACCCCCCCTCTTAGTATTGTGGGATAAACCAACAAGATCTTGGTGTTTATCTTGACTGTTGTATAGTGTAGTATTTGAAGAGAAGTTGACATACAAGTAATAGATCTTGTGAGTGATTTTTTTTGATGAACCTAAGAGTTTTCTTTGAAAACTAGTTTGACAAGTGGTGATCATTGTGTCTTTGACCTAAGTGGAGATGGAGTGTTATTGACTGTTAATGACAAACTTTGACAGTATTGTAAGTGACTATTTGCTTGATATTTGCTTGATTTGTTGATCTAATTTTAGTGGAGTGAAAAATCATTTTGTGTCTAAGAGTTTATGAGACTGGTTGAGTTTGACATTGTTGGTTAAATCTTATCTTCTTGGCTGAGGTTAGTTGGTTGAGGTTTATCATGTTTAACTATCAAGTATTCATTGACTATTATTGAGGTTGGTTGTGGTGTCATTGAGTTGAGCGTGTTTGGACAAAGTTTGGTTGACCTTATGTGAAGTCTCTTGGTTTCTTAAATGTATCTCTTACTTTATGAACTAGGCCTTGTAAGAAGGGTTGGTTGACTGTCAGAGCACTTGATTAGATTAACACAAGTATATGATTGATTTGGCACAGGTACACAAGCAGCTTGGTACAAGTTGGTTCAATTGAACAGGATTGGAACAGGTTACCTTATGTGCAGTTGGTCTGACTCAAACTGGCTCAATTGTATGAGAAGTTAGTTTGACTAAGGAGGACTGAGTTTGGTGTGTAGTTGGTTAGACTCAAATCGACTGAGTCAAATGTTGTGAGCAACAAATTGATTGGTACAGCTTGATTGGACAGGTTGATTGTACAGGTTGATGAGCAATGTGATACAGTGGACAATGATTGGAACAGGTTACCTTATGTGCAGTTGGTCTGACTCAAACTAGCTCAATTGTATGAGAAGTTAGTTTGACTAAGGAGGACTGAGTTTGGTGTGTAGTTGGTTAGACTCAAATCGACTGAGTCAGATGTTGTGAGCAACAAATTGATTGGTACAGCTTGATTGGACAGGTTGATTGTACAGGTTGATGAGCAGTGTGATACAGTGGACAATGATTAGTTAATGAGTAGCGATTAGATGATGAGTAGCGGTCAGTAGTGGCAGTGGTTGTGCAGTGTGGTACAGATTGTGCAGTGCAGTACAGGTGTTGATTAGTAGGTCCACAGGATCAGTGCGGTCGTGGTTCAGCAGTTTCTATCTTCATATCAAGGTGGCAGGACGAGGCAAGGAAAGGGGGTTGTAGCCTCCCTCCGGTTGTAGCCAGAGAACCAGGGAGTTGGAGCTTCCTTTAGGTTGTAGCCTGTAAATTAGGGGGTTGTAGTCTCCTTCCAGTTGTAGCTGGAGAATTGAAGTGATTGTAATAAGGGGGTTGTTGCCTCCTTCCAGTTGTTGCTGGATAATTATTATTATAAAGGCTTTCGTCATTTTTCCCCAATGACTTGGGTTTCCATGTAAAATCTAGTGTATTGTGTATCATGCTATGCTTCCTATGTGATGATGATATGATGATGATAATAATGCTAATGATGACATAATGATAATGTGATAATCCATAATATTGAATAAGTTGTTGATTGCTAAAATTGAAAAAGTAATAAAAGTTGCGCACACTGATTCACCCCCCTCTTAGTGTACCTGGTGTGTCCAATAGTAGAAGGAACAAGATCTTGTGAGCATTAGATTAGGATGAAGAAGCTCATATGAGCATTAGAGGTAGTTGTCTTCTTTTGTTTTAGAGTTATTTTGGACATTATGTTTATGTGGAGTTATAGAGAGTATTACACCTATCTCACCATATGTTCTCGTCTCTTTTTAGCAAGTTGTAGCATGTATTTGCAGAATCTAGAGTTCTCATGTCCTCTTGTTAGAGAGTTGTAGCATAGCAATTTGTCAGAGGCATGAGCCAATCCTTTATATGAGCCGAGTATATGATGATCGGTGGTAGAGCTATCTTTTTCGAATTATTCAGATGATGCAGAGCATATTTCCAGTTTCCCTTGTCATGACTTAGCCCTCATGACCCGATTGAGATCTATTAGATGGATCATGGTTCACTTAGCAGAGCAGCATTTGGTGCCCCTTTCCTTTGCTTTCATTAAGTTAGAGTGTGCTTCATGTTATATCCAAGACAAATGCATATCATTGAGCAGGTATACAACAAGCATTTGGGTATGCTACCATTATTTATCCCTCTCATCTATCTTAGTAGCTTTTACTTGGCATTCGGTGACATGAGGTGGCGATCCTGTGGTGTTATGCTATTCATTGACTTTTTATCATCGATGGTTGAATTATTCTGATTGTAAGTCTTTAGTATATGCTCACTTGTGTTGCCCACTTTATACAAACTTGATTATTGTCCTTGCTATGCCTGGTGTCATCTTCCACTTCCTCCACCCATCCAGTTTACCTCCATTATTGATTTTTTACCTTTGACTTGCGACTTGGACTTGTGAAATTGATGAGCCTTCCCCCACTTTGTCCTTTGTCCATGATGGACCCATGTTTGCTTGTGTCTCGGCTCTAGAGTGACTGGGCCCTTTCTTTAGTCCTCAAACCAAGTTTGAAATATCGATAAAGTGAAATGCATCAATGCGCATAAATGTTAATTCTAAAAGATGCAAGGCCAGCTGCAATTAGTAGTGTTTCTAAACACTAAGGCCTAAATGAAATACATGTGAATAAACTAGTTAGTTAGCGGCCAAGGGATGAGAACTCATCCTTTATATGATGTAAGGTCATTTTCCCCTATAGGGTAACGGGGTGGAAACTCTGTCGGGGCTATGGACACTCACTGGCAATGGAGCTAGCCTGAGTCATTATCTGGGGCACAGAAGGCTATCCAGGGCACCTGCCCTTGGAGGCTGGCTAGTATCTTGTGAAGTGAGAAATGCTATGAAAGTTTAAATCAATTGAATTATGAAAAGGATGCTTGTTAGAGTCTACTAAAAGTAGGTCCAACTACTCTACCCATTTGTGAGAGACCACACTTCCCTAGTGTTCTCTGTCATGCTTATTGTCGCTGTTGTATCCGCATCCCTTTGTTGCCCAGAGAGATCACATTATCTAGGTCTAACAAGTCAATTCCCTTCAACATATCCTTGTTTTATCCACTCTAGGTTATTTTATGTTATGATCACCACCATATTTGTTGCTTACGTTTTCGTTGGGCTATTAATATAGACTATGGAGCATTGCTAGTCCCTTATGCATATAGGATTAGTTATTTCAGTGCTTAGTCAGTTTTTTATCAGTTTTGACTTGGTCAAAGCCAGTTTGACCATGGTCAACAAGGGTCCCGGATGATTTTGGATCCGATTGTTTGATTTTGTGCTTTTGACATCTATTTGTATCCAGTACAGTGTCCCATGTTTCAGTTGGCCATTATTTGCTTCAAATCATGGATATTTTTATTTATTATCCATTATTATGGCTGTATTTTATTATGATGGACATGTATGAGCTTATGGACCATATTTTTGCTTTAGATCATGGATATTTTTATTTATTATCTGTTATTATGGCTATATTTTATTATGATGGACATGTATGAGCTTATGTACCATATTTCAAATGGATATAGGGGGTGCCATTAGTCATCATTAGTAGATTTTGGGTTTTTGATTCCATATGTGCAATCAAATTGGCAATCTGGGTAAAGAAAAGGCACATATTGGGCATATTATTTTCCAGCAGTGTTATCAATGTAAAAAATCAATTAAAAAGTGAACATGGCCCAAACAAGAAAAATGATTTGGCTAACAAAGGGCTTGGAAGTGACTTGGGATGATTTGTTATGAACTTATGATGCATAGATGCTCCATGGACCTTGCCACACATAATTATCACTTGATATGTCATGTTTTATGTTCATCCCCTACTGGGGACATCTCCTCCATGAGAGGGCACACTTGTTGATGATGATCACCTTGGACATTACATTATATCTTTATGTTGATGTAAATGGGGGCGCCTACGGTGATTGAAAGCCCCTACGTTTCCCACCATATGATTATTTGTCATTTTCATATGTTATATCATTGGATCATGTTGTACTAAGGGCGCCTTAGAGGCAAATCGCCCCCCTCTTGATGATAGCTCATGTTTATGTGTTGATACTTTCTCTACCGTAGATCTAGATGGATATGATTAGATCCTAGCCCTCCATCATTTTGGCGCTAGGGATTTTGTATTGAGAGTTCTATATATTCATAAACTCTCTCATTGTAAAAGGACTTTTGGCTCTTGGATTTTTTATAATAAAGAATTTTTTGTGAGAAATCTTGTGAAGATTTGTTGAATGTTCTTGTACTTGATTGGAAAATATTTTCTCTTGAACATTGCCTGTAGATCTATTGCTTTCCAGACCATTTTTGCAAAGGGTCATCTGGTTTTGCAGGTGGCAACTTGGTGAAGGGCATTATTGTGAGGAAACCCCATATGACTCTCCCAAATCGATTTCAACTCAGGGATTTGTTTATTGCATCTTTCGGGATCATTTTAATTTTCATGACTTGTCTTGCATTTCATTTTCTCTATCTTGTAATTCAATTCTAACTTTTGGCTAATCATTTTTGCAGGAGATGGGCACATTGGTTCTCTTGGAGGAAAATTGATCACACTTGGAAACTACTAGATCTTGTTTCCAATTGCTTTTGGGTAGTGGGATCATCATTGTACTTGGCGGCCACAAGTATTTCTTACATTATTTTTGCATTTCAGGATCTATTCCATTAGTCGCCTTCATTTTCACAAATTCAAAACCCTTATTTCGTAGAAGTAGTAGATCGGGTCCACATTTAGTTAATGGTTAAAACCCCAAGTTGGATATCCACTTTAAACCCCAGAGACAAATTTTCGTGCAAATCTGACTATTGGGATAAATATTCATCTAGATCTAGTAATATAACCTTCACTATTGGGACAAATCTTCATGGTTGAACACTTCATACATCATTAAGCCTCTCAACTTGTACTTAACTTGTAGACTCCATAGTCATTTAGTAGATCTAGGGTTTCCAATTCAAAGCATCATTGTTTCATCTTGGTTTATTTTGCTTGTGCTTGTCGTGTCTTGTTTCATTGACCTTCATTGGCTAACAAGGGTCTCCCCCTTGATCTTGCCCTTGGCTTGATCTAAAATGACAACATCCCATCCAATGTGACAACTCCTCTGTATTAGCAGTGGACGAGGCCCTTACGGTGTCACTTGGTTAGCTTCCCCACCTTTGCCATCCTGGATAGGATAACTTTAGTGGGAGCTACACTTTGAGTGATAACAAGAACATGTCCTCATATGGAGCTAGTTGTTACCCCTCATGATCCTGCACTTGTTATTTTTCATCACACCAGTGACATTTACTTGTTACTTTCATCATAAGCATCAAATATTTACAGGTCAATTGGGCAATTGATTGACATAGGTACATTATGGTTGGCATACACACTATCCTTGACACTTACCTTGTGACATCGTTGACCACCTTTGTGGTGACTGGTTCTATTGTCAATGCCCTCTAGAGCACATTATCATGAGATGTTGCTTCAACAGTTCACCATTTTCACATCTTGGTCGAGCATGGCTACTTTATTCATCTTGGTTCATGCATGCATTCACCTCTATGGCCCTCTAGTCTCATGGTGGGTGTGGTGGCACTAAAGGTGGTATTGACAATTTATGATATGATGAGGAGCCTAGTATATGAGAGCCTTAAATTTGGATACATTTCATGGTGATTTAAAAATGCTCCTAGCTATTGTCCTCTTGAGAAGATGAAGCACTCCCTTTCTTTGTCATCATTCACATATTCAGAGGCATGGGAATCACACTATATGTTGTGCTCAATTACTTCACCTTGGAAAACCTAATTTGGGCACTCATTGATTGTATTTTACTTCAATAGGGGAATTCCCCTAATCTTTTTAATAATCTTGACACATGGATCTGTTGATGAAATTGTCATTGATGCCAACATGGACTTGCAGTGGCCCCATAGGTTGTCATTGATGCCACCAAGTCCCACTTGCAGTGCCTTGGACCCCTTACAAAGTGGGTTTGAGCCTTCGACCCCTTACAAAGTGGGTATGTGCTTTGAAGCACCTTGTACCCAGTTGACAAGGTCCTTGTACCCACAAG
>LPNX010842453.1:5633-62081 GCA_001517045.1 Pseudotsuga menziesii | reverse complement strand
ATGCCGAACCTCATCCCGAACTTCATAAAAAAAATCGAATTCGAATCGAATTTCAAGGTCGTCGAACTCGAATTCGAACTCGAACCATGTGACATAGCCCACAAGGATAGATCTTGGAACCACCACTTTGTTGAATATGTTAAAGATCCCGCTGATGGTACTAAAGACCCTGGAGATGGTGTTGAAGCCTTGAACAGGCTAGAGAAGCATTAATGACCCATTTTGTGGTCATTCATGCTCTGATGGTGTCATGGTACCCCAGGTGAAGGCCTAGCAACCCCACAGGTGATGCCATGATGGATCTTGACCCGTGGAGGTCTCTTGGTGTGGTTGATATGGTTGGAGAATCCCAAGAAGCCTCTTGCTTCATGAAGAAGCCCTTGGACCCACACTTGATGGCTTAATGGTTCTTGTACACCTGATGAAGATGATGTGGTCATTGATGACTTGATGAAGACCTGGAACCCTTGATGATGACCTTGGTGCCCTTGGTATGGTCTTGGAGCCCACTACTTGCACTTGACATGGTTAGATGGCATGATGAAGGTACCCACACACATATGATGGCAATTGGACACTTGGACACACTTATGATTTTCCTTGTACCCTTGAAGTTGGGGTGAAGGTGTTGACACTTAATGACTTTGAAGATAATGACACCTTGGACATTTGGATGCATGTGGATGATGGGGTCCTAGGTCATGCATGCCCTTGCACATGACATGTCCTTGGAAGCCCTAATGGCTTGATGCACTCCTATTGGCATATGCTCTTTAACAATGATGGGGAGCGTGTGGTGACCTTGATGACTTATAGTTGAATCTTGAAGAAATCTTGAGTTAAATAAAACAAACCCTAAGACATGATAAACCTTGATGACTTATGATCAGCCCTAAAGTTAAGGTTATGTGACAAAAATAAATTAAAAATTACAAAAAATACAAATGACCTTTGTATAAGACAAATTCAAATTAAAAATACTTACCTTAAAGTCGGCCTCAATTCAAGGCATGTCAACGTGTGAATGTGTATATAAACACATGTTTGATTCCACTCAATAATCATCAAATGAAGAGACAAGAAGAAGAGCTCGCTAGTGAAGTGGACTGAGGCAATTTCGAGATACAACTGACTGAGGAAATTGGGTCATCTTGAGTGAAGTTTTTTTTTGGGACTGTTTAGGAGCAACAGAGAAGTTTTGTTTAGTTTCTTTTAACCAGAATTTGCAGCAGCTCTTCTATAGAGATGTCATTTCTTTCTTTACCAGTATTTTGAAGCAGAGATCCAGCGAAGTGATGAAGTGTTGACCCTAGTTTGTTTGCAGCAGTGAAGAAGACAAATTGATGCCCTAATTAGTAGACTGTGGAGTAGCAGTCAAGTGTTGGAGGCCCGAATTTTGCAGCAGCCCTAGCATGGAGTTTACAATCCAGTCCTAGCATTGACTGTTTCCTTGGTGATGAGGTCTGCACAGACCCGAATTTGATCTACAGTTTGCACAT
This sequence comes from Pseudotsuga menziesii, assembly GCA_001517045.1. Lineage (NCBI taxonomy): Eukaryota > Viridiplantae > Streptophyta > Pinopsida > Pinales > Pinaceae > Pseudotsuga > Pseudotsuga menziesii. The sequence continues at coordinate 60,582 of LPNX010842453.1, read as the reverse complement.
GTCCCGAATTCTTACAGTATGCACAGATGACATCCAAAGGTTACAGCAGTAGGTAAGGTTACATCATTGGACGCATGACTTTGCATAAGTAACCTTGATGGTATGCTGAAGAATCTGAAGTAGACATAGAGACAAGTTGCTAATGTGCTGGTGTATGAGCTACAGCTCTGACTGAGGGTTTAATTAATGAAGGCAGGCATTTCAATCTCAGACCTCGTGTGTTAGGACTCAGTGTCTTGTACAGTTGAATGTGCAAAGGATTGAGGTGAAGAGGAAATCTGATAAGACTTGGGAAGCAGTTTAATGCAGAGTTTAAAGAAGGTACACATAACCCTAAGTATACCCACTCATAAAGGCATGTTTGTATAATACCGAATAGTCATATGTACACAGTGGCAAAGTACAGTATTGTTGATATACTTGTATAAGGATGATAATAATGTATGAAGTGCAGTTATGATACAATAGCATGTTTGGATATGAGGTTCTCCAGTAATATGAGTGAATAGGAATGTTGTATACATACAGTAGAGTAAAAGCAGTGATGAAATATATAGTGTGAACAGTATTGGATATACTCCACTATGATGTTGCTTTTATATTGATGATGATGTATACTAATGATGATACAAACAAACCCTATGACGATGCCTTGACATGATGATGGACTTCTATACTTGACGTATTCTATGATACTATATGATGCAAGCAAACTGTGATGATATGATGATGAACATGTTGATGAAGCCTACTCCTTGATGATACACTGTTTGATGATGAGTGATGAATGCCCTAATGCAAATTTTTGAAGCAGCAGACAGTTGGCAAGTTTTCTTTGTCCAATATACATCCAGTGCTACCTTGTTGAGGATGATGATGATCTCAGACAAGACATGACATGTTGATGGCAACAAAGAGCAAGTGTATTGATGAGTAGGTTGACCAGCAGAGTGATGAGCAGATGATGAGAAGCATTGATGAGCAGAGATGATGAGCATGAGAAAAGATGGTTGAGCGGCAAACTGATGACAATCAATGATTGGCATCAAGCTTGCAAGTCGTTACTTGCACTTGAGGATTGGACTCCTCAAACCATTCTTAGTTGGAATTAAGAAAACCAGGTTGGGTCTTGTTACAGAGTTGGTGCTCTTTTTGTCAGTTGGTGCTGATTGTAATCGAAAAAATGCTGATTGTAATCGAGAAGATTGTAGTCTTCCATGTACAATAAATAAAGATCAAATTACAAATATTTTTGTGTCCCTTTGATGTGATAAATGTGCTTATGACTCTTGGTTGATTTAACTAATGCATTTTGATTGATATACTCTGATTGATTAAAAGAAGGTAAAAGGTTTATAAATTGCACACACACTTATTCACCCCCTCTCAGTGTGGCCATTGTGTCCAATAGGATCAAGTATTGATGAGCTCCACTTCATGTTTTAGAGGAGCGCTCCCTGTATGGGCACATGGAGTTATGCATTTGACCCATTGATTTGACGAGCGCACTACTCATTAGGGCTATTTCTAGTACGAATTTTGTCATGTGAAGTTGATATTGAGGAGCGCTTCCTTGATCTTGGCACCTTGGCAAGCCGCAAACTTATTGATGACTCATAACTACTCATGCATAGTTATCTAGAGCACCCTTCTTCTTGACCCATGGTTTTGGAGTTAGTTAATTTTGTGACCCATGGTTTTGGAGTATAGCACATGGTTTTGATTATTTTATTACTAGACTTTCCTCTCATGCACATTTTCCTGGGCCATTTCCTCATGGTTTGAGTTTGGTGGTGTTTGCACGTTGATCTAGGCCTTTGCACATGCTCCTCAGCCGTCATTATCTTGGTCGTTGTTATAGCAAGCAAAGTAGACCCTCTTGCACACATTCCTATGGTATTTCTTGAGGGACAAACTAGTTGTTGCATTGGAGAAAATTCCTTAACTAACCTTGCTATCTTTGGCATGGTTTTGGGCATTTCAAGGTTGTTAACCACTTTGTTTAACGGAGTGGTCCACTTGAATTGCCCCCCCACCTCCCTATGTTCTCAAACTCGACTAGAACTATTGAGAAATGTGTGGTTTTTTTTATTAAAACTCCATTCACTTTGAGGGTTTGGTGCTAATTATTGGGCCAGTATTTTTGGTGATATTTGGGTAAGGTCTTTACAGATGCTTTTGGCCTTATTTTGTTTTTTGTTATAGTTAGCATCATGGCATAACTACCTGGGCACACTTCTCAAGGGAGCTCTTCTCCGTGCACTACTTTTATATCATCATCCCTGGTCAATGTGGTCCTTGTTGCCACACAAACTAGCACCTTGAGATTGAAGGCCCTAAAACCAATTATGGCTTATGGATAAACAAGAGGGGGGCACTCTCACCTCACCAATCCTCTTTTACTCTTCTCGAGCTCAAGGGAGGAGTCTCTAAATAGGATTACTAGCGTTTAGCAATGAATGACAAGATGAGTTTGAAGAGTAACCCTAGCAAAACAAGGTTTTTATGAAAGTAAAAGACAATGATGATGAAGGGACGGGAGGCCAATCTCTTATCAAATGGGCAAATGAGGTCAATCAAGGATGGTAATGAAGAGCTTGCTAACATCCAAGGATATCTAGGGCTTGAGAGCCAATTCCTACCATATCCAAGAAAAGCCAGATGTATCCTAGGATCTACAAGGAAATAGTTGAAGTGGTATCTTCAACACTAACTTGGGCATAACATTCATCAAGCATGGAATACCACGGCATACAATCAAGATTCAAGAGATTAAAATGAACTACCTATTCAACCATAAACCAAATAAATGTAACCCTGCAAAGTAAAGAGCTCACTTGCAAATCATCCCAAGCAAGAAACCATTGTTGATACAAAAAAATACACCATAGCATTAGCAAGTTTTCCTCATCATAGCGTTAGCATCAACCATCCATAAGCACCAAGAGATATTTCATTAAGTCTAAGTGGGATTTCTCCCCCAACCCAAACATGAGAAATGAATGAGAGAGCCAACCTTTATACAGGTTGTAGCTCTATCTCGTTTTACAATAAAATATGAATAAATTAGTCTAAAACCCTAGATCTCTCCTAGGAAGGAGTAGACAAATCAAGATACTCCAACAAATGCTAACAAAATCTAACATCCATGAAATATGGTTTCTAAAAGCACAAGTACAATATCCAAGACGATAGAGGCCCAAGAAAGGGGTGCATCCATTAAATGAGGGTGAATGGTGACAAGAAGAAGTCAAACCTAACCTCCAAAGGCTCTGTAAAGTAGTGCTCCAAGAGAAAGGCCTCAAAAGGTGGAGAGATTCCTTAAATAAGGTGAACACTATACATGAAAAGACTCTAAAAGGCATGTGTGATGGAAATACAATGTGACTCTTTAAACAACATTTCTAAAAATGCTAACTTCTTCAATATTTATCGGATTTTTTGTTATAACCACTTTTTGAAAATCCCAAGGCCACTTTGCATCTAATGTAATTGAGCTCAATTGTGGAAACTCTGTCAAAAGATATCTGCTCCCAAAGCTAGGATACCCCTCCAAAAACATCCCATTGAAAATGGCCTAAATGAGTTTGTAAACAACCCTCCAAAGGGTGGGCGCTCATAAAGGGAAAACCAATAAATGTAGAACAAGTCAATAAGTGGAAGAGGATGCTTCCATACATCAAGAGGTCAAACCCTTAACCCACAAATAGATCTATGTGCAATACTCCATCAAGTGGGAAACAGCCTCAACATATGTGCAATGAATGTCCACATAAAAACCAAACACTAGCCGCCATGCCAACTCATCAATCCATGAACCAAGGAGACCATCAATCAAAACTAAGAGCCCCTCCAAAAAACATCCCATCAAAAAAGGCCAAGATGAGTGTGTAAACAACCCTCCAAAGGGTTGGTGCTCATCTATGTACAATACTCAATCAACCAGGGAACAACCTCAGCATATGTGCAATGAATGTCCACATAACAACGAAACCCCAACCTACTTGTCAACTCATCAATCCATGAACCAAGGAGACTATTAATAAAAAATAGGAGCTTCCAATTCAAGAATAAGTATCCACAATAGATAAACAACCAATCAGGAAGAGGACGACCCTTTCTAAAAACCACTAGAATGCCATCACACATGCCACAAGAGAGAAACAAGGAAGGTACTCAACCAAAGACGATACATGTTACGCAACAAACTACTACAACATTCCAGCGAGGCTAAGGCTAGAGAAAGAGGTCAAAACTTTTTTATTGTACAGGCCAAAGTGGGATTTATAATTTTATTGTATGGATATTTGGTTAGGGGGATGTTTACCCCCTGGATTGGACATGGCCAGCCCCCTTGGTGTCACTCTCAAAAGCACCTAGCTTAGCGACTTTATTGACTACCCCTTTGGTGTGATGATGTCTCCACCATGGAGGGTTTTTATCCCATGGGTTGGTGCTCCGGGATTTCTAGGGGTGACCCACTGCGACACATGCCTATCTTGGTTTTTGCTTATGCAGAGGTGATTGCACTTTGTAAAGGTTTGTTATCACCTCTGATAGACTTTTGCAGCTGGGCTACCATAATGCAACATACAGATTGATCTCTTTATTTTTCCAAGCTATTCATTCACATGGGGTTTTAGCATGGATCATTATAGGCTCAACCATTTCAGAGCCTTATTTAGCAGTGTTTCCTTGCCAGGACTGAGATTTCCTTTACCGTTGAGAGGATTTCAATGGTGACCTAGTTCATTTGAGCAGAGTAGCAGATCAGATATGGTACACAGTTACAGAGGGGCTTATTAGATGGAGATAGGTATATGGTGAGACAAGTATATGGCTCCTTGGTGAGTTTTTGTTCTGTGATGTATATTAAACACCTAGGCTTGTTTTGTTAGGATGATCATGGTGACTTATGCTTACATTTTATACTAATGCTTAAAACTTGTGTTGAGATTGATCAAAGAATCCAGTGTTGAAGACTATTGCTTATGCCATGCTTAACACAAATGTTAAACCATAGTGATATGTTGGTTCCATGTGTCACTTGGCCCCATCCATTGCTTGAATTTTATCCCATGATTTAGGTTGACTGAGACTTGTGAGATTGAATATCTTTTCCCCATCTTGACCCCTATGCATGATAGACTCCATATTTTTTTATCTCTTTGGCTATGAAGTATGTGGCTTGGCCAATGTGGTTGAGTTCACAGGATGGTTTTCCTTTAGTCCTCAAACATTAGAGGAAATTTCAACTCAAATGGGCCATTTAACCCAAACTGAAATTCCATGTCATCATGTGTTAGCCAATGAAATTGTTTTAAATTTGAAATACCGTATAGGTCTTAAACAATTTTTTAATATAAATTTGGGGATAGGTATCATAAAAAAAACTACTTTTTTTATTCGTATTTTCGGCATATCTCCCTGTGTTTTTACTCAAATTTCGATCGAGAGATCTCGTTGGATGTGGAATTAAATTCCGCATCCAACGAGTACCCACTCGACATACTTTTGATGGACCCCTCTACCCCAAAAACAAGAAATATATGAAAAAACGTGATGATGATGTTCACGTTTTTTCAAATATTTCTTGTTTTTGGGGGAGCGAGGTCCGTCAAAAGTATGCCGAGTGGGTACTCCTTGGATGCGGAATTTAATTCCGCATCCAACGAACTCTCCCGATCAAAATTTGAGTAAAACCACAAGGAGATATGTCGAAAATATGAACAAAAAAAGTAGTTTTTTTCTTTTCTTCCTCCAAAATTAATATATTTTATTTTATTATTTTAACTATTATTTTATTATTTTCCTTAGGAGGCCCATTTTGAGTTGAAATTTCCTCTAATGACAAGTGTTCCACCAAAACAGTGTCCTTAGACACTAAAGCATCGGAACGCATAAACGTTATATCTAAATGATGCAAGGTATGAATATTGTAAAGGTAGTCAGTGGTTTAAGGGTTGAGCACTCATTCTTTGTATAATGTAAGGCTCATTTTCCCTCCACAGGGGCAACAAGGTGACGAAAACCCATCGAGGCTATGGATGCTCATTGGCAGTAGAGCTAGGCCTTAGTCATTTACTGGAGCCCGGAAAGCTTCCAGGGCACCTGCTTTTGTAGGCTAGCTACTATCTTATGTAAAAAATAAAAAAGTGTTTGAAAGAGGTCAATGGTTAAGGGATGAGCACTCGTTCCTTCTATATTGTTCGACTCATTTGCCCCCACAGGACAACAGGGTGAGACTAACCTGCAAAGGTTGTGTCTTTGTCAGTACTAGATCCCGGAAGGTTTTCCAAGGCACCTTCCTTTGAAAGTTGACCAATGTTTGATGAAAAAGGAAACTTGCTAGACCTTGCAGGAAACAAGCCCAAGTACTTTATCCATTTGTGGGACACTGCCATCCCCTGTTACTATCTATAATGCATATGTCATTTTGGTTGAGTGTATTGGTAATCATTCAGAGAGATCACATGATCAAAGTCAATAATGAGTCATTCCCCTTTACCTTAGCCTTTTTTTTCGCCTTTACCCAACACTAGCAATCTGTTTAAACTTTGTAAGCATGGCATACACAAGAGACTTCCAAAAGGTTCAATGCCATTTCAAAGGCACAGGTATATCTTACTTATTATTATTATTGTCACCGTGATTATGAATAACATGACTAAAGTTGGGTTTTAATATATACCATTTGAGCATTTCTTACTTTGGATACATGCAGGTTTATCTTGGTTCAGCATCTCACCTATATAGTTTGGGTACTTTGACATGGCCAACCTAGTTGACCAAGTCAAACACAGTTCCCAAGGCAGTGACTCAAAAAATAACAATGCTTATATTTGCTCCAGACATGCCTAGGACCATTACTGCGGTTTTAGTTTTCAGATTTTGGCCTCAGATTGCACATTCAGTGATTATTATCACTTTATTATTGGCCAAATTATATTTTTATTGCAGTGTTTTTGGTTCTCCTATAGCAATGCAGTGTTCCAGTGGGTATGAGTAATCACTTATACCATTCTTCTATGTCTCCAGATACTCCAGTACACTCAGTTTGCCCAAATTCTCAACTTGAAGGAAGATATGAAGACTTTTATATTTTTCATAGGTTGTACCACCATAAAATGAACTAGGAAGTCACTGGAAAAATCTATTTGGCTAGGGAAGTCAAGGAAATGGCATGGAGTTCACTCAGTTGATGTATTATGGCTCCCCGGACACTTCTTCATCAGTTTCAGTAAGCATTCAGTCTGGCATTATTTTATTTCGCTTAGCTAGTGAGGACCTCCCCCAAGGGGCGCCCCTCAACTTGGCCACATGATGTATTTTCAATGTTATACCTTATGATGTGAGGTTGTAATGGGGCCTAGGGTGAATTAATCCGCTAGTGACCCCATTTTGATGTATTATCATGATCATATCTTATGTTATGTTGTACTTTGACTTCAACAAGGAGTTATTGGGCAAAAGTGTGCCCCCCCTTGATCTAGTCAATGGGATCCATGTATTGATTCGCGTAAAGTTGATCTCCATCGTTATTGTTATAATCTCAATCGTTGGATGCAAAAGTGAGTTAGGTTTACATCTCTCAAAAGCTATATAAAGACGAGACCCTCCCCCATTGTAAAGCATGAGCTTTGGCATTGGAATTTTTAATAAAGAGATTTTTTGGGATTCAACACTTGTCTCTTGATAGATAGATAAATGTGATGATGATTGGTATCATTGTTCTTCTGCACTGAGATAAATCCGGCATAGCTTTTGCATCTTTTCTTGTACCTGTTCATTTGCAGGTTGAAGGAGGCGAACTTGAGGAAGACGCATTGGTGGGGAGACTCACTCTGTTGCCGGCTCTCGGTGTTGGTTATCAGGGAGTGGTTACTTCTTTATGATTTCTCGTCCATGTACTTTCTTATTCTTGCAAATCCCGTTTATTTGTCGTGCTAATTGATTCCTTTGGTGTGGCAGGTAGAAGGGAGCACTAGGGTCACTAAGCAAAGCTTCATTTCATCAGAATCTTGCCCAAAACTCTCAGTTGATGGAAAGGAGGACATTCTTTATCATCCAAGAGCTTATCTACCAGGTTCAAGTACGTTTCTCAAGTAAGTTCTCATTATTTCAAATTTTCATGCATTGCACATCACCAATTTTATTAAACAACCATTAGTAGAAAGTAGGAAAAAACACTAGATCGATTTGCACTGGGAATCTGCAAATTTGGCGATCTGGGTTATGTTGGCCATCCCGAAAAAACCCCTCTCCCTCCTAGGCGTCAACATTAGACTCCATTTTCCCACCTTCATGCACTAATCCTTGGGAGAAAAAAGCCCCTCTTTGACTTGGCAATGTAATGTTCCGTTACTGATAAATAGGGAATTGACTAAGGAAATTTAATACCAGGAGCATATTAGAACAATTATTCAGTATTATTAAGTCATCAGTATAGTAAAGAGGGCCATCATAGTTATTATCATAAAGCATGCAGAGCATGCAATCCTTATTTCTTCAATCGTAAGTCAACGAGCAATTAGAATTGCATGCATGAAAAAGTAAAACGCAAACTCTAAAAGTGACATGCAAAACCTAAAAGTACATGCTACAGCTATATAAGAAGGGTCATTGAACCAAAAGGATCGTCCATGATTATTATTATTGAGTTTGGTTTCTAGAGCAGCAGCAGCAGGTGCAGCAACAACAAGTTGGGGTTGGAGATGAAGGTCTTCAGCTAACAAGCGGTTTCAGCAGCGAAATCTATCTGCCCTAATCACTTTAGGATAGATAACCCAAGTCTGTCACTAGTTATTCATCATATTCACTCATCTTCAGCAATCCAGTATACAGAGAGAGATTTATTGCAGGTTCATATTTACAGCTGGGGTTTAGCTGGAAATCTCCAGAGTAATTCGCTGGGGCATAGAATCTCAGTTTTCTTTCTGCATGTCATCACTATCCTTCTCAGCAGGCTACCCACACTCTACTAAGTGATTGTCAAGTCATTGTTTGCATATCTGGAGGAGCCAGCCGCAAATTTGTAGAAGAAGGGGGATGTCATCCTCCAGTGCAAAACAATTCGATAGTTGCCTCAGGGAGGGAAAAAATTCTGCATGCAACCACCATTCTCTTCGGCAGGTGAAGGTCAATATCCTGACAAAGTATCAACAGTATCGGGCACCTCCTCCTCCAAAAACGTCATTGTCTTCCTGAAGAGGGCACACATGTAGCTGGGCATCAAACTGAGGAAAGCAACACTATATTTTGGCACACCTTGCATGCAACATATCTCTGGAGCACTATCAACTTATTTATCAGTGGTAAGTGTACGATGCTTACTGAAAATCTTTACCCTATAATCTCTCCAGATTAGCTATATTTTAGGGTCATTTGGAACAACAATTTTGCATGCACTTTTATTCATCTTTTTGCACATCATTGGGTATATGAACAACAACATAGTAGCAACGATTCGTAGAATATCAGTTTGGGATATTACAAGCAACCAGTTCCTTGTGTTCTCTGACTCCGGTTTTTGCTTGAATTTTGTTATATTGTCAAATCCTACATCTAAGCAAGTGTGTTGAAGACCTTAATTCTTTGATTCAATCTTACCTTGGGGAGTTTCCATAGTTTCTACTTAAATCCCCCTAGGGTCTCAGGTTTGATCCATTGAACAAACACACTGATCCTAGATTCGATTATTAATTCCATGAGTCACTGTTCCATAAGTCCTTTATGTATCTTCTCTTTTAATTAGGGTTAGCTGCAAATTTACATTACCATTTCGTAGACACAGGTCTTTCTTCATTGAGATTCCTCACAAGTAACTTTTTGTTTTAGTGGACAGCAATATAGGATTGTTATAGGTTCTCCATTGGGCTACATGCTTCCTAATCACATAAGAAAACAGTCTTCCTAGTTTATCCTTGACTCCACTTGCCCAACGTATTGACAATAGTCTTGGTCAAACAATCACCTTTTTCATAAAACCCATATTACAATTACTATTTTGCTAAAGTGAACTCTTCATTTCGCCTTGAGCTTTCATTACTCAACTTTAGCAATCTTATTCTTAGGTATACACCCCTTGTGCTAGAGGAGAGCAGGCCTTAAGTGAGAAGGTTGTTATGGTGACAGTGGGTAGCCCTCTTGAGTTCCTCTAAGGTTGCACTTGTGTTTTAGGGTTTTACCACAAGAAGTGAAAGTTTGGGAGGTAACAACCCTCATACAAGTTAGATAGATAGTGCCTTAATGACATGGTTTTCGTCCACTACAAGCATAGGTTGTAGGTGAAGCAAACTAACAAAACACTTGACATGGAGGACATTTGTTTTGATGCAATTGACACTGCGGCTCAGTCGACAATGGAGGATGAGAGGCCCGTCACAGAGGACGTACCCAAGTGAACGGAGGAGGATTCCAATGTGGTAGAAAAGGTGGAAAAGTAGGGGGAGGAAGCAAAGGACATAGTTCCACTTCCAGTGCAGACACCTTTGGAGGAGAAGACTTGAGTGCACCACAGCCACTACCCCCATAAAGACAAGAAGATAGCAGAAGACTTTTCACTTCCACTCCAGCTTTCACATTAGTCTCATGACCTTCCACCTCAGCCCCAACACCTACTACATTTAGAGGAAGAGTGGTGATCTTTTCCTATAAAAAGGGTATAGACTTGAGAGAACCGATGATTCCTTAGTATATTAAAATATTTGTTATTACAGAAGCTAAATAACTCATGATGATGAATCATGAGATACATTTTTATTTTTTTATGTGAGCTTGTATCAGCCTGTCAGAACTCAGGACAAATATCGGAATTCAGTATCAATCTGTAATGTATTATTTGACATGCTATACATCTTATATATCAGTTTTATTTCCATATTTATAAGGCAATATGTTTGTTGCTTTAGATATATTCAAAAATGAAAAATGAAGATGTTTTGTATTTTTTTTAAGTTTACCAATATTTTCCCCAATATTGCCAATAAATTATATTCCCAACCCTCAGTGATATATTCACTGACACAATATTGCTAACATCGGCTAGAAGAATAGCTGATGTTGAACAGAAACTGACTAACTGCCTAATAATGTGAACAGAATTTGATATAATGAATGCTAAAGGTCCCTATTTAGTATTTTCTTAGGCTCTAGCTGTAGACTTCCACTTTATCTTTCTTTTATTCGAGGAAATCCTTTCTCCTATAAATGAACTTTGGCCACTGCAAATTGAATACAAAGTTCACAATCAAGAGTTGCATTTAAAAAGAAAATGAAAAATGCACTTCATCACAAAAGTGTAATTCTCTTATTCTTTCATGGAAGAAATTTTAACCTGAGATAAGCAATGCAGGAGCTTAACATACCCCAGTAAAGACAGTTATTGCATTTTCAGACTTGCTTCCAGGAGTAGGGTATGATTCACGCCATCTCTGCCATACCCCTCTCACGCTAAATTTTGGCATGAAGTCAACCTTCAAAGAATCATATGAAAATTGAAAACAGGAAAATTCACATTCAAAAAAAGTCTCAAGATTAGCTGAAAAACAATTTCTACACAATCAACCAGCCAGAAATGTTCCTTTCTCATAACATGAAACAGTAACATTTTCATATTTATATTTCAAGGTTTCCATGGGATAACTTCAAAATTAAAACAATGTTTAGAATGCTCATCAACAAAAACAGAAACCAATTATTTAAATATTGGCAATAACAGGATTAGAGAGTACCGCAGCACCAGCATAAAGAGGTGCAAGTAAGGCATTAAAAAGTCCATGAACATGTACCAGGAAGTTAAGGAATCACTTCAGAAGCTGCATAGCACTGATCAAAGCAATGCAAAATTGCAAATAAAGACCCTTGGGGTCTCAATTTCAGATTAATATATTTATCAAAGTATTCAATGAACCATCCAAGTAATATCTGCAGCATTTCAAAAATACACCAAAATTTTAAGACTTAGTCTCTTGCAAATATCAGCAGTTAAATGTTAAAATATTATAATTTCCCTTGGATATGATGTAATGGAAGGCAGTGCAAAAACCGATCAGCAGATGTATACTCCCAGGCTTCAGTTAGCATTTTCACCTGTAAATGCACCAGAAATTAAGAAAGGCCTACAAAATAAAAATAGTTAGAGAACAATGAATATATTAACCAACATTATAGCATCATAAAATTAATAGATTAAATGTAGCATGCCTTATTCCAACTAATGTATATTCAGTCTCAGCTGCCAGAGATTAGCTGTACCAATTTCATGCAAAAAACATGTGGCATTCTTGGAATGTCAATGTACCTTGTTACCCCCTGAAATGTAGGGTGATTTGATGATTGATGCATATGTGATCCTCCATCACATCCAGCAGTTTCACAGATGAGACCTATGGTTTACCCATGGATATTTGCCAGAGCCACTTTCAGCTGCTCAGATCACCATGATATGTTACAAAGATCGATGGAGAATTAAGTTGATACTAGTCTTATGACATATGCTATCTAGTTGGCTCATGGTAAATGCTTTCTTATGTATGGACATGACCATGAGGGGTCAATGGTGTTACTCTATAATGGCACATGTATCTTAGACGGTTGTTTTATAGCTAAAGATGCATTGCGATGTGATCATAATTCTTCCTTTAGATAAGTGTGCAGCCTTGTGAGTCAATTGTATCCCTTGGGATTTAAGTAAATGTGACACGCATTTCACTTCATTTACAACATTTTACCCAGCCATTTTTCATGCAATGTCATTTCAGTAAAACATTCACCCATTTCCATCATGTCCCACTTTTATTATTTCACTTATGGTATGTTATCTTCCAAGATCTTTATACTATTCCCATGTATGAATGCCTAAACCAAAGTTAAAAGAGTCAAATTACTCTAAAGGTAATGCGGTTAAATGATGAATGTAATAGAGTGTAAGAAATGCCCCCTTGCGAAAAAACCAAGTTCCCTATGTCCCAGGTTATCAAAACCAAATCTAAAGCAAAGGGACAAAAATAAATTAAAAAAGGGATCGCAAAAAAGAGGCACAAGGAAAGGCTGTAACATACATAAAATATATAACATGAGAGAATAAAACATTAATACTTAACAATAAATAATTATAAATAAATATTCAACTAAGGGTTGCAACCCTTGGTGAATAGTCACCAAAGGTGCCTTTAGGAGTTATATGTAAACAAAACTCTCATTGTATTGCAGTCATCTCATATTTAGATTTTTATTCATTATTTATTATACTGGTCTTTTATGGATTATAAGTTATAACTTCTTGTCCAACTTAAATTGGATATTAATATATTGAATTATTGTTCTTATTCAAAAAAATGAATATTTTTCATTTCATTGCTATAAGAGCCCTTTCTCAAGCACTTCCGTCAATCCCATACCTTGGCCAAATTTTCAAAGTTTCTCTAGATCATGGTCTTTGACCATAACCCGTCTTTTGGCCATTTTTCACGTAGAGTTTGGCTAGTTAAGTACAAAGTTCCATGGTTATATCAAATGCACATTGTTGATTTCTAATATGGATGAACTAAGGGAGTAATGTGGTGATCAAATAGTCGGATTTTTTCATCCCATCAACTTCTCAAACATCCCAGGTTTTCCTATCTTTGGTCATGGTGTGGGAGATATATATAAATGGCTTCCAATCTTCGATAGAAATTATGGTGATTCATCCATCTAGCATGTCAAGTCTTTCCTTCAATTGATGGTTGACTCCAATGTTCTTTATGAGGACAATATGATGGAAACGTCTGCTAGTACTTTTCAAGGAGAGGCCTGTTGTTGGTTCTATTAGGGCCTTCCTAATAAGTGTATAAACTCCTTTCCAACTTTCCAAGCTTCCTTTGGATGTTTTTAGAGCAGTGGCATGACGGTAGGGGTAGCATGAATGGTTTGAAAATATTCCTTGAATATATCTTTACCTTCTACCTATCTGGGACATAGTATCATACGGAAACATATGACGAACCTTTTGCCATGATACAAAGTGTTGAAGACTTGGAATTACTTCTAGAACATTTAAGTGAAGAAACAGTCCATGATACTCCCATTGAAGAACTTCCTCATGTTGTCATAGACAACGTCGAATGTGTGGAAATCCCTCTAAGTTATTTTAGAAAGGAAGAGATTAAACGGCTTATTAAAGAATATGATGGCTCTCACAATACATAATAGGATTCTAAAGATAGGCACATCTATGAGAATCTAATTGAAGAAGTTCATGAAGAAACCTCATCTGAAGACATTGTTGAAAACCATCCTCATGTCACATCAACAGAAAATAATGATGTGGAAAAGCTAAAGGAACTGATTGAGCAGTATCCCAAGCGACCCCATTGAAGATTTTAATGAAGGTCCCTTGATTGAAGATGTTATTGAATATCCTCTTCATAATACCATAATAGAAACTATTGAAGACTTGAAGGATCCTCGGGATTATTTAAGCGAGGATGATCACATGTGCATTCTGGATTTGCCTCGAGAAGAAACCATTATAGAAACTTATAAAGAAAATTATGATGAAGTCTGTTATCCACTAATTTTGCACTTAGTGTATTTTTCGGTGAGCCGCCAGAGCATTGAACAAGTACACTTGTTCAAGATCAGAGTTCAGAAGTTGAATGTGCTCCAGAGGTAGCCATTTTTTGGCTGAACTTATTATTTTTTGTAATATACATGTTCATACCCCCTTGGGGAAAATGTAAAAAATGTCCTAGCATTTAAATTTTTATAAAAGACTCGGCTTCCCAGACCTGGGCATCAAGCCGACTAGCCCAGAGTGTTTTTTCCCTTGGTTATTATTGGTTGTTGAACAAATGACCAATAATTTCTGAGTTTTTCACTCGCTCCTCCAACGCTGGGGTAGTTGTCTTGGTGTTTTGGCCTTAAGAGGTTATTAGAGCCTTCGTGTCAGTATTTTTTGTCATACTAGGCATTCCGATTGAGTCGTATGAACATGTACTAGGTCCCCCTAAAGTTTCATTGGATTCCGAGAAAAATATTTTTTTTTTCCATTTTTTAAGCCATCTTTTAATGGTTTAAATGGAAAAATTCAAAATGTAATAAAAGTGTGATTCGGAGTCCGTTTTCAGCATGGTTGGGCTCATTTTCAAGCCCGGAGCAGCATCTTTACCCCAAGAGCCACTTTCACCATAAGTCGGGCAACCAAAGCATCCCGAAAGTCATCATTCGGCTAAAAATGCATCAAGATGGCATTTTAATGCTAAAAATGGACAAATTGCATAAAATCCAAAAAATTAAAAAATCAAAATCAAAGTCAAAAATTGATATTTTAATGGTAAAGGGTGACTTGGCATATAAACCATGTGAGTTACGACCCTCTCCAAGGTGACATGGCATTAAAACTTTGGTTTAAAGTTTGAGTTTGGATTAATATGTAAAAAGGATGACATGAAGTAGAAGTGGTCACGTTTATGTGGAGTTGGTGAGTGGGATAAGCATGAAAGGTGGACCCATCCACTTAATGCATTGTAAAATAAACTATGGTATATAAATTATAATTCATATGCTAGCGAATTGTTTGAAAGGAATGGTGACGTGAGGGTTGGAGTATTCACGCTAGCACTATGGTGTGGACCCTACGCATATGTTTTAAACCATAGTATTATAAACCAATTGCATGGCATGCAAATTGTGTATATAAGGAGGTCGCGTTAAAAATTACATGAATGGAATCACGTGAAGTTCCTCACGCTGGCTCGTGGATGGATACGAATGGGTGAGGGTGGACCCCTCCCCATTCATCAATAAACTCATGTTTAAACCTTGCATTAATTCAAACCATTCGCCAAGCCTGTCGTACGACTCACGTGGAAGGAAGCTCATGCGTGAGGAATTGAAGGCTGCCGATTTGGAGGTTGGTGAATTTTGGTGGAGGTTTGATTGGGTGTGTTGGCAGCTTCCGCTCTTGTTCAAGCCTAGTTCAACTCCACTTCAGCTCAGCTTAACTCCAGATTGATCTCGGGTTCATTAAAAGCCCCTCGGGCTTGGTATTTTGTATAAATAGAGGTGATTTGCACTCTTTTCTTCATGGCACTTTTGTGGTAGAGTTACTCTGAGAAAATTGTATCAGCATTTGCTTTGGAATTGTTAATAAAGATATTCAACTTTGGAGGTCTATGGGCTTTTGATTGTGGTGAATTCTTCATGGTTGAGGTGATATTATCTCTAACTCCTCTCTTTCAATACTTGTATGCGTTTAATTAATTTGCCAGCTCAAGAAGGCCATTGTTGGCACGGTAGAATAGCCATTTGTTGTCTCAATTTGGTTATTTATGCAAAGTAGATTAATATCTTGATGGACACGAGTAGTCAGTAATACGAAATGTTGATCTGGATTTGATTTTCCTAGCATACCCGCATATGATTTTTTTATCTCACTTCTTGTATTGAGCGTTTGTGTGTTATCAGGCTTCACCAATTGTAGAAGGGTGCGAGCTCAACTACTTTAATCTCCCACACCCAACTTTCCCATTTGGGGAAGCCTTGCCGTGGCCTTTTTTTTAGTGGTTTGCTAGCTTAGATTTACTCCACTAGATTGGTTTCATTTTATGCTTAGAGTAGTGATTGCTATTTTAGTTCATTATTAGCATTTTTTAACCATTGTTTTACATTTTTTTAGCTATCATGTGGTTTCATATTTACAAGCTGATTGTCTCTTAAAATAAACCAAAGTCTCTTGAACTTGCCATAACCCAAGTCAAGAGTACTCTCTGTCAGAGAGCATAGTTAGATTTGCATTTTCCTTGCATTAGGCATATAAAATAGTTAAAGTCTCTTGAACTTCCATCATAAGACGAAGTCAAGAGCGCTCTTTGTCGAAGAGTTGAACTGTGTGCTCATAATAATAAAATCATTCCAACTCACATTTCCCCACTTAAAATTTACTTTGTTGCTATCCCTCACCTAGTATGCTCTGCCAACCCTGAAAAGTTGGACTCGTACTCAGAACGGTGATCAGATTTGTTAATCTTGCAAGTGATAACATAATAAAATCTTCACCCCCACAACCAACACACCGGCGTTGTCAAAAGCATTCGGGTTGTTCTCAGTAAGGACGTCGAAACCCCCCATTGTCTAAGTTTCCCGGCTTGCTGGTTAATTTCTCTGAAGACCTAGCCCGGGATACTGGACGGGCCGATAGGTCTCGAACGGAACGACTTAGAATACTTTTTCGATTGGACTTTGATACCTTGTTCTCTCAACCTTAATAATCCAAGATCACTAAAACTTGATAAAATTTACAAAGAGCATTTGCAAAACGTTCGCACAAACATTGAACTCTTGTATCAAGCATCCCAGCACTACAATCAATTCTTGACTCCGTTGCCCATTGGATAAGGACACTGGTCTTGTAATTATTCTATTTTTATATATCTGAAGTGTAATTGTTCAAATATTATTTCATTATGGATGCTTTTGCGTAATTTAATCAGTGTTGTATACATTGCAAACATATCTTTTTATTATTTTAATCTTAAATCTGTGATCTTCCCATCAGAAAACTCCTAAACAATACCCATCCACATCCGCAACCACAAAAAAAAAACATTTAAAACATTGAGCCATAGAAACTCTTTGTTAGGGACTACCCCCCTTGGCTTCGTTAGGAGTTAGCCTAAACGGACGAGCTAAGAGTAGGTGACAGTACATGGCTCTGTGCTTTCCCCCAAGGTCACACCTCTCCCACTTTCTCAAGTGGGGAGATAGCTTTCGGAAGATTTCTGCTGCTGGTGTGCAATCGACGGACAACAAAGTCTACATGGTATATGACGATACTCCTCCACGTTCTTTGGATGGTAATGAGGGTTTGGAAAGTTCAGTCCCTTGTAACATCTTTGAAACTAGACTTTCTAAAGATGATTATTGTGAACTTGAGGATGAGTATAGCCAGGAACATGATGCCATGGATGAAGAATCCCCCATATTTATCAAAGGTATGGATGATGATTATTGGACATACATTAAGAAGCCTATTTTTGATGTATCAAGAGAAGGAAGTGTCGATTTGGAGACCTTTGGAGATCTCGGTATGGAAGAGGATCATGTAGAGTTTTCATATGATTATTCAGAATCACACACAAGTGTTAGCAGTGAATACCTGGAAAAGAATTGCAGTGAAAATTCAAATTCGATACAACCGATGGAAACTCAGTCTGATCCTACATCTTCACATTCAAAGTTCCCTCATGATTTGGAGCAGCCTGGGGCTTACACAGAGAGTTATCAGCCAATAAGCCCTTTTGATATGCATGATGGAGTTGTTGATCTGCCTCATCGTATAGATATCTACATTAGCCTTATCCAAGCTTGGATAGAAGAAGCCTACAGAAGCACATGCCAGTTTGGGAAGCAATATGATGAAGTTCTACATGCCTATGACTTCCCATTCAGCCCCTCATGAATATCCGTGCAGGTTTTCATTTTCTATTGAAGATATCCTTGCTTTGGTTGGTAACCAAACACAAGGAAAAAATTTTAAATTTTGATAAAATGTTAAGGTGGTTACATTGGACTTTTCATTTCACTTAATATTTTGATTGTGTCATGCTTACAATAGGCAAATAAGCTCCTTAAAGTGAGCATTAACTTTTTGGATTTCTTTCCCATGCTTAGGAATTTTTGTTTCACTTTCCAATAATGCAACTTACGGTTCATTGGTTTTTACAATATTTTGTGCTACTAAGGTTGGCTTGTCAAGTTGAGATGTTTTAACAAATTATTAAAACTAGAGATTCTATGGTTCTCGCATGCTCTCCTTTCTTAAAGACCAGATCGAGCACATGTCCCGCAATTGGAGCCAGATGTTACCACCTGAGTTGCAATAAGTCGGACTTTCAAGTGAGCCAGCAATGACGAACAAAGCAATTGGTCAAACTCAAAGCTCAGAGGTCCATCAGGCTTTCTTTGCCTTCTTATTTTTTTGTACCACATGTTCATACCCCCTTGGGGAAAATGTAAAAAATGTGTTAGCACGGGTTTTTTGTAAAGCACTTGACTTCCTAGGACTTGGTTATCAAGCCAATTATTCCAAGGTGTTTTTTCCCTTGTTAATTATGCAATGCTGAATAAGCGATGCATAGTTTTCGAGTTTTCACCTGCTCATCTGTTATACACCTGAATGGCACCTCTCCGTCCGAGTGCCGACATCCCTCATGTTGGCACACAAAAGGACACTTATGGATAGAGGTTTGCCCAAAACACTATAGATTGGCTTGTCATGAAATACATTCTTTCATCATCCACTTAGTTATTTTTTCATTTGCCTATGTTGAGATGTATTCGTGACTATCCTTATATACAACTCGCGCATCACTCGCGAGTCTCCTTCATAGCAAGTCGCGAATCCATGTATTCGCGGGTTGCGCTTCTACATAGTCGCGAATCATTCGCGGGTTGCTCTACTACAGACCCGCGAATGTGTCTTTTCACATTTAAAATATAAAACACGCGCTAATGGGAGATTAGTTATCTCATTTAACTTAATTTCCTTAACTGCTACAACTTCCCCAACCTTCGAGAACTACCTTATTTCACCCATATAAATACAGGCCTTGGGGAGGGTGTTGTTTACCTACACTTGGAGAGCAAAGTTATGCTGGTGGAGTTTATACAGAAGTCTTTGGAGCAGTAAACTCAGAATCCTTTGGTTGCAGAGGAGTCCTTGTCTCAGGCGTTGGGTTGTATCTTAACTCTTTCCATTATTGATAATAAAGAGATTACTTCTTCCATATGTGTTTCATGTCTTGTGATTTGATAAATGTTTATGCATCTATATGTGATTTATCTAACCTGTTTATAAGTATATGAATCATCTTGTATCTGGAAAAGTGTTTCTTGACAGGTGAAAGAGGAGCAATCTTGAAGACTTTGGAAGTGGAACAGAGAAGAAGAAGATTAGCAAGGATCGACCTTCGTTTAACAAGTAAGTCCTTTAATCTTCTTATTTCTTATTCTGCACTTTAGAAGTCAATTGTCTGCAAGTAATTGAGTATGTTGGTAACCCCAGACCTTAGGTTATTAGGTGTATAATCCTGTACAACAGAACTGGCAACTCCGCTGGGGAGCCCGGACTGTTGTAGGTTGTTTTCTGTCCTCCTGACCAGTTTTGCTTGTGAGTCTGTTTGTGATTTTTATCCTGGTTCTTATTTGCTTCAGCATTTGAAAGTCTTGGTTTTTTTCTTGGTTTTCCGAGAAAAAATTTTATACCCATTCACGGGTTGTCTTTCTAGACAGTCGCAAATACTACATTGCATTCGCGGGTTGTTATACTAGACAGTCGCGAGTCACTCGCGAGTTGTTCTTAGTGACAGTCACGAATACTCCTGGAAGTGGGGATTTTTAAGATAAGTTTTGCTTGTTCTTTTCTTTGTTTGGTCCCTGTTTCTGAGTGGTCTTTCTTTAATAATGCTGAGTAGTGGATCTGAACACTGTTGGTGATCACATTTCTTTGCTTTTTCGGAAGCTCTTGAGTCTTTTTGCTTGGTTTATTTACTGCTTGCATACTGAAGTGTTTTGGCCTGTTTGGCTAGTGGGTTAAAGTGTCTTACTCCAGATCAGTGATCAGGGTCTTGGGCTCTGTTTTTCCAGTCTGTCTTCTGACAGTGGCTGGTTGTCACTTGCCTTTGTAAGTCTGCATTGATTCTTTGTCATTGCTTGCACCCAAGCTAGGGTTCCTAGCCTTCCTCTATTGGTTGTCTGTTGGTTATATCCGCCTGTTTGCTTCAATTTGTTACTTTTATACAGTTTATAAGCGTCAAGTTTGCTCAAGCATAGCGCATTGTAGATGCATAGTAGAATTTTGATTATTTTTAAAAGTGAAATGAAAACATAGTTAAAGCTTTTGCATTGTGATTTTTGCATAAGTACTGTTTATTTCAATTTAAACTATTATATCAAAAACTACAAAAACATAGGCTTAGTTTCTTTTATCGTTGCTTTCAATTCATCAATATATATTTGCAAAAATTAAAAAGAAGTTTGTTTTTATAATGGTAATTTTGCTTTGAATGCACCTTTACTTTCATTTGTTTCTTGTTTGAGTCAAAACATCATACAGTATACCACTCCATTTCCTCTTGAGTAAAGAACAACCCTTTAAAATAAACGCATAAATTAAAATTTACTAGTAAGTTTTGTTTTCTAGGGGCCTTTCACCTACTAGCTTAGGCTAGACTTGTGGGCTAGGAAGTGTAAACTTCCCACAAGTTATAAACTCAGACGTAGTGGACCTTTCTTTAGGGAAATCCTTGACTCTATCACTGTATCTGGCAAGCTCCTCTCAAACGGGAGTTAAGCACTAGGCCGCGTGGAGGCTTGGACAGAGGAGATAACCCTCTGAATCCTTGTCAAAACGTAACCCAGGACTTTTACGCATGTGGGGATTACGTCCTAGACAGAATTTCAGGCTCAGCTACCCTGCCCATGCGTACGAGTTCAGCTGACAACTGTCCCCCCAGACTGTTGGTATTGCCAAGGTAGCCTTTAGTCTCTTGTCTTTTAGGGTTCATACCTAGGTAAACCGGAAGGCTATTTCTGGTTCACCTTGAATGGGCTTGGAAGGTAACCCTTGTTGAAAGTGTAGGAGGGCGGTGGGTGATTCCTCCGCTTGTGCCTAAGAACCACTTCAAGGACGCCAAGTAATCGTTCATCAGCTTTTTTCGAGAAAGTATATCTTCTACCCTGCTTTGATTGCTTGAGACTCTAGGAACTTTTTAGTGTATGCTCTGTGGTTTTGCCTGTGTTTAGTTGGCCTTAGGTTGTGATTTGTTAAATTTTTAATTCTGGAGGACCAACCCTTTAGAGAAGGTCAAGAAGGTTGAGAAACCTTCCTCCTATCACTGCATTGGAGCCTCCACCTTTACCTCAAAGGCGGAGATTAGACACAGACGGTTCATTTGAACCAGTAGGAATAAGTGAAGTTCTTGTTGAACCGGAACTCATTGCTAACCGTTTTGATCTTGACACAGTTGAGATAGAAGAATTGCAGACTGACGAGTTTGCAAGAAATTTTAACTCCCCCTTGACTGATTTAAACGATCCTGTGATCATCCAGGTTAGGCCTTTTGATTCACCAGTGCTAGGTGTACCTGTGGGTAGAGTCATGTCTTCTGCGGAAGAAAGTTCTTTTGTGTTTACCTCAACCCTTCCGGTTGAAGGGGTACTACCTCCCCCGGTCAGTACCCCTAGATCTAGTTTGCCTTCTACACCTTTAACTCCAGCGAGCCGGGTGGTTCAACCATCGGTTCACTCAAACCTAGGAGGTACTTCTGGTAGCACGGTTACTGGGATCCCTAGTATACCTACTATTCCTTCTTTTTTCCCTTACACTACCCAGAGTGGTCCGGTAGGATCCTCGGCATATGTCCAAGGATTTCCTTGGAATGGGGGGCACATTCCCCCATCCAGTCCATACGTAGGTCCATCTCCTTCATATGTAGGAGTGCTGTTTGGGAGCAACACCTCTTACGGGCAGAGCTTCCAAACCCCTATTTCGGTCCCATACACGAGCCCTCCCTTTTCGTTGTTTAGCGGAGGGATACTTGCTACAGTCTTTCAGACCCTTGCTTCTATGGGGATGGCCCGAACCACTTACACTGCACCTCCCACACAAAATCCTGTGGCTTACGGATGAAATCCGTTTCAAAGCAACCTTCCCACTTCACAACCGGTGGCTGGGGGCAACCCCACTTTTACCCATGGGCATTCGGGGGCAGGTCCCTCAAATCCCCAAGTTGGCTCATTTACTACCCCGGTTAGGCCCAAACTTCCTTTCCTGGCAACTTTAAACTTGCCAGACTTGTCAAAGTTGATGAATGACCCGATGAGGCATGACCCCTTGTGGCCACCTGTTCCCACCAAATTGCCATCGGACATCCCTAAGTTCGAAGGTAAAGCTGGTGAAGATCCCGGGGCACATGCCACCACTTTTCACTTATGGTGTTCTTCCAATTCGTTGAATGAGGATTCAATTAGATTGAGGCTATTCCAGAGGACCTTGACAGGCACGGCGTCAAAGTGGTATATCGAATTGCCTTCTGCTGCCTTTAGTAGTTTCTGGGATTTGGCTAGTGCTTTCCTTAGCCACTTTCAGCTTCCGGTTCGATACGATTTCGTAACGGACTTGTTGTCTACTTTTAGACAAAACAAGGCTACCCACATCTCGGATCATACCCAAGAGTGGAGGAGGCGAAAGAGCCTTATCAAAGCCACCATTCCTTCTGAGTTTATGTTAGAATGGTTCCTTAAATCACTGTTTCCATACATATCTAATGATGTTTCCACATAAGGAGTAACGAATGAAGAAGAAGCCATACTCAGGGCCCAGCAGTTAGACTTGATTTATTCACAGTCTGGGATCTTGTATGAGATCATCCCTGAGGCACCGAGGCCTTCACACGAGGCGGAGAAGCCCAAGCCAAAGCCCATGCCGATGGTGTGGTTGGGTCTGTTAACTCTCCCACCGTAGAATCTTTAACTAAGCAACTTCACCAGTTGTCTGTCAAACAGTCTACGACGGAGGCAGCAAAGGCTGCCCCCTCTCCCCAGAATGCAAATGTCTTTGCTTAAACCTCTCAGAAGGGCAATCAGCAGCCCGGCGGGAAGAAAAAGAAAGGTAAGAAGGGGGAAAGAAACCAAAACAAGCCAAAGCCCGCGAACAATGCTGATGGGGGCAAAAAAGAAAAGAAGAAGGTCAAGTTCCCTTGTAAGTTGTGCCAAGAGGACCACCTTACTCACCTTTGTCCCCTTATGGATCAAGCCTAGAAGCTGCTCAAAGCTCAACAACCGGCTGTCCTGAAGGATCCTTTTCCCCAATGACAGAACTCTGCTTCAGCTTCTAATGTAGCAGGGGGCACTCAAGCTGCCCCTGACCCTAATTATATCAACATGGTTCGATCTTCGACTTTGTTGCAAACCAGGAACAAAAACTATGAAACTGAGACTTCTGAGAAGGGTAAAGCTGTAGTTGAAACTTCGAACCCTCTCACGATAGAGAAACCTGCCGAAACTATGCCGAAGATGCAGAAAGGTGTTTTCAAGAAGACCTTGCATAACCCCAATGCTAGGGCTGCTTCAAACTATTCTGTGGTTGAAGATTTAGCTCAAACCCCGTGTGCAATGTCAGCTTTAGAGGTGTTACAGAGTTGTCCTGCCCAGCGGGATGCTCTCTTAGCAGCTTTAGGTAGCATGGATTCTTCGAGTCTCATGGCGAAATTCAATCTGTCTGATGTCAAAATTCGCCTGCCTTACCATGTAGCCCTATCAATAGATGCCGTCCATGGTGGTAAGACCATTGGAAGAGCAGTTGTTGATGAGGGAGCCTCTACATGTGTTATGTCCCTGGCCTGTTGGAAAGCTCTTGGATCCCCAGAGCTAGTCCCATCAAACACTTTACTTACTGCTTTTGATGGAAGGTCCTTCCGTCCTCATGGTATCCTGTCGGCTTTTGAGCTTAAGTTGGCAGGCAAAGCAGTGTCTGTTGAAGTTGAAGTGATTGATGCTCCCTTGGACTATAATTTGCTTCTGGGAAGGAATTGGACTTATGCAATGTTTGTTGTTGCATCGGCTGTTCTTCCTGTCGTGGTTTTTCTACATGAGGACAAGTTGGTTACTGTTGACCAACTTGATTTTACCCGAAAATGCCGTTTAGAGTCTAAGGAATCCACTGTGCCATTGGTTGATCAGGCCAAACCTCATGCACAGAGCTTGGGAGCTAGAATGTATGCATCATTGATGGGCACATTTGACCTTCCAGCCCCGGTGAATTACATTGGTTCTACTAGTGTGGGAAAGTCCATCGCTACGGTTGTCTATAGGACTGATCCTTGGGTCCTCCCAACTCCCCATGAACCGAAAGTGCCCTTATCGGCAGTAGAGGTAGCTTATCACGCCATCACTCAAGCTGCTGCTGATCCCATTCCAGATCCTCTATTAGTCTTAGATGATCTGGAAGAAGTCTATCTACCCACATGGGCTGAAAACTCTTTACATTCCTTAGATTTGCTTAGATACCGTTTTACCTTCCGATGAAGCTATTCTGGAAGCTATGAGTGGACGTGATAAGATTTGTGAGGATCTTCATCATCGATCCTATTTTCTTCTAGATCTGAGCAAGATAGAAAACCAAGAGTTTAAAGTGAGACTGTCAGATGATATTTAAGTACCTATTACCCCTTTGCCTAGGGAAGGGGTGTTTGCTGAGGGGAATATGGCAAACATTTCCGCCACTATACCTATCAATATCTCTGTGAACCTAGATGTCGTGGAAAACATCTATATAGGTGCAAACTGCTCTCCGGAGGAGATTGCCATCTACACTGCCCTTTTCAAGGAATTCCGCGATATCTTTGCCTAGTCATATGAGGAGATGCCAGGCATTGATCCATCTATTGTCCAACATGAAATCCGAACCTATCCTGATGCCAAGCCGGTTCGACAGAAATTAATACCCGTGAACCCGCGTAAAGCGGCGGCTGTGAAGGAAGAAGTTGAAAAGCTCTTGAAAGCTGGTTTTATATATCCCATAGCTTTGACTGAATGGGTGTCCAACCCTGTTCCTGTTGATAAAAAGCAAGGGACTATTCGCGTTTGTACAGACTTTAGAGACCTCAATAAAGCATGTCCTAAGGACAATTACCCCACACCATTCATTCACTAGATCATAGATGCATGTGCGGGGAGTGAAGTGTTTTCGTTTATGGATGGTTTCTCCGGCTACAATCAAATCCAAATCAAACCGGAAGACCAACATAAAACTGCTTTCATTTGCCCTTGGGGTACATTTGCGTATAGAAAAATGCCCTTTGGACTGAAAAATGCTGGGGCTACCTTTCAACGAGCCATGAACTTTGCTTTTCACGACATTAAAGCCATTGTCGAACCATACCTTGATGATCTGCCTGCACATTCTCGCAAGAGGGTCCAACATCCAGATCATTTGAGGTTGATTTTTGAAAGATGCAGATACTATAAAATTCGCTTGAATCCCCACAAGTGTGTTTTCTGTGTCAAGTCAGGAAGATTACTCGGATTCATTGTGTCTAGTAGGGGCATTCAGGTGGATCCATTGAAAGTTGAGGCCATTGTAAATCTGCCTCCTCCTCGTTCTCTCAGGCAACTTCAAAGCCTGCAAGGAAAGTCCAACTTTCTTCGACGTTTTATCGTTAATTATGCCAAGATCACTAAAGGTTTCATGCGTTTGCTCAAACAAGACACTCCTTTTGTATGGGATGAAACCGCACAACTTGCGTTCGAGGCATTGAAAAAAGCTTTGCTGTCAGCTCCTTTGTTACGTCCACCAGATTATTCTAGGGATTTTATATTATATCTGGCTGCGTCGGAGTCAACCATTGGGGTAGTACTAGTCCAGGAAGACGATAAGCTCGTTGAGCATGTCGTTTATTATCTTAGTCGTGCTTTGGCCGGACCTGAGCTTAGATACTCTCACGTCGAGAAGTTAGCCTTAGCAGCTGTTTATGCTGTGCAGAGGTTGCGCCACTACATTTTACTGAGAACCACCACAGTAGTGGCGGATGTGAATCCGTTCCAATATGTTTTATCCCGACGGATTGTTGGGGGAAAATTTAACAAGTGGATAGTCATTCTCGAGGAGTTTGACTTGGATTTTCAATCCGCTAAGTCTAAAAAGTCCTTAGTTTTTGCTGAGCTAATAGCAGAATTTCCCACTGAAGAAAATGTAGCGGTTGAGGATGACTCATTCCCAGCTGAGCACATCTTCTTGATATCCACCTTTGATCCTTGGTACGGAGATATTCTTATATATCTCCAGACTTTGAAGTATCCTGCCGCTTACTCTAGGGAGGAACGACGTAAGTTACGCCTTCATGCCAAGAACTACCTCATTATAGGAGATACATTATATCGACGAGGGGTAGATTCCGTCTTGCGTCGCTGCCTTACTCATGAAGAAGCGGAGATTGTCCTAAATGATTCTCATAGTGGAGCATGTGGGGGTCATTTATCTGGGTTAGCAACGGCCCAGAGGATATTGCGTGCTGGTTATTTCTGGCCCATGATCTTTAAAGATTGTGTGGAGGCCGTGAAGCGCTGTCATCCGTGTCAGCTTTACACCAGAAAAATGCGGTCGCATCCTGCTCCGTTATTTCCTGTTGTCTCGGTAGGCCCCTTCATGAAATGGGGGATTGATTACATGACATGCAACCCAGTCTCGGCTGAGGGGCATAAATACATCATTGTCGATGTTGACTATTTTACGAAATGGGCAGAGGCAATGCCTACTTTCAAAGATAACCAGGAAACCGCAGCTTTCTTTGTTTTCAATCAAATTATTGCAAGGTTTGGTATTCCCAAGGTGATTGTCACTAACCATGGCAGTCATTTTCAAAATAACATGATGACGAAACTGACCACCATGCTCGGATTTCGACAAGAGCATTCTTCTCCATACTATCCGCAAGCAAATGGTCAGGTTGAGGCTATCAACAAGACTTTAAAAACTATCCTTAAACGGACAATTGATGCAGCCCGTTCTAATTGGCACATCATGTTATATCCTGCTCTTTGGGCTTACAGAACTAATATTAAGACTGCCACGGGTTATTCCTCTTTCCAACTCGTTCACGGGGTGGAAGCAGTTACTCCGATTGAATGCGAAATCTCGTCCTTGCAGATAGCCATTCATGTGTTACCTGATACGACTGAGCTTGAAGAACGTTTGGTACACCTAGAACACCTTGATGAACAACGTAGAGATGCGTTGACTGCGAATCAGGCTCATAAAAATAGGGTTAAATCTCAATATGATAAAACGGTCAAACCTAGGGTTTTCTCTGAAGGGGAACTTGTCTTGCTTTGGGACCAAGACAAAGAACCTCTGGGGGCAGGAAAATTCAAGGCTATGTGGTTAGGACCCTATGTCGTGTTAAAAGTATTAAGTAAAGGCGCATATGAATTAGTGGATTATGATGGGAATAAGCTGCCTGAGCCTAGAAATGGGCTCTACCTGAAGAAGTACTATGCTTAGGCTTAGCACTTTTTCTTGTATTTTAGTGTATGTATTTTATGTACATTAGGTTGTCAGTTTTGTTTTTTATATTATCTGCTGGTTGTTGCAGATGTCTTCCGAAATGTATGTAGGTTTCACTAATGGCGTCAGCCGTCACACTTGCAACCTGGCTTCGGCAGCATGGGTTATCTATTCTCCCTCAGGACAGCTTGTTGCCGCGGGTGGCGCTTGTCTAGGTCCTGCTTCTAATAATGTTGCTGAGTATAGGGCTGTTATTGAGCTTTTATGGGATGCTTTGTCACGTGGCATCACCCAGCTTGAGGTCCGTTTGGATTCTCAGTTGGTAGTTTCCCAGCTCAATCGAGCTTATCAGGTGCGAAATCCTACCTTATTACGTCAGTTCATGCAAATTCGTTTATTGGAAAGACATTTTGAAGTTATTACTTTCAATCATATTCCACGAAATCAAAATTCATTGACTGATGCATATGCTAATTATATTTTGGATTGGCATCTCACACACATTTCATAAAATATACAGCAAACATGTAAAGAACACTTGTAAATAAGCGGACAACCAAAATATATATATATATGTAAAATATCTGTCATAGATAGGTCGAGTCTGATCCGTAGATCCCGTCATGTACAAAATATACAAAATGTGGATCATCATCCATCAAAGTGCCCTAGAACTATCCCTGCCCGCCCTGGCCACTAGGACCACCTTGGTCCCCGTGATCTCTATGCACCCTGGCTTCCTCAGCCTCCTCGGCCTCAGCAGCCTCCACCGCATCTCTATATACAAGTACTGTTCTAGCTACTCGCCTGAACAGACGTAGCCAAATCGGTGGAACCCCTACTACAAACTCCTGCATGACTGTAGGTATATGCTCAATCCGTATCGTAGGTACTCGCTGGGTCAGCCTGGCCAGCTTCCCCTCTAGTACCCGAACCAACCCTGGGTCTCCTCCTACAACTGGACGCATGAACATGCGGGGGTGCCCTTCAGGGCGGACTGGTCCAATATCTGCATTTTGACACATAAATCAGATTAAGACTTGTACATATGTATATATTCTATCATTTGAAAATTCATAAAAATTTGAAAATGATAAAAAATTAAAAAATCACTTACCCATCTCGCCCCATATTCCTCCTGGAGGGAGGACAAAGTCGGGGTCACCTCGGAAATCCATCCCAGCGTATGGAAACTGCTCCAACGCCGGCAGCTGTCGTTCCCACCATATATAAAAGTCATCATTATAGACGCTGTGTATTATGTCTCCTCCTCCTTGACGGAGAAAGATGTCTCCCCACCGGCTCAGCCTCGGCTGACGTGGATGTCTAACCTATAGTGGTATAGCAGGGCTCATCGCTGGTACTCTCGAAGAAGAAGAACGCTACTAGTATGCTGGCATAGCCAAAATTCTTGCGTCTTCCTCTCCTACAGTCGGATAGTTGCCTCTTCATGATGGGGAGCACTCCCGAGCACCAATCATAGAGAGCACCTCTAAAGCAATCAACTGCCACCCTCATTTGATACCTGGTGGCCATATGTAACCCTGATGATCCCGCAAGTCTCACAATAGTACTAGCTAGTACCTGGAGTGTAAAATCCTGGATGTCTGCAATAATAACACTGCTGCCCTTCTTTTGCGTACCCGGTGTACAGAACATGTCAACATAGTTTTGGACACTCAAGGGGTCCCCGCCCCTGCCAGTGCCCTCCAAATTCACCGGTGCCCCCCGTTGTGACAACTCGGTTATGAAATATATATCTTCCACGGTAAGCTCTAAGGTCTCACCTTGAAGATTGAACATCCCCATGTCATGATCCCAGTAATTGACCATGAATTCCAGTAAGCGGACATTTGCCCGCATGGGTGATGTACAAAAGAACTTCAGCAGCCCGCAAGTCCTCAATGCTTGTATTACGGGCGCGCTTTGGAGCGCCGCATGATCCATTATTTCATGCTCTCTTTCCCTCCACTCCAGCACCATATTTTTCCTGGCAAATACACATAATTTGGTTCAGTATTTCATCATAAAAAATTAAAATTTTTGCATAAATTTTGAGTTTTGCCCTATAGCGCAGCATTCGCGACTGTCTACTTAGACAAGTCGCGAGTCATTGGCGACTCTCTTGTTCAACAACCCGCGAATGAAACGCGTATTCGCGACTCTTACGCTTAGCAACCCGCGAATGCGCTTTGCCATAATTTAGGATGATGCAAACTACTGAATTCACCATTAAATTAAATATTTGTTCGGATCAAATTGACGAGTTCAGGGTGTAGAATTACGTGAAGCTAATGGATTCCAATTTTGACGATCCAATTGTCCACGGTGATCGATCAAAGGTCGAGGCTAAACTTTCCTTTTTGGTTCAAAAAGTTCAAATGGTGAGAAATGTTTTAATTTTCAAACTATTTATAGAAATAATATTTCGTAAAGTGGGTCTTTTTCTATAGTTTGAAATGTCAATTGACTAATATCACCCTCTTTGTGCCTTGGAACAGGTTTACCAACTTTTACAAAGTGTTGATGCTTCTATAGGGTGGTTTTGCTATCTCCAACACATGTTGGCATCTTATCACTCCACATTAACCTTAGTATTCAACGTTTTGCCACGGACTATGGTATTCTAAGCCATTAGTCCCTTGTCTCTACCATTGTTCTTCCGTGGCTAGGGTCCTTATTTCATGAGTATCATCTTTTTATGCCCTTGTCATCCTTTGGTACTCATACCATCACTGTTTCAGGTCCAGGGGTTTCCTCATAGCTATTTTACACGCCAAATAGAGCTTCTTTTGAATCTCTTTTTACAAGCTATCCCTTTATAGGACTCCCCGCCCTTATGGAGTTTCTTTAGGCCCAGGTCTGACTCCTTCAAAACAGACTTGACTGCCGAGTTATCTCGTCCGTTCAAGCTCATTAAGAATATGTGAACGGGCATCCGCATTGGTGGTAGGTTATCTCTTTCTCGGACCATGCGGAATAATACGAGAAATGATCACTCTCTTTTCTTTTGAATTGAGAAGAGTATTCTCAGGTATAGATTTATCACTTTTCCGGACCTGAGGGACTAAATTTACGGAAAAAGAACACCCGGTTTGAGCTTAGTTTTCTCTTTTTCATGCTCTGGACCCAAACATGAAAAAGATTCCGAGTGTACTTTGTCTTTGTCATGCTCGTTAAACACTAAAGAACAAAGCAACGAGTTTATTGTTGTAAGCCCCATTTCTCGTAACCAAATGGATCTTTCTGAGTGATCTTGCTTTCCTTCACACTCGTAAAACTCAAGCTATCTTATGCTGTTCTGGAAGGAGCGTTGGGTAGGTGGTAATTTAACCTTTTTCGGACCTCCCTGACTAAGTACGAAAAAGGTGCACCTTTTCTTCTTTGGAAGTTAAGCGAGTTCTTCTGTGGTTTGTTTTATACTTTTTCGGCCTCAAGAGACTAAATTGGACAAAAAAGGACCCCCCTGGAGTCTTCTTTGGAGTTTTCAGACTCTCTAAATGTGAAAACACCGTTTGAGCATGTACTAGTTCGGGCTCATTAAATCCACGAATAAGTGTATCAAGCATTATTTTCCCATCTCTTCAAGCTTGTTCAAAAATGAAGAGGGAACCGAGTTTACTTTCCTGGACTCGTTAAAATTTAACAGGGAAGGTAAGGAAGAAGTTTTCTCTTGTTTTCAGTAATGGCAGCATGTCATCTTTGAACATAGCACTCTTTGCTTTCCGATATCCATGTTTCAGTATACACTTGTGTTCAGCTATCACTTTGAGTTTGTTACTCCTCCTCTTGTCCATTATACCTAGGGAATCTGATCATGTCTCCTACATGACAGATAAGTCTAGTTGTTCTATCTATCCGTTGTACGCTGCCTTGGGTCATCTCTGTGTTGTGCTCACTGTTCAAGGACTTTACCCAATGTCTGATCTACAACCTGATTCCATCATTGTTATATCTGTTATCTATTTGTGTCTCCCTTCTTTTGCCCAGTTCCTAGTCACTCTTGTGATCCGTTGGAGGATCTGTTGCCTTCCTTATCACAACATGGGTCCATTTCAGTACTTCCTGATGACGAAGACCTAGAGTTTTGACGATCGTACCTCTGGATTCACTTTCATCATTGGTGAACTCCTTTGCTTCAGTTGTCAATTATCACCTATTGGTTGACAAACTGTTGAATCCTCTCCATGTTCGACTTCAGCTTACCCTTATTCACATGGCTTGGATTGTACTGGTTCTTTGGGATCCTTTATGAAGACCTTAGTCTCTCACATATGGACTAAGTTGCGCAAGATTATGTTCGATCTATCTACATAGCTTCCAGATCTTTGAAGACTTATCATTATTGTATATTGTGGCTTCGATCCACCTTTGTAATATACGTGGTTTTATACCCGTATCATATGATGTAATCAAATATTGTAAAGGAGCTAATGTTCCAGTAAATTGAACATAGCATCCTCATATGTAACTTTGTATATGACATTACTATGCTTTGTTTCAGGTACTCTCTTTGCTCCATTGGATTTCTGAGTTCTCCAAAGATAAACATTATAATGTATTTCGGCCATCGTTCCCCTCTGACCTCACACATTAGGGGGCATCTGTTATACACCTGAATGGCACCTCTCCGTCCGAGTGCCGACATCCCTCATGTTGGCACACAAAAGGACACTTATGGATAGAGGTTTGCCCAAAACACTATAGATTGGCTTGTCATGAAATACATTCTTTCATCATCCACCTAGTTACTTTGTCATTTGCCTATGTTGAGATGTATTCGCGACTATCCTTATATACAACTCGTGCATCACTCGCGAGTCTCCTTCATAGCAAGTCGCGAATCCATGTATTCGCGGGTTGCGCTTCTACATAGTCGCGAATCATTCGCGGGTTGCTCTACTACAGACCCGCGAATGTGTCTCTTTACATTTAAAATATAAAACACGCGCTAATGGGAGATTAGTTATCTCATTTAACTTAATTTCCTTAACTGCTACAACTTCCCCAACCTTCGAGAACTGCCTTATTTCACCCATATAAATACAGGCCTTGGGGAGGGTGTTGTTTACCTACACTTGGAGAGCAAAGTTATGATGGTGGAGTTTATACAGAAGTCTTTGGAGCAGTGAACTCAGAATCCTTTGGTTGCAGAGGAGTCCTTGTCTCAGGCATTGGGTTGTATCTGAACTCTTTCCATTATTGATAATAAAGAGATTACTTCTTCCATATGTGTTTCATGTCTTGTGGTTTGATAAATGTTTATGCGTCTATATGTGATTTATCTAACCTGTTTATAAGTATATGAATCATCTTGTATCTGGAAAAGTGTTTCTTGACAAGTGAAAGAGGAGCAATCTTGAAGACTTTGGAAGTGGAACAGAGAAGAAGAAGATTAGCAAGGATCGACCTTCGTTTAACAAGTAAGTCCTTTAATCTTCCTATTTCTTATTCTGCACTTTAGAAGTCAATTGTCTGCAAGTAATTGAGTATGTTGGTAACCCCAGACCTTAGGTTATTAGGTGTATAATCTTGTACAACAGAACTGGCGACTCCGCTGGGGAGCCCGGACTGCTGTAGGTTGTTTTCTGTCCTCCTGACCAGTTTTGCTTGTGAGTTTGTTCGTGATTTTTATCCTGGTTCTTATTTGCTTCAGCATTTGAAAGTCTTGGGTTTTTTCTTGGTTTTCCGAGAAAAAATGTTCTACCCATTCACGGGTTGTCTTTCTAGACAGTCGCGAATACTACTGTGCATTCGCGGGTTGTTATACTAGACAGTCGCGAGTCACTCGCGAGTTGTTCTTAGTGACAGTCGCGAATACTCCTGGAAGTGGGGATTTTTAAGATAAGTTTTGCTTGTTCTTTTCTTTGTTTGGTCCCTGTTTCTGAGTGGTCTTTCTTTAAGAATGTTGAGTAGTGGATCTGAACACTGTTGGTGATCACATTTCTTTGCTTTTTCGGAAGCTCTTGAGTCTTTTTGCTTGGTTTATTTATTGCTTGCATACTGAAGTGTTTTGGCCTGTTTGGGTAGTGGGTTAAAGTGTCTTACTCCAGATCAGTGATCAGGGTCTTGGGCTCTGTTTTTCCAGTCTGTCTTCTGACAGTGGCTGGTTGTCACTTGCCTTTGTAAGTCTACATTGATTCTTTGTCATTGCTTGCACCCAAGCTAGGGTTCCTATCCTTCCTCTATTGGTTGTCTGTTGGTTCTATCCGCATGTTTGCTTCAGTTTGTTACTTTTATACAGTTTATAAGCGTCAAGTTTGCTCAAGCATAGCGCATTGTAGATGCATAGTAGAATTTTGATTATTTTTAAAAGTGAAAAGAAAACATAGTTAAAGCTTTTGCATTGTGATTTTTGTATAAGTAGTGTTTATTTCAATTTAAAAATATTATATCAAAAACTACAAAAACATAGGCTTAGTTTCTTTCATCGTTGCTTTCAATTCATCAATATATATTTGCAAAAATTAAAAAGAAGTTTGTTTTTATAATGGTAATTTTGCTTTGAATGCACCTTTACTTTCATTTGTTTCTTGTTTGAGTCAAAACATCATACAGTATACCACTCCATTTCCTCTTGAGTAAAGAACAGCCCTTTAAAATAAACGCATAAATTAAAATTTACTAGTACGTTTTGTTTTCTAGGGGCCTTTCACCTACTAGCTTAGGCTAGACTTGTGGGCTAGGAAGTGTAAACTTCCCACAAGTTATAAACTCAGACGTAGTGGACCTTTCTTTAGGGAAATCCTTGACTCTATCATTGTATCTGGCAAGCTCCTCTCAAACAGGAGTTAAGCACTAGGCCGTGTGGAGGCTTGGACAGAGGAGATAACCCTCTGAATCCTTGTCAAAATGTAACCCAGGAATTTTACGCATCTGGGGATTCTGTCCTAGACAGAGTTTCGGGCTCAGCTACCCTGCCCATGCGTACGAGTTCGGCTGACGATTGTCCCCCCAGACTGTTGGTATTGCCAAGGTAGCCTTTAGTCTCTTGTCTTTTAGGGTTCATACCTAGGTAAACCGGAAGGCTATTTCTGGTTCACCTTGAACGGGCTTGGAAGGTAACCCTTGTTGAAAGTGTAGGAGGGCGGTGGGTGATTCCTCCGCTTGTGCCTAAGAACCACTTCAAGGACGCCAAGTAATCGTTCATCAGCTTTCTTCGGGAAAGTATATCTTCTACCCTGCTTTGATTGCTTGAGACACTAGGAACTTTTTAGTGTATGCTCTGTGGTTTTGCCTGTGTTTAGTTGGCCTTAGGGTGTGATTTGTTAAATTTTTAATTCTGGAGGACCAACCTGTTAGAAGGTCAAGAAGGTTGAGAAACCTTCCTCCTATCACTGCATTGGAGCCTCCACCTTTACCTCAAAGGCGGAGATTAGACACAGACGGTTCATTTGAACCAGTAGGAATAAGTGAAGTTCTTGGTGAACCGGAAATCATTGCTAACCGTTTTGATCTTGACACAGTTGAGATAGAAGAATTGCAGACTGACGAGTTTGCAAGAAATTTTAACTCCCCCTTGACTGATTTAAACGATCCTGTGATCGTCCAGGTTAGGCCTTTTGATTCACCAGTGCTAGGTGTACCTGTGGGTAGAGTCATGTCTTCTGCGGAAGAAAGTTCTTTTGTGTTTACCTCAACCCTTCCGGTTGAAGGGGTACTACCTCCCCCGGTCAGTACCCCTAGATTTAGTTTGCCTTCTACACCTTTAACTCCAGCGAGCCGGGTGGTTCAACCACCGGTTCACTCAAACCTAGGAGGTACTTCTGGTAGCACGGTTACTGGGATCCCCAGTATACCTACTATTCCTTCTTCCTTCCCTTACACTACCCAGAGTGGTCCGGTAGGATCCTCGGCATATGTCCAAGGATTTCCTTGGAATGGGGGGCACATTCCCCCATCCAGTCCATACGTAGGTCCATCTCCTTCATATGTAGGAGTGCAGTTTGGGAGCAACACCTCTTACGGGCAGAGCTTCCAAACCCCTATTTCGGTCCCATACACGAGCTCTCCCTTTTCGTTGTTTAGCGAAGGGATACCTGCTCCAATCTTTCAGACCCCTGCTTCTATGGGGACGGCCCGAACCACTTACACTGCACCTCCCACACAAAATCCTGTGGCTTACGAATGGAATCCGTTTCAAAGCAACCTTCCCACTTCATAACCGGTGGCTGGGGGCAACCCCACTTTTACCCATGGGCATTCGGGGGCAGGTCCCTCAAATCCCCAAGTTGGCTCATTTACTACCCCGGTTAGGCCCAAACTTCCTTTCCTGGCAAATTTAAACTTGCCAGACTTGTCAAAGTTGATGAATGACCCGGTGAGGCATGACCCCTTGTGGCCACCTGTTCCCACCA
Source organism: Pseudotsuga menziesii (assembly GCA_001517045.1). Taxonomy (NCBI): domain Eukaryota; kingdom Viridiplantae; phylum Streptophyta; class Pinopsida; order Pinales; family Pinaceae; genus Pseudotsuga; species Pseudotsuga menziesii. The sequence goes on along the minus strand of LPNX010842453.1, from coordinate 24,180 downwards.
AATTGCCATCGGACATCCCTAAGTTCGAAGGTAAAGCTGGTGAAGATCCTGGGGCACATGCCACCACGTTTCACTTATGGTGTTCTTCCAATTCGGTGAATGAGGATTCAATTAGATTGAGGCTATTCCAGAGGACCTTGACAGGCACGGCGGCAAAGTGGTATATCGAATTGCCTTCTGTTGCCTTTAATAGTTTCTGGGATTTGGCTAGTGCTTTCCTTAGCCACTTTCAGCTTCCGGTTCAATACGATTTCGTAACGGACTTGTTGTCTACTTTTAGACAAAACAAGGCTACCCACATCTCGGATCATATCCAAGAGTGAAGGAGGCGAAAGAGCCTTATCAAAGCCACCATTCCTCCTGAGTTTCTGTTAGAATGGTTCCTTAAATCACTGTTGCCATACATATCTAAGGATGTTTCCACATCAGGAGTAACGAATGAAGAAGAAGCCATACTCAGGGCCCAGCAGTTAGACTTGATTTATTCACAGTCTGGGATCTTGTATGAGATCATCCCTGAGGCACCGAGGCCTTCGCACGAGGCGGAGAAGCCTAAGCCTGGACCCCATGCCGATGGTGTGGTTGGGTCTGTTAACTCTCCCACCGTAGAATCTTTAACTAAGCATGGTTCGATCTTCGACTTTGTTGCAAACCAGGAACAAAAACTATGAAACTGAGACTTCTGAGAAGGGTAAAGCTGTAGTTGAAACTTCGAACCCTCTCACGATAGAGAAACCTGCCGAAACTATGCCGAAGATACCGAAAGGTGTTTTCAAGAAGACCTTGCATTACCCCAATGCTAGGGCTGCTTCAAACTATTCTGTGGTTGAAGATTTAGCTCAAACCCCGTGTGCAATGTCAGATTTAGAAGTATTACAGAGTTGTTCTGCCCAGCGGGATGCTCTCTTAGCAGCTTTAGGTAGCATGGATTCTTCGAGTCTCATAGCGAAATTCAATCTGTCTGATGTCAAAATTCGCCTGCCTTACCATGTAGCCCTATCAATAGATGTCGTCCATGGTGGTAAGTGTCACAGCCACACTTCGCAAGCGCTCTTGACTTGCCGAAGGTGGTGTGTGGCACTGCCAGGAAGGTCACTTGAGGGTTTGCCCGCCCAAGCACCTAACCTGCAGACTACGCCTTAACCTACGGAATCCGTTTATCTTATAACACTTAACTTCTTAGCAATTTACTCTGTTACATTAGTCTTACGGCGCATTCAACACTTAGCCAATAAATTGCAGAAAATAAAAGATGCAGCAGCAGTAAAAAGACACAAGAAATAAGTGTGGGTTGCCCACTGGCAGAGCCCTAAGATATATTAAAAACGGAGCAAAACTGTTACATCACTGGAGTTGCCTACGGCAGAGCTTCTAGTGCAAGCACACTAGCCACTACACCAAAATACAAAGAGATTACAAGTGCGCGAGACAGTCCCTAGCTTAGGCGCCCTGTCATCTGCGGCTTCCTCAGACTTGCTGTTCCCTCTCTTCGTTTTCCCCTTCTTGATGATATCTTTGTCACAATGCCTTAGCGTTATTTATACCAAGTGAGCGTCCTCAAGTGGACCCGGGCTCACATTGCTTGCCGCCCACGCTACTCCATCGGTCAACGCGCCATGGTAAAGTGTAAACCAAGTAAGGGGGTGACGCGCTCAAAGGTGACGCGCTAAGGGTGAGCGCCCACTCCCAAGGTGGGTCGCGCACATCCTTCTTCCGCGCGCATGTCAACGCTTCATCCGCCCATCCGTCCAAGCTCCCGCACTCTCGCAACCGCCCGTCACCTTGCTGACGTCGCCTTGTCCGTTCGCTTGCCGTTCATGTGCGCCCAGCCTACGCACAACCGCCCATACACTTAGGCTTCGTGGAGGTGTGCCAAGGTGCCTCCCGCACCAAGGTGTCATCCCAAGGGGTGCGCCCACCTCCTAATGCATCCCAAGGGTGCGCGTAGCGCGTTTAAGTGGTAGTCGCGGTGGGGCCATGACAGGCTCCCCCACCCAACTTGTCGCCGTCCCGGCGATGTGACTTGCGTGGATTCCGCCGCAGAGGTAGACCATGCTCTTCCTGAAACGCCCTGACCAAGTCTTCAGCCTTCCATAGCACGTTCTTCCACTCCCAGCTGTTTTCTTCCTCCGGCAAGTCCCGCCACTTGACAAAGTATTCCAACCTTGAATCTTTGCCTCGCCGATTGAACCTGTGTCCCAAGATAGCCTCTACTTCTCGATCTGGCCTGTCCACGATCATCGCAGGAGCTCTAGTAGGAACATGCCTTTCTGGTTCATCCGCATCAACTCTGCACCATTTTAACTGGCTTACATGAAAAACTGGGTGATACGCTTGAAGATGTTCGGGAAGTCTGAGTTTGTAAGCCACCTTGCCTACCTTCTCCAGAATTTCAAAGGGTCCGTCATACTTCCGCACCAAGCAGCTTGCCAAGCCCTTTGGTGGAACGAACTGTTCTTTGCCAAGTCTGAGAAGTACCTTTTCTCCCACCTGAAACTCTTCATCTCTGTGTTTCTTATCAGCCCACTTTTTTGCCCTCTCGGCAGCTCCCTCCAAATGAGCCTTAGCCATTTTTACTCTGTCTGTCCATGCCATCATATCTCCTAGGGCTTTCCAACTAAGAGCCTTTAAACCCTATTCATTAAGCAATAAACACAATCAAATGTGAACAAGTGTAATGTACCAACCCAAATATGATATAAAAAATTCTCATTTCCAGTTGGATGTATTAGATTGTTTGGTTGATTACTTTAGACAAACACTTTGGGAACAGTCTGCTGTAGCTGACAGTTCGCTTGGTGTAGGAAATTACTTCACTATGGTTATGGGATTCTTAAAACCTATGTGGATATCTTTAATACTGCTGTAGGATGTGATTCTGACCCAACTCCTGTCCGCCTTTAAACTCAGTTGATAAGCTTTGACAAACACTTTGCACAAGAGCTGCTATATCTTACTGCTGTATAAACCTGATTACTGTAGGTGGACGTTTTGGTTTGGCAATTTGTCAAATACTTGGTTTGCCACTGCTGTAGATGATGGTATGTTTGTGGAATTGGATTGGCATAGTTCAGCTATGTTTAAACATACTTATGACCCACACACAGTTCTTTTACATGAAGTGTAACTCATCCAATTTATACCATAACCTACGTGAAACTCAAACATATAAAGATTACTTCAAAAAGGCAGATCTGATTACAAATTTATGACAGTCCTGTAGGTGAAAGAAATCAGCTTATTGATATTCAAATCAACTTATGGAGCCAACAATGAATGTGCCTTCATGCAAGAATGCTGTGGATGACACAGATTTATTACTTTTGTAGCAACAGTGATTAACCCCAAGATACAGCTCTCCATTCCCAAGTTTGATGGAATATGACCACTGTTAGTCTTCTCTATGGTGCCCAGCAGCAAATAGAGTGACCTCAGTCTGGTTACACTGAAGGAGATAGTGCTGTAGCAGCTTGACTAGATGGATGAAATTGTATGCAGCTGATAGGGGCACTCTTCAACACTCAACAGTAGCTTTCAGTCACAAGAAAGTCACCCTCTTTCCAACGGAGCAACAGAAGCAATCCTTGCTTGGGCTTTTCCTTCTCCACGCCTTGGCCACACTAAGAAACATGCCCTCCTGTTATCTCTGCAGTATTGGATGATGAAATTAATACTTCTTTCCACTGATGCGCCCTCTCCAATAATGTCCAGCAATTAAGTGCACCCTCCTTTTATTTACTGTGTTCACCCACCAAGTATGCCCACACCCCACAGGATGGGACTCGTCCTCCTCTCCAACAGCCAAGTTCCTCTTCTACAAGTGTGCCCCACCTCAAATACTCTGACAATTTCAAAACATTGCAGATCTGAGATGAATTCTGAGAAATAGGTGATGGCAATGAAGTGCCAGTGAGAAATCTGAGTAATTTCTCCCTCTTCACCACCAAGGGAGGAATCTTTCCCCCCTGAAACCAGTCTCAACAAGCAAGGGTTTTTTCAAACCTCACTTCAAATGATCAAAGAGCTCTCCAAATTTTTTTCTTGAAATGCATAAGTGTAGAATGAGGAGAGAACTCCACACTTTCTCCTTTTATGACCTATTTGACCCTTTTTGTCTCATTTTACCCTTTTATTATAATAAAGTCACTTAATTTTAATAAAAAAACTTTATAAGCTACTTTCACTTTATTACCTTTTAGCTCATTTTTAATGCCAGAGTGATTAATTGGTTTCTAAGGCATTCTTGGGCTGTGGAAGTCTCCTTTTCATCATCCCATCCTTTAGATCATTTTGTTTCAGTTCCAACGAGCTACTGCACAAGGGTATTCTTTCAGATAACACACTTCAAATAACACTTCCAGGTATTTAATTAAAATATTCCCAATAATAACCCAAAATGACAGAAATCGTCAGAATGTCGCAGAACCATAAGTGAACTGTGCGGAAATTTCCTGCTGATAAAATATGGTGAATGGAATAGCCTGGGCCCATAAAACTCCTCCAAATTGCCCGAATCCACTGTTATCCTTATTTTACTATTCAGAAAACCACCTCTGACCACCGAACGGTGAATCCAAAAATGGGGACATTACAACAAGGAACAAGCATGCCAAGTGCTCTCCAAATAAATGATGATCAATATTCCAAAGAAAAACCATAGGGACTTTGGCATCCAATGCACTAGGGTGCTTCATCTTAATTAGATTTTAATGCATCACAATGAAACCTTGTAAAACCCATGGTAAAGCACCTTTAATCTAGCCTTTACACCAAGGCACAATTATTTACACTAAAAACTGAGGGAGACTCTAAGTTGGTGGGTTTCCATGAAATGTACTGTGTTAAATAATTGCATCAATACTAAGAAACCAGCCTTCCAATCATCCACCAAGAGGAGTGCTCCATCTCATGATAAGTTCTACTTACTTAGGCACATGCTAACTCACCAATTAGAACAACAGTAGCACATGGATAAACATCATCCAACACCTCCTATCCAACCATCACAATATCAACTCAACCACAAGGAAACATCATCTCTAAGCAAAACACAAGTGTAACCCCTGTCCATCAAGATATCTATCAATGTGATCCTACAAGCTCGACCCTTGTGACAAAAAATCACAAGTTTTGTGATTTTCATCTCTAAGCAAACCACAAGTGTAACCCCTGTCCATCAAGATATCTATCAATGTGATCCTACAAGCTCGACCCTTGTGACAAAAAATCACAAGTTTTGTGATGAAAATCACAAATGCAAGCCTCATGCAATATGAGAGGTAACATCATGTAGGTGTTAATGCTGCCCTCAAGGTGAAGTTATCATTTCAGTTCTAAGCCAAGATGAGAATCTCTACAAAGGTCGTTGACTCTTAAAATTGGGCCTAAAGTGGGCATGCTGGCACTCCTTGCATATGTGGCAAGACCATATCATCGATTGTACTCTTATGTATTACTTCATGTTTCCTTCTGTGCAGTAAAGGGATAAGATGCATGTTTTCAGATAAAAAGAGTTTTCAATTTCAATTTTAAATTTTTCACTAAAAATTTGCTTTCCGCTAAAAGGTAAAACTTGCCATCATTGTACAGCTGCAGAAAGGAACAAACCAACAAATTTAGACAAACTACAAAAATTGTTTTAGGTTCATACAATGCTTGATATGACTCCCTGCCCCTTGAGGCATAGGTTAGCCTTCCTAGCTTTCATAGGAATGGGCTACTATGTCTATGCATTGTAACTGGTATGTCTATCTGTTGTAATTCTAGCATTTATTTGAAGTAATATAAGCCGCATTTTCAAAAAAAAAACAAGGAATTGTATTCCTTGTTTCATATCTGACAATCTATTACGATTCAGGGACTTTAATGAAAGAAATATGCAGCAGGTATTATAATATAAAATAAGAGCTTAAAACAAAGGGGAACAAGCATATACATTAAGAGAAACAAACAGCCCTGGTGTCAGGACATTAAAATGGATGTTACCTGTGCACCCATGCTGTAATGTGTGTGCACAACACCTTTTGGTTTACCTGTTGTGCCACTTGTGTATATAATTAACGCCGGTTGATCACCTAAAAAATGTATTAAATTGTTAACTTGCTCTTTGATTACTGATTAGATTCATTTATAAAACACCAGAAGTTCCAAACAAAGGACATACTTTACCTTCTATTGAAACGGATTTTTCAGCCTCTGCCAGCAGTTCTTTAAACAGGTTGTCTGAAGATTCATCCTCTATGTCTCTAGTTTCAGATGCATCAACATTTAATGGAAGATTCGGAACCAAAGGAAGGAGATCAAAACGTGCAGAACAGTTTTTTGAAATTTTCTCCAGAATTTCTAAATACTCCTCTGTACCCAAAACGACAGACACACCCTACAAAAGCCAAAGCAAAAGACAGTTGTAATTAACAAACAAACCTAAAAGGGAATCAGTCAACATTAGGGGTGAATATAAAACAGATTAAAATATCAGAAAGTGCAGAGGAAAATTTCATAATCCACTTTCTCAAATTTCATTGTAACCATAGTTTTGTTTTGTTGCTTTCAGCAAAGATACTATATAACATCCAAAGTTGGTTACATTTTAATATTTATAGATTAAAAGATTGAACATGACAGTCCACTCCCTTTTTTGTATCCATGCTAGTGAATTATTCGTCACATTTTCAACAGTAGTCCAGAAAGAAGAATACTAGCTGTGGTGGACAGTTCTTGCACTTCGTACCAATCATGCACATCCCATTGAATATTTATGTGTGGAGTTTTAATAGTGCATTAGCCATATCCAACCCACTTTATAATGACACTAAGGTGGTCCCATCCATCCTAGCAATGGCTCACATGTGCTGAAATACCTCCATGGTTTAAATGTGTGATTGTGGTCTCCCATTTGATGTCTAGTGCCATGGTAGGGACCAGGGTGAATGGTCCCCTTTTGCTTAGAATTTAGTCTTTGTCCCCCTTGGTCACACTGATGCAATATTAACCAATGCTGCATGTTACCGATCTAACTTGCACTTAAGATCCAGAGTCCAAAGATCGATGCAAGCTAAAAGGTAACTCAAGAAAGTGCTACTATCACCACACAACCCTCTTCTCCCTTTAAACGGGCTCTTCTCCAACACAAGCGGGGTATCCCTAGGGTTAGGATCACTAAGGCAATAATAATTAGGGCTCAAGGTGAAATGAAGAGGTGCCTTGATGAATCAAATTTGTTTTTTTTATTATTTGACTAAATTTATGGTGGTTGATGGGGACAGACTAGTGCCAAAATCCACAAGGGCTAATGGGGTCGTAGAATAACCACTAGGGCTGCAAATGGATAAAGGGTGGAACTATTTACTGCTGTTACAAACATGCAGAACACAATATGGGGAATATTTATAAAGCTGGAAATTATATGATAAGAGGCCCCTTCCAAAGACAACCGCTAATGCACATGCAAATCAACAAAAGGTGATCTTATTATTAACTGAAACACACATGCAACCTCTCACAGTAATGGTGTAACATAGATAGCTCAGCTCGATAGCAAAAACAGAAAAGATGTGGAAATATAGAACATCATCCAACGCTTTATCCAAGGGACAGGACTGCCATGTGCTTGGATCTCCTATTGCAGCAGAGTTAAAAACTTTTCCAGCATTTTAAATCAGCAATTATGGTTTAGATTAACATCTAATATAGATAGATACTTCACAAAATGCCATAGCCTTCAAATGATAAATAACAATAGACAACCAAAGAGATGCAATTTTCTTTATTTCACTAGAAACCATTACAAATGGAGGAGCCTGGCTTATATAGGTTCTAGGCTCAAGCCTCCTCAATAATAGAATAATAATAACCTTGGTAAAACCCTCGATCTAATTGCACCGAGAGGAGCACGGTGCTCTACAGCCCAGTATGGGGGAGATGTTGTCACCTAAGGTAACTTAACATTACCAAAAATAAAAAGTAATTAAGCAATTCATGTTGGCTCATAAAATAAAAAATTAAAACCAAATGAAAATAATTATTTACATTACAAAAAATAAAAAAGGAATAAATTCATGTCGGCTCATAAAATAAAAAGTTAAAACCAAATGAAAATAATAATAAAAATCCATGTCGACCTATAAAATAAAAGCGCCGAGAGGGATCTAATTTCTCCATGTGTAATTTTTTTCTCAATGTGATAAAATACTTGAGGTAAAAAATTAATTCCACCTCTAGAAATTAGAACCTCCATGTGTAATTTTTTTGTCAATGTGTAAAAGACTCGAAGTAAAAGAATAAATTACACCACTAGAAATTGGATCCCTCTCGGTGCTTGATAGATCCGTGTTTAAGATGGATCTATGCTAGTCTATAAAATAATAAAGAACTAATATTCACCAACTAACTAAAGTGGACAAGTCAAACAATGCATAAAATACCAATATGAATAGACAATGGTGGCCATGCCACATATCTCAATCTCCAGCAAAATGCATCCAAAAGGCTAGGGCGTATCCTCAAAGTAGGTAGATGACCAAGTCAAGTGCTCCAACATTCCCCTCAAATCTTCCAGGGGATTCATACCACTAACAAACCCTCAAACTATGTGCCATGAATTCCTCCATAAAGAATGAAAACTTGTGCAAGGAAGGCCTCAAGTAGTGGATCAGCCCTCAATATAGGTGGTTGAATGTGTCCTAAGTGTGAACATATGATAAAAATAGCCCTCAAGGTTAAGTTGTCCCCTCAACCACCTCATCAACATGATCTCCACAGAGTGACCACCCTCAATATGTGTGAAAACAATTATGTTACCACAAAAACTGACCCCTAATTGCAAAGACTCAAGATCTAAGTTACCGGAAACGTCTAGGAAGGGGAGGGGAAACACCGTTCTCTGTTTCAGAAACTGAAACGGAGGGGATATGGCACTGAAACATTTCCAAGCTGTATCCAAAAATCAGAAACGTTTCCAGGCCATTTCCAGTCATTTCCTGAAATGTTTCTAGAGTTTCCAGTCGTTTTTCTGAAACGTTTCCAGCAGCATCTTGGTTTTCTGAAACGTTTCAACTGCTACAGGGCAAGTTTTTGAATAGAAAATAGTGATTTTTTTACATGAGATAAACAAATAAATAACCCCAATGGCAAACTATAAAACCCTAACCCTAAATTGATTTCCCCGTTTTAGAAACTGAAACGGAGGGGATACGGCACTGAAACATTTCCAAGCTGTATCCAAAAATCAGAAACGTTTCCAGGCCATTTCCAGTCATTTCCTGAAACGTTTACAGAGTTTCCAGTCGTTTTTCTGAAACGTTTCTAGCAGCATCTTGGTTTTCTGAAACGTTTCAATTGCTACAGGGCAAGTTTTTGAATAGAAAATAGTGATTTTTTTACATGAGATAAACAAATAAATAACCCCAATGGCAAATTATAAAACCCTAACCCTAAATTGAACCTCAAAACTTAGATATAAAGCCTCAAAGCTTATAAATCAAGAGCAAAACCTTAATCATAAATTGGTGAATGGTAATCTGACATTTTACGTCTCGTCAATTTTGTTTCATTGTAATTTTCCAAAATTGATAAAGGCTTACTGTTGGTTCAAAAAATCATTGATCTATGGACATTTTAATGTATCAAATGCTTGTCTACTATGTTGTTAGTTTCACAACCTAGTGTAGGAGTACAATGACTTTTTTTTGTTTTATCAGTTTTTTTGCCAATTCATTACAACTTCGTTTCAAATAAACCCCAATGACTTGCATATGTGATAAAACAACTTACATATCAAAATTGATACAATGGCAGCTTTAACCATACAAAATAGCATACTACATTTATGAAGGGTTACATAAACCAATACATTTTTCCAAAAATATTCTAACAAGATTTAGTTTTATTCTTTTCCTTTTTGAATTAGTATGAACCCTTGACCTATGGCCTTATTTACTCCATTTCTAGTACACTCATAACCCTATCCTTATGTCAAGGAAATAATTATGATGGTGCGTCGTTTAGCCAGTTCTCCATATGATATGCATGTGATATTTTAACCTTATTTCAAGCATTTTTATTAGTATAAACCATAAAACGTAAACAACATATCAAAAGGAACTCATTGGTGTCTAGAGATAGTATAATGGCATAGAGTGCAATATTGCATGTCATCACAGTCACCACTAAGTTTCACTAAAACATGAGCTGACTTATTTATACTTGAGTGCTTAATTAATCCCTTTAAAACATGGTTGATTATGTCAAATTTGAATATCCAAGTCAGTTGCAAATCATAGACAATCCTATAAATTTAGGCACTTTATGATCTAGTCGGTTAGTTGCTTTTTGAACTAGTGGGTTGGTTAATCGACTCTCACTTGTCTAGTTGATTGTCTCGTCAATGAGTGGACCAACCCAAATACAACATAGTTGAGTCTCTAGCTAACATCAAAATTGTGTTTAATCACAAATTTCAACACTTTTCTAGAGCTGCTTTCAGCATAATATTTGTTAGATGGTAACATTGGATACATCCATCAAGTATTTTTAGGGTTTGAAATCGATGTTTAGAAGTAGTTGACATGTTCTTGTTTAAATGTTTTCCAATGGGTGACTTATCTATGGCACTTGAGATAGAAGAATATTGTTTATGATAATATTTGAGTTTGCTAATTTTAATTGTTATAAATGACATGATTACCTTTAAATGTAATTGATGAATGGTAATCTAAAGTATGTATGTCTCATGGCCTTATATATATATAAGTCTATTGTCATTTCCTTGCCATATCGTATCCGACATTTTTCAAAATTTGTTGTATCTATTTCCCTCCCCGTATCCGTATCTGTTTCAGTTCAACTTAGCTCGAGATGGTTTCAAGCCAAGAGAAACTATGCAAAAAGGATAGTTGCCACTTATCTCTTCCTCCCTGCACATTAAGTGGTTGAAAGGGGCACTAAGAGAGGAATCCCTACAAGCAACTAAGTTGAGAAAAATGGCAAAGGAATCCGGTTATGATTATGTCTTTGAGAAATTCAAAGGATTCAAGAATCTAGATAACCCAAAGATTAATTAAGGATTCATAAACCTCAACCACATGTTGATTTACTAGTTAAACATTAACTTGTTGCAACAAATGATCAAATATAAAATGAGAAGTGAGCTAAACCATATGAAGCATATCTCATAAACATATAGATCAAGAGGATTGTTATTGTATTGGTGAATCAAATATACATGAACAGCAATAAACAAGAAGCATTTGAAACAGAAAATGTGACAATTTAACTAGGCGAATGCTTCAATGTAATTACGATTTAATTCCTGGGGAGGCAGGTACGAGCAGGATTTTAATAGATCCTGAGGAAATACAGTCATGACATTTGAGTGGGGTTTAGGGAAAAAGATACCAACAATCAAGTATAGTGATATGCTCTTTATCAAGGATTGAAATCTAGAGTTCCTTATGGCAAACAATCGCTTGTAATCATTGGTGATTCTTTCTTAATCATTTCTCAAGCTAGAAAGAAGAAAGAACTGGAAGATAGGATAGCGGGATGGTTACAGCAACGTATCAATACCCTTCTGGCTTATTTCTCTGCAATCCATTTTTATCATGCGTGACGAGATAACAATAAAAAGGTTGTTCTCTTTGCTAACCAAGCGGCTCTTATGGATTAATGAGTCACATGGGGGTCAACAATCTCTATATTGGCTTCCCTAGCTGTCTTATGGAATCCCTCTTTGCCATTGTTCATGATAGGGACAGAGTTAATAATGTTTTCAAAGTCACTCCAGAGAATTATCCTTCAGTGTCATTTCTCTCTATCACTCCAGGTGTTAATGTAATGGTTCACATCACATGCCGAAGGCTCTTCGAGCGACTTGGCTCTAACATCTTCTTGGTGTTAGGATATTTAGACACTTAGGAGTTAGTTAAGATCAACTTGTGTAATATATCCGTTAGGAAAAGTGAGTTTCTTTAGTATGCATTTGTAAATATTCTAATCCGACGGTCACGATATGTTCTAGACATAAAGTAATCCGACGGTTCAACTTCTCTTAGATCATACCTACCATTGATTCGTGGCTTAACACCCAATTAGTCCATGATCTCTATTTAAAGAGCATGGAAGTTCCTTGGCTAGTTGATCGATTATGAGAAGCTCATATGTAACTGTCTTTCTTTTCAATAATAAATTCCTCCAAGTAGCTATTTGGCTGGGGCCGTGGACTGTTTCCCTCTAGAGGGCTTTAACTACGTGACAAACATCGGTGTATTGATCTGTGATCTATTTGTGTGGAGTGGTTGCTCTAGGTGTTCAGTCTTTTGGGAGTACCCTATGTACTCGAACATGGTATCAGAGCGTTTATGAAGAGCCGCTTCTGGTTTTGATCAAGATCTGGAACCGGTGTTGCCGAAACTTTGAAAGGGTTTTTGGTTCTAGAGTTTCTGTGCATTTGTGGTCTGTGGGAGTTGTTCCATTCCGTCCAGAGCGCTGTTTCCAGTGGAAAATAGTTTTCGTTCCATCGAAAACCATTTCCGTTTGATCCAGAAACACCCATTTCGGCAAATCTGAAGGTATAATGTTACAGTGACGGATTTGTTTTAAATCTCTCATATTTTATCAATTTTATCAGTAGATCATTATTGTTTTAGTCTTGGACTGTTGTCTTCCTTGGCTTCGTATGCTCTTTGTTGTGCACCTTGCACGATCGCGGCAAATCAGAAACAGAAAGGAAAAGTTTTTTTGTCTTCTCGGCTACGTATGCTCTTTGTCGTGCACCTTGTGCGATCACGACAAATCTGAAACAACGAGAAAACTTGAAAACGCAAACTTTTCGGGAAAGCTAACCAAGATCTAACCCCATAGTGTGGAAAAGTTTTTTTTCTTTTTGATTTTCATTTTTTTTTGTGATTTGCAGGAAACAAAGGCAAGCACAGAGAACAAGAGAGAAAAGTAAAAAAAAACACTTCCTCTTTCCATTCTTTTACGTACCTTTTAAACTTAGCTCACTTGGTTCAAGTTACTTTATTCCTTAATAGGTCTTGAGTTCAAGTCTTATTAAGTTACTTTCTAGTGCATGCAATTTCTATTTTCAAGATACTTTATTGTAAAAGTGCATCTCACTTAAATAAAATAAAATAAAAAGTGAATCACTTAAGTCCTTTAATTTATTGTCACACTATTTAAAGTAACATTATTGTAAAAGTGAACATCACTTATTTTACAAAAGTGATTCAATTAAAAACAACTTTCTCGTAAGTGATTGTCAAAGATTCATCTTGAAAAGAAGGGGGTTCTTTTTTTTTAGTTGGTCAAATTAATATCTGCCACGTCTCTATTGGGGACATCTTCAACATTTTCTTTGATCAGGCATAACTTCAGCATCCAAAATCAGTTTTCAGTGTCGTTTTTTTAAACAACTTAATTTTTCGAGCTCTTTGCATCTAGACAATTAGTTTCTGTTCTTTCAGCCATTATTTTACAGTATGGCCAACCCTTGTGATATTATATTTACCAATTCTAACTATTTCTCATGGAAATCTCGTATGGAGGATGTTCTAAGAAGTAGGGAACTTTTCAGAATTACCTCAGGGAAAGAAACAGAACCCACTGATGATGATAAGAAAATAAAATGGGCAAATAGATGTGATGAAGCTTGTGGATTGATTGGAATGTCAATCTCTATTGATTTGCGATTCCACATATCTGGAATTGATGAACCTGATAAAGCTTGATAAAAGTTGGAATTTTTGTTTGGTAAACACAATGAAACTCGAGGTCATCAACTTGAGAATGAGTTGATTTCTTTGAATCCAAGTGATTTCTCATGCATTCAAGACTATTTATCTAAGTATAAAACTCTTAAACTCTTATGAAGAATGCAAGATTAAGCAAAAAAAACAAACAATGTATTTATCATATTCTTTCCAAACTTGGACCTGCATATTCTGTTTTTGTATCTACATTTTTCTCCATGAAAGAATCCTTGAATGCAGCTAGCTATCAAGAGCCTAGTCTTGAATCCTTTTGTGATTCCTTAATTAGAGAGCAAGATAAGCTCGTTTATCTTGGAATAATTAACAATGCAGATGCATCTGGGAAAGCCTTATTGTCCTCACAGAAAGAAAATTCCAAGCCTCCCAAGAAACAGAATTTTTGCAATAATAAGCCAAACAATGGTCCCAACCCCTCTCAGTCAGCTCCTTCCTTAAAAAATGACAAAGGCTCCAAGCCAAAAGGAAAGAAGACTTAGCATCATTGCAATTTTTGTGGGAAAGATAATCATGATGAATCTAAGTGTTTCAAGAAGATGGCAGCCTTGGAAGCAGCAATGAAGAAGCACCACATCACCCTAGATTCGTCTTCAGAATCTACCTCTCATGGATATGCACTTTGTGCTTCTGGTTACTCTTATACTGCATCTTCTTCTTCTACTTCAAATGAATGGCTCATTGATTCTGGAGCATATTATCATATGGCTAAGGATCAAGTCATCATTTCTAATATGCATGAATGTAACACCAACAAATATTTGTTGGTGATGATAGTTCTCTAAGTGTTGTAGGATTTGGAACAGTTCCAGTAGAAAATGATCATTTTAGTGATGTACTATGTGTTCCAAGAATTTCCTGCAATTTGTTGTCAGTCTATTAAATCACTCATTTTGGTGAAGGTAAAACTGTAACGTTTACACTTCACCAAGTTGTAATCAAGGATTTTAAAGATCCTCAACATGTCCTAGCTACCGGAATTGTTGATGATATTACCATGTTGTACAAATTTAACAACTTTGGATCATCACCTTTTCCTTCAGTTTTTGTTACTCATAGGATAACTTGAGCAAACTTTGGCATAAGCGATTTGGTCACTTAAATTATCGCTTATTGCAACAACTATGTAAAGACAACATGGTGACTAGTTTTCTAATGGTATCTTGCAAGAATGGTGTTTGTTCCGGTTGTGTACTCGGAAAACCTCATTGGGACAGTTTTGACAAACGTGCCTCTTGGAACGCCTCGGTTCCCTTGGAGCTTGTGCATAGTGACTTGTGTCGTCCTCTTCCATCTGCTTCCTTTTCTGGTTTCAAATATTTCTTAACTTTCATTGATGACTACTCCAAACGCACTTGAGTTTACTTCCTAAAACTTAAGAGCGAAGTATTTAACATGTTCTTGGCCTACAAGGCCCTTGTTGAAAAACAATCTGGTCATCAAATTATTAAGTTAAGATCTGACAATGGACGAGAATATGTTAACAAAAAGTTCACTACTTTCTACACTGAACAAGGAATCCAACAACAACACATTGTTCCATATACACCACAACAAAATGGTGTAGCTAACGGAAGAACCGCACTTTAAAAAAAATGGCTAATTGTATGATCCAATCTAAGGGAGTAAGTCTTCAATATTGGGATAAGGCCATAAATTGTGCAAATTACATAGTTAATCGCACACCCACTAAAGTTTTACAAGGTATAACACCAGAAGAAGCATGGAGTAAAATTAAACCAGATGTAAGTCACCTTTGTGTGTTTGGTTGTGAAGCATGGGCTCACATTCCGAATGAAAAACGAAAAGCATTGCAGCCTAAAAGTGAAAAGTGCATATTTGTTGGATATTCTGAAGATGTAAAAGGTTATAGACTTCTTCAGCCACATTCTCATGATATAATCATTAGAAGAGATGTTAAATTTGATGAAAATCTCTTGGCCTACGAGCCTAACTTGGCGGGTGTGCCATCTTTGGCCTGCGAGCCGGATTCGGCAATTGTGCCTTCTTCTACTTCCAACTTCCTTGACAGGTTTCCAACTCCAGTTTCTGATGATGACAGTGAGGATGAAAATACACCTTCGCCTGCTCATGTTCCTCCAGTTGCACCAGCACCAATGCTTCCTCAAGGGTCCGTTCAACATGTGAAGCAGCTAGTGATCTTGCCGGTGATCCTAGAGATCAACGTCGAACACATTCTCAGTTTCAACAAGCCTCTTCTCTTTTGGCTCAAGTTTCCGAGAATCATGATCCAGAAACATTTGTCAAAGCTTCAGGAAATCTAGAATGGGATATAGCTATGGATGAAGAATATTGTTCCTTAATGGCGAACGATACTTGGGATCTTGTTCCTCTTCCAAAAGGAAGAAAACTTGTCAGATGTAAATGGATCTACAGAACTAAGTATGCATTAGATGGAAGTGTTGAAAGACTTAAGGCAAGGTTAGTTTCCAAAAAAATTTCCCAAGTTGAAGGGATTGAATACAATGAAACCTTTGCTCCTGTCGCAAAAATGAACTCCATCCGCCTTCTTCTTTCCCTAGAGCTTGGTATGCCAAAATGGATAGCTTTCTCCTTGACACTGGTTTTTCTAGATGTCATTCCGACCCCAATGTCTATACCAAGAAAGTAGGAAACCATCTCATCATACTTGTTCTTTATGTTGATGTTCTTATCCTTACTGGTAGTGACCCTACACTTTTAACCCATGTGAAATCTAGTCTTGAGCAAAATTTTGAAATGTCAGACTTAGGACATTTGCATTATTTTCTTGGTCTCCAAGTCTTGCAAACCAAAGAAGGAATCTTTCTTTCCCAGTCTAAGTATGTGTTATCACCAACCTTGTAGTTGCCAATGTGAGGTGGATCTAGAATGAATGGTAGAGGGGCAAGCAACTAAGGGGTGGAACCAAGACTGCCTAGACTCCCAAATGGATGGTTGCCACGCCAATCAAGGCAACCTTCACTTTATGTTATCCAAGTCCAAGACAACAACGGGGGAGACCCGGATCTGCTCCCAATAGGAGAGATTAGACCTAGACACCAGAACATATCAAATGGGGATTTGAGGTACGTAAGGTGCAAGGTAAATGGAAACCCTAGCTCTAGGGTTTAGGTACTAGCAACTGATGGAGATGACCACTGTCTTGGGAAACGTAACTGTGATAGGGTGAGCAAAGGCAGAGTTGGGGCTGTCTAGTACCAAGGAGACAGACTCAGTGAAAGATAGGTAACTTGAGTTATCAATGAATGTTGGCAAAGAGAATGGGAGTAAGGTCAATGGAGATCAGTGTCTTACGTGCATTGGGCAATGGAGTCATCATCAGCACAATGTTTCAGTGAACCCACCTGGAATATACCCTGATCTATGGACCCAGAAAAGGATTTGGCCCAAAAGATTCATGTTACAGGAAAACCAGCAGAAGGAGGGCTAGCGCTAAGGTTTAGAGAGGCAGATTTGCAGCTCTAAAGCCACCAGGAGACTATCAGCTCAGCGTTGGAGGGGAAATGAGATCAGGATGGCTCCATCTACAAACCCAAGTCAGAAAATTTCAGTAAAGATCAGATCTGGAAAAGTCAAAATCTGATGAGGGGGGGGGCAGGAGGCTGAAAGTCAGTTTTTCAGATCTAGGGCAACCTGACATGAACTAGCTCAGCGTTGGGGGTGTTCTGGCGTACTCAAGCCCTGATCTATCAGCCTAGCCTGTCAGATTTCAGAAAAAGTAAACTCCATAAAAGTCCAGTTTTCAGTGAAGGCGCTAGGGCTGTTTCAGTTTAAAACTCAGATCTAGGTCAAACTGCCATGAATCTGGACAGCGTTGAGGGTGATTTGGACTGTGTGGGACTCGATCTATCAGTCTATAAAGTCAGAAATTAGAAAAAGTCAAAACCCTAGCAGGTCAAATTTTCAATGGGGGGTTATGCAGTTTTCAAGCTAAAAATCAGATCTAGGTCAAACCAGCAGGAATTTGACCAGCGTTGCAGTAGATTCAGTGAAGGGGAGGCCCGATCTATGAAACCCAGCAGTGGTTTGGCCAAAGATCGGACGGTTCCCAGTTTTAGTACTTTTTAGGGTTTTTAGTATTTTTGAAGTTTTCAGAAAAATGGAAGGAAAAGCAGGTACAATGGATTCAGATCTGTTAGAGAGAAGAGAGTTACCTGTTGGATCGTACCTGGAAATGCATGTAAAAATCTTAACAGTGATGATCCTTGCTATCCCGATCAATTCTAGAAGATCCAAGTGATTTCTATGACGGATATAAGCCACAAGCCACCAATGCGCCCCCTACCCTACATGAGCAAACGTCAACAATATCAAAATTGCCAATACAAGATAAAGAAACCAAATGCTACAGGAAAGTAAAACAAAGTAATCATAGATCACAATGAAACTAATGAAAACCCCCTGATCCAAGACGAAGAAAACCGAATGAGTTGAGGTCCCCCTGTAAAAACGCTCCATCCAAAACGCCCTCCTGTAGACAAAACAATGATAGTAGAAAAATATAGATCTCACAAGAATTTCCACAATGCTAGGAAGCAGAAGCCTATCCAATCACCATTTGAGAACATCAGATGCAAAGCAGATCCAGAAAATATCCACAGAAAAATCTTTCTATTATTCAAATCCAAGAGCCAAAGACCCTTTACAAATGAGAAGCTCTCTCATTTAAATAGAAATGAGAGAACCACAATCATAATCGAATCCTAACCACTTTCAAAACGAGTGGCTAAGATTAAAAGATAAAATGTTTTAATCAATGGTTGAGATAAGCTCAACATATA
>LPNX010842451.1:112321-195293 GCA_001517045.1 Pseudotsuga menziesii | reverse complement strand
TAGATTGTTTATTTCTATTGCATATTGGAGAAGATTGATTTTTGGAGTCTAGCTGTCTGTTGTGGTACCCCAAGCCATAGGAATTTCTCTCCGTAACACCCAGTGTTGACCCCATTTGCATTTAAAGATACATGATGTATATTTTGTAATTAATCGTGGTGTGGAGCTAAAGGCAAAAGCCCCACCATCGATTTGGTTGTGTATGTTTCAGAAATCGGGATCATTGTCGATGGTATGTCGTGCTATCCAGCACATTATATTTTGGCATCATGTAAATATGCACATCATTTAAAATAAACCTACAGCCAGCTATGACGGTGCAATGTTAAATGAAAAGGGCATGATTTCTTAAGGTTAAGGGGGGGATTGTCTAACCCATGTGAACCTATGGGGAAAATCCATGTGTCAAACCTTAAAACCCCTGTTTAGTTGAGGCAGTTAATGCTGGGTAGGGGTGGGTTGCAGGCCTACCCCCACGCGCCTCCACCAGCTAGTTCAGTCATGCACTGAGGGGGGAGTGGTCTCCTCACGCGCTGTTTGGGATGCTGGCCATTCTGTCCACTCTTGAGGATCATGGGCTGTTCATTTTCCTCATGTAGAGGGAGATAAAATGAATTATGATCCATTGGGTGGGGGTTCTTTGGTTCTCCTTCTCTCACCGATTGCTAGTCAGAGTATGCAGTTTTCCCTTCGTGCAGAGAGAGATATTGTTCCCTTTTTCCTGCTTGCGCTCATGTTCAAACTGTTAAATGTCCTGGGCATTCATCATTGAATCGTGGTTGCTGTGAGTACATATTTTGTTTTTCCTGCGTTGTTTACCGCATGCACAGGTCGGGGATTGTGCTCCCTGTGGCGAGCTTGAAGAGCAGCCTAAGAGGCATGATGCCAGCTGTGTAAGTTTTTCCCTTCCTACGTAGATGTTTTTCCCTGTCGATATTGGGGATGGATTTTTCCCATTTCCGACTGTGTAATGTGCCGTGTCTCCCTTGTTGAGAAGGGACCGTTGTTTTCCCATGTTTACTGGCTAAGTCTAGACGGTGTAATGTCCTACTGATTGATCGTTGAACTATGGCTATTGTCTTCCCTGATTGGTGGCTACTGGCCAAGAATAACTCAGGGACTATCTTCCCCTGTCAAAGCTGTAATTGTTGGTTTTGTTGCATGCATGCAGTGGGTGGTATTTGGACTGTGTGGAGTGGGATTGAAGGTTGGGTATGCTTGAGAAAATTGGGTTTGGGGAGCCACACAAATAGAGTTAGATGGCTGGATTTCTTCTCCACAACCCTAGAAGAGCACTGGCAAGGGAAGTCAGGGCCTGAGGGACTGTGAAATAGAGAAGGGATTGATTCCTGGTGTCGAGTGTGTGTGTGGGTGTCTTAGAGGTTAGGATAGCTCTGGTGTAGGCGTCCTTAGATCTTCCATGAGATCACCAGCTTAGCATTTAGCTTCTCCCAGCTCCTTGATATCCTGATAAGCTCTGCTGCGTGGGCTTGGCTGATTTGTGTACCTTGGCTATGTGAAAGCATGCTTAGTCCTTTATTCCTTGGGCAATCATGCCCAGCTTAGGGGTGGCAATGTTGCTGAGAGATTGATGAGCACGCTAGCCTATATTTGGGTGGAACGTTGCAGCGACGTAGATGGTTGCAAGACAAGTTCTTTATGAGATAAGTATCCTTATTTATTTCTTGCCTGCAATTATGTTTACTGTTAATGAACTATGATGAACATGTGTATGAATGAATGTTGTTTTTCTTCCACTGAATATATGTATGAATGCATCTTAGTAATTTTTATGTTTTAAGCATTCTATGTATGATCATGTTCATGGGGCTAGTTGCCCAGTATGTTTCATGGATTAGTAGCGTCCTCTTCGCCGGTCAGAGGGTCGGGGACATTACAGAAACTATCGCAACTTGGGAGCATATGAAACAGATGTTTCTCAGAAAATACCAAGAATACTATAGGAAGAAGAATAAGAGAGAATATTTATTTAAGATGGTGCAAAAATATGAAGAGAGTTTGGAGGATTTTGTGGAAAGGCTTCTGTATAATGTACAGATGGCAAGATAAGCCACTATTGGAAGGGATGTCCTCAAGATCATTCTGTTGTGGGGAATAAGAGACGATTGTCTAGACATGCTTTACTTGTTAGGGAAGGAAGATATCTCCAAGGAATCCTTTGATCACATTGTGGACTTATGCCAATGAGATTCCAGGGGATCTACCCGAACTGGTACAAAGGATTGAGACATTTTCTCACGGGCACAGAAGTCAGCTGTTGGAGGAGCTACTCAGGTAGATATTGGGAATATCCTGTCAGAGGAGCTACTCTTCACAACTGGATGTTTTGAGATAAAAATAGAAACAAGTGGCTGAAGATCTGGTACTTGGGGTGTTTTTCCCCAAGTGTAGGAAGAAGCACCCGTTGAAAAAATGTCCACTTGATAAGGCAGAGGTGTGTGGACTATGTGAATTGGAGCATGATACCAAATATTTTCTGTCACTTCCAAAATCCAAAGCAGTCTTTCAAGCATCCACTGTAGACATGGAACATTCCTGTTTCATTTTGCAGAAGAAGCTATGGAAACCACGTGTTCCAGGTATGCATTATGATCCTACTCCTTTCAATTCTTGGAATAATTATACTGATCAATTTCCTCCATCATACGCATATCCTAACACATAGTGGCACCAACCTTCGCAAACTGCAACACCATATCCGAAACCCTGGACTTCATGGGAACCACAGCCAAACCAACAAGATCCTTAGTCTCAGGGATGGATAAATTCGTATTCAAAGAACCAGTTTCCTCATAACCATTTTCCACATAACCAGCTATCATATCTGCAGTATCATCAACCTTAGCTACAACTCCCAAACAATGTTTCCAATGGGAGCACCGCTTCGTCCTCAATTTCCCGCTCAACCTAACCCCAATCCCAATAATAAGGCAATGCAACAATTCAAAATTTCTACAATGCCAGCTTATTCCATTTCCCCTCTCCCTTGAAATAATTTACACCTACGATCGGGGAGGATAGTGGAACCAATAGTCATTGAGGATGTTCCATCCTCCGTGACTGAAGAAGGAATGAATCCATCATTTGGAAATTCATTCAGTTCAGCGATCCCCAGCATTGAGGACACTGAAACACCGATTAAAATACATGATGAAACAACGGTTGATACACTTGCAAATACATGCATGGAAACACAACTTACACAGTCTTCGAAAGAACCACTGTATCCTGAACGATTAACCTTGCAAAAGGCCATGGAACAACCTAGTTTCAACCTCCTAGTAGAGTTGAAAAATGTTTATGTAATAATTCCACTAATACAAGGCCTGCATGGAATACCTATTTATGCCCAAATCATTAGAGACCTGGTTGGAAAAAACTGGGAAGGAAACCGAGAGAACCCCCTACAGTGCATGTGGTAGGATAGTTATCTGAACTAAGAATGGGAAAATTCCAATTGGATGAATACGCTGATCCAAGTAATCCCACTATCACAGTATGTATTGGGAAGATTTAAATCTCTAATTTTTTGGTCAACTTAGGAGCATCAATAAATGTTATGACTATTGATACCTTGAAACAACTAGGACTCACTAATATCATGCCTACCCCAACTATCCTAGAGATGGATAACAGATCTACCATGAAACCATAAGGAGTTTTGAACGATGTTATAGTCTCTATTGATTCATGGGAGTACCCTTCAGAGTATTTTTTTTTACAACCTAATTCACAGCTGGGGGGACACCCATTGATCTTGGGAAGACCATGGCTGGCTACAACAAATGCATACATCAGCTGTAGATCAGGCTCCATGACAATTTCTGATGGAAGTGCCATTAAAAATATGACTTTATATCCTCCAGTTAAATCGAGCATGGATGTTGAAACTCCGTTGTGGATGGATTTAGAGGAAGAAGAGGATATTCAATCGTTATTAACAATTGGGACACCCTTGACCTTTAAGACAAAAACTGAAGATGATAACATATGTAATTTCATTAGTGATCCTATACTCGTCACTAAAAGAGCATATCAGATCTTGGATAGCACACTGAAAGAACAAGAACAGGAAGAACTCACAAAAGAATACTTAGTCAGTAATACTGAATTGATTCCAGTAATTGATAATTCCAAGAGTGTTCCAGTAGAATTTGACTCAGGGAAAACATTGAACATTAACCCTAATCTCAAAGCTGACGAACTGGAAAGCCTTGTTACACTGCTGAAACATGCATAAGGGGGATCTTGCATGGGAGTACATAGATATGAGGGGAATTCACTCAGTACTATGCACCCATCATATTTTCATTAAAAATTATTCAAAGCTCGTATGACAACCCCAGTGCAGAATTAACCCTAACATGAGATATATTGTGAAGGAGGAAAACCAAAAACTTCTAGAGGCAGGATTTATCTACCTGATTTCAGATAGCGGGTGGGTTTCCCCATTCATGATTGTACCTAAAATAACGAGAAGTGGCATGTCTGTGTGGATTACAGAGAACTTAACAAAGCCACACAAAAGGACCATTTCCCTTTTCCTTTCATCGATCAGGTTATAGACACCCTGTCTGGAAAATAGTTCTTTTCCTTCTTGGATGGTTTCAGTGGGTACAACCAAATCCTGATTTCCCCTGAAGACTAGGATAAAACCACCTTCACCTGTCCTTAGGTAACCTTCGCATACAAGGTGCTTACCTTTGGGTTGTTTAATGCATCGGCCACATTTTACCAAGTTGTAATTGGAATATTTTCTGAAATGGTGAACGATTGTATGGAAGTCTTCATGGATGACTACACTCCTTATGGTGACAATTTTGATGAAGCATTGGAGAACTTGGAAAAGTCCTGAAATGATGTGATCATACAAACCTATCTCTGAGCACCGAAAAATTCCATATGATGATGAGTGAAGGTGTGCTGTTGGTACATTTTATCTCTGCTGCAGGTATTCAGGTAGATCCAACCAAGATAAAGGTTATTTCAAATATTCCTATCCCTAGGTCACAGAAAGGGGTAAGAAGTTTTCTTGGTCATGCTGGCTATTATAGGAGATTCATAGAAAATTTCTCCAAGTTGGCATCTCCCTTATTTACTTTACTAATGAAAGATGCTCAATTTTTGTGGACAGATGCATGCGAGGAAGCATTTTCAGAACTAAAGAAGAGGCTATCTACAACACCCATCTTGAGGGCACCTAATTGGGCCCTGCCTTTCATATTTCCTTTGACACTTCAGACACAGCCATTGGAGAAGTTCTAGGAAAGAAGGAAGGTCACATCTCGTATGCTATCTATTACATTAGTAAGAATCTGTCTCTTGTTGAACTGAACTACACGGTAACAGAGAAGGAATTCCTTGCTATCGTTTATTCCATCAATAAATTTAGACATTACATTATTGGATACTCTACATTTGTACATACTGACCACTCGGCTATTAGCTATTTCATTAACAAACCCATTACTAATGCTAGAGTAACTAGGTGGTTGTTGTTATTCCAGGAATTTGACATCACTATTGTTGGCAGACTAGGGAAGGAGAACGTAGTTGCATATTTTCTATCTCGGCTAAATAATAATGATGATGATACACCAATCAAAGTTTCTTTCCCCGATGCAAATTTATTTATAGTCTCAGCCTTTTCCCCATGGTATGCTGACATTCCCAATTACTTGGTTGTAGGTAGACTTCCATTGCACTTATCCAAAAAAGAAAAGAGGATAATTATACAACAAAGTGCGAGGTACTGCTGGATCGAAGGCCACCTCTTTTACATAGGACCTGATTTGGAAATCATGTGGTGTGTGAGAGAGGATGAAATCCATAGTATTTTGAAATCCTTCCATGATGAGCCCTGTGGGGGGAATTTTGCCAATAAAAGGACAGGCCATAAAACATTGAGGATGGGATATTTTTGCTCAACTATATTTCAGGATGAAAGAAAATATGTTCAGGCCTGTGATAAGTGCCAGAGAATAGTCCAGCCAAACAGATTAGATGAGATGCCAATTCAGCCATATTTGGTGGTTGAACCTTTTCATAGATGGGCCCTAGATTTTGTAGGGCCTATCAATCCTCCATCACGACAGAAATTTTACATTCTGGTTTGCACCAATTATATGACCAAGTGGGTAGAAGTTGTGGCCTTGGTAAGGGCCAATGATCAGGCTGTAATAGACTTTTTATATGCATAGATATTCACCCGCTTTGGAGTACCCAGGGAAATTGTGATAGTTGAAGGACCATATTTTGTGTCCCAAAAGATGGAGGTCATGTTTCAGAAGTATCACATTCAGCACCGAGTCACCTCTCCATATCCTCCACAGGCCAATGGGTAGGTGGAAATTACGAATAAGGTGATAGAGCCAATCCTCTTAAAAAAATGAAGAGTCATCGCAAGGAATGGGATGATAGGCTTCCGGAATCATTATGGGCCTACCATACAACATGGTGCAACACTACAGGATTCTCCCCATATGAACTGGTGTACGGTAAGAGTGTTGTTTTTCCTATTGAATTTGAAATTAAAACTCTAAGAACAACCATGAAGGAAAACCTGGATTTAACGAAGGCTAAAAAAAACTGGCTGAATCAACTGAATGAACTAGATTAAAAGTGCACTGCTGATGTACATCATACAACTTTAATTCAACAACAATGCTCCAAATGGCAAGATACATTTATCAAGAAGAAGATGTTATGTAAAGGAGATTAGGTTTTACTGTATGATTCATGATTTAAGAGGGACTTTAAAGGAAATCTACACACGAGATGGTTGGGACCTTACAGAATAGATCAGGTATTTGATAATGGGACCGTTCGGCTAACCACCATTGATGAAAATCAGAAACCTTTGTTTGCCAATGGTCATCGATTATGGATTTATCATAAACCGATCTCAAAGGATGCATTTATTTCTTAGGCCGCAGCTGATCCAGAATGTCAACTGGTACCGGAGCAGGTTTCTTCCCTATTTCTTAAACTTTTTAAGTCTGCTGCAAATTCCACAAAATATGTATATAACTAAAATCATTTAATTTTCATTGTGTTCTTTTCTTTTCTTTTTGTTTTATTTTTTCGCAAAGAACTGGTGTGTTTTTTCTGAGAATTGTGAACAGGTATTCATGAGAAGGTTCAGGCAAGAAAAGCAGTTGCAACGGGCCAAGCAATTGCAGAACCATGGACGACCATTTTTCATTAATATGACTCCTTCAAGGAATGTATGGATAAGATTGCAGATCTTTGACGGGGAGTTTATTCTTACTGATCCCTGTCAAAATTTTGAAAGCGAAAATCTTGTTAAAATGCTTAACCTTTATCCACTACAACTCCGCTATTTTTGGCTAAATCCAGCTGCAACTCCATTATTTTTGGTTAAATCCCACTGCAACTCCGCTATTTTTGGCCAAATTCTGCTACAACACCGCTAATTTTTCTGCTATTTTTGGAAACATTCTGCTGCAACACCGTGAATTTTTCCACTATTTTGGCCAAATTTCACTACAACACTGCTAATGTTTCCACTGTTTTTGTCCAAAATCCGTTGCAACACCGCTAATTTTTTCGTTGTTTTTGCCCGAACTCCACTACAACACCACTAATTTTTTCGTTGTCTTTGACCATTTTGTGCTGCAACTTTGCTATTTTTCTGCCAACTTTTTCGTCGGTATTGTTGTTGAAAATCTCATGGAAAATTCGTCACGTTTGGGGCGTATTTCCAACTAAATCTCAATGTTTCATGATGAGATCTTTTACACTCTATGTGCGTGTTTGGGAAATCAATGCTATCACGAACATGCTCCGCCCGATTAATGATTGGCGATAGGTTTATCCTTAATTGCGCGTGTGAAATCATCTCCCTCATGATTATTTGGCTTTGAAAGTTCAGATCATACCAAGGAATTGACGGCTCGAGTAACAATGACTAGGTATGGATTTCGATTGTAAGTATAATCAATTATTTAATGATGTAATAATAATGATTATACCTTTTTGAATCTTAATAGTACTCCATAATTAGTTAACATTTCCTTTCAAATCATCCCGCCTATACTTTCAAACAAATTTTCTCCCTATCCCTAATAATCTGCAACACATCATGTTTCTAATTTCGTCGAGAACTTCAGAACACCCATACGAACCCCTGCTATATGTTACTATATCCAACTGCTGCAACTTGAACTAATAATTCTATCAGTTACTATACCTTTCTATCACAGTTAGTGAAGAGAATTATGGGTCCTCTAATCAGGTATGAACCTAGCAATATAGACGCTCTGTCTGCAAACAGAGAGGTCTATGACATTTTTCAGGAAGATGGTTGGATTGGTTATTTCCAAAGATTGAACGAATTTCATGAAGAAACAACACTCCAGTTTTCTATGAACCTGAATGGAGAATACTAGGAAATAAGGGGATTAAGGATAGATGCATCAAAACGAGTCATAGCAAAGGTCACAGGACTTCCTCAGACTCAAGAATGCCATTTTTTCAAGAAGAGGCACAATTTGAGAGCAGCTGAAGAATTTTTAGCACTGGGGGAGAAAGTGCAGAGAAGGGCTAGAGGAGTGGCACTGGAGACATTACCCAGACCATGAGACCAAGTCGCGATCTTCTTGAAAAGGTACATTACCTGTGAGGGGAGATATAAGGTTGTTTACATTTATGACTTTGTCTTACTGTCTCACTTACGACACTACATACTTATCAATATGCCATTTTATATATCACAAACCTTACAAAACATGGAACATTATGATAAGTACTCTAGACACACACACTCATCTCTCACAAATCATGGGATGATTAAGTTACTGGTGCAAATGCGTTTGGCACAAAACAATTTAACATGGGAACACTTTGTTGGAGTTGCGGTGCATCAGGAACGTACAATAGAAAAAAGTGGAGACAAAGACGTCGAACAGAGCTCCTCAGATTCAGCTGGGGGTAGGGATGAAGAATTGAAAGAGGCTGAAGATGAACAAGAGGAAAATTTAGGCGGAGTTGCAGAAGTAGGTAGCCTTATGGAGGGAAATGTTGGAGTAATAGAAGAAAATGAAGAAGCAGTAGCAGAATAAATAGAAAGAGGAACGGTTGTAGAAGCAGAGACAACGAGACCTAGAGCTATGAATGCAGCAAGAGAAGAAGGAGTGGTTGCAGAAACTGAATAAATAAGGCATTGGGTGGTCGAGATCGAAACATCCTCTAAAATCAAATGAACTATAATTGAGAAGGAGGTACCTTTAGAGAGACATGGATAAGTCTCTACCCTTCTCACACCAAACAAGAAGAGGAAAAGATCAAGTGTTGGGGGAGAATCATCCAGGAGGAGGAGAACTAGGGATTCCTGGACAACAGAAGTGGTGAGCCTTGAGATCCCCATTTTTCCCACTGAAACACAAGAACCAATGGGTATTTATCGATGGCTACCACTGCCACACAAGAACCTCCTGAGACACAGGGAGAATCATCCAGAAAAGGAAGACCTAGGGATTTTCAGACAGTAGAAGTGGTAAGTACAGAAATTTCCATGTTATCCATTGAAACACAAGAATGAGTGGGTAATTCACCAATGGATTCCACTAATACACAAGAACCTTTTGGAACCAGAAGAAGAAGAATGAGGGCCTCCTGGGAAGCAGAAAGGGAAACAATTGAAATTCCCATTTTAACACCTAGGGAACCCACTAAAACAAAAGAGCCAGTGGGAAATTCACCTATGGTGGCCACTCCTACCCAATAACATGTGCAGTGCCAGTTAGAAATGTTGCAATATGAAAATGACTTGCTAAACGAATATGCTCGAGCACTCAGGGAGGAAATGGAAAGGTGGAAGGAGGTAAGTAAAAAGCAAGTAGTACAAGACCTAGACACTTTAGCTGAAGCTACTATTTAGTTTGAAGATCCACCTTCCAGCCAAGAAAAAGAAGAACTTATATGTCCTTAATGTGGAGTCCTATTTAAATTGGTAGGATATAAAGTTGATAAAATGGAAAAAGTAGCTTGGAGGTTGGAACATTCAGGCCAAGGAGGAAATGAGACATTGAATGAGGAACTAGCAGAAGAAACAAGGTTGGAAGAAAATTTGGTTCCTGAGTAGGAGTTGCATGTAGATGAGGCACTGGAGCCTCAATCCTCAGAAAATAATGAATTGCTTCCTTCTAGGAGCAGTTCTGGGGAATTTAATTCACTTCCAGAGTAACAGCAGCAGTCAGGTGACACAGAGATTATGCAAGTGCAGACTGTGCAAGAGCAGCAGTTGAGGGACACAAAAATTATGCAGGAAGAAATCCAACAACCTAAAAATATAGAAATATAATATGAAACTGATACAAAAGAACCAATGTCTTCAAATTTGGGTTTTGAAACTACTATGATGGAATTGAAAGAATCGAACACTTCCACACAAGAACCATTGCTTCTGAAAATATTTTTTGAAATAGCAGTCTAGACTAAAACTGCTGAAACACTTGAAATGGAAGTTCATACTGAAGCTAAAACTATTGAAACACATGAAGTAGTAGTTCAGGTTGAGGAACGGGAAGCAATGGACCGTATTCTAGATGTTGAAACACAAGAAGTAGCAATACAAGTGGAGGATGCATAACTTTAGGAGATAGAAGAGGTAACACTTTTAAATATTGAATCAAGTAGATGGAAGCATCATGCAAGACAATTTGATAAAGGTATGATTTCCCTTACTGAGAATAAAAAGGTTATTCAAGAATTAAGGGAACAATGGGATGGGGATATCTTCTTTCAGAAGATTCGATGGGAAGAGATGCGGGAGAAGTTAAAAGAGTTAAAGAAATATGAGTCTATGGAGAAGAATAAAGAGAAGATGCTCACTTTGACTCGTGAGTTATTGAGCTATAGATCCCCCTCCCCATCCTACCTTGTATTCCTATTTGAAAAGATCATTATGTTCCATATTAAGGCTTTGAACGAAGGAAGACCCTGGCAGACTGTGACACCTTCTCAATTTTTGGAAAATTTCACCTAGAGTGATTTCTTTGAGCAGAATTTGTTGTGTGAATTGTATCTGCATGATGGACACTCAAGCTAATCCAATTCCCGATATTGGGGATATTCACTTAAGTTAATTTACTTCTATTGTCAATAATCATGTGTGTTGGTTAAGTGTCTCAGAGACTATCCGGATAAATGAGGACAACTCCACCCTGTGGATTCGGGGAGAACTTAGAGCCCCTCTCTTTTTGATTGCTAAGAATCAGAGAAACCTTACATTTCTAGATAAAGTCAACCAGTTGGCTATATTTCAGCAGAAGATTATCTCTACCTGTGTTGATATGATATCTCGGAAGCAGGACATTGATATGCAAGGAAGAATCTAGAGATGGGAATCCTCCCCTATAGCCCTAAGGGCAAAAGATTTGTTATGTTTTGAAAATTTAAAATATGCCTTCCTAGATTACCTAGCGATGATAAATGCATGGAGTCTTGTGGCCTAAACTGGTTGGTTTTGAGGTTCATATTTCCACTTATTTGGTGGCCAAACAGAAACTACAAGGTAATCTATAGGATGACCAAGAAAGATGAGAGAGACTGTTGGGGTACTCTGATCATGAACAATGGGTTTTTGAAACTGGAAGTGGTACCAGAACCTTCATTTAACCTCACAAATTTTCACAGGAGGAGTCTTGAGTCTGATTCAGACTCAGACTAGTTCAAATTTTTGCATGAGTACATGTAATTAGATAACTGGGGGGGAGATGTTTGGTCCTAGATTTACCCCTTTTATCCATGCTCTGTTCCATCCTTTTTCCCTATGTTTGTCCCGGTTTTACAGCTGGATCCTTATCCTTCTCATACAAACAAGCATAAATATCTCAGGTATAAATCATTATTTATTATTTCATTTTATGCTTGTTTTTACTTATAGTTATGGATTTTACCTTTCATTGTGCTAATCTATCCATGATTTGAAATAAAGGTTCAGAATCACAAGTGGCGCAACTGCAACAGCTTGTCATATCCAGGTGGTGCAACTGCAACATCTCTTCATATATGGAAGTTAGTCCCGCTTGGCATCAGCTACCTACTCAAACGACGTGTTCAACCTTAAATGCAGAAGGAATCTCAGATATGCTTTCACGGTTGCAACTGAAACTCCCCGAGAATCTTCCGCAAATTGTTGGGCATGTCAGTTCACAGAAAAGCTCGAAGTAAAATATTATTTATTCCCGAGTTGATTTTATGCAAGGATTGTTAGTTGTAACTGCCTTGATGATTTGGCATCCAGAAGATCAAATATCTTCATGGCTACCCAAAATTGATGTAATGGAATAGCTTTGTTCTTGTATAAGTATACGCAGGAAGGGAGAGCCAAGGGTTCGTTTCATTCGTAGATTGTAAGCGACATAGCAGAGTGTCTATAACTATAACTGCAATTTTTTATCATATTAATAAAGGAGTGAAAATTCTCACTATTCATCTATTTCATCCTTTGTGAGCTTTCAACAGCATCTCTGTTCGAAGGCCAGGGCCCGCCTTCTAATAGAGTTGTTAGTAGTTTAGATTCTTTAGTATTTTTATTTTTGTTTAAGTGTGGAATTTTAGTTTGATATATCTTCATGGTTAGTTGCAATTGTATTTTTTGAGTGATTGCATCAGTTGGTTTTCCTTTGGTTTGTTGTAGGTGATTTGGTGTGATATCCAACTATGTAGTTAATCTTTCATTTTATGCAGAAGTGTGTAGTAGTTGTTACAGACTTGGTCATCCATTGTGTGTGTGTGTTATTTATCTTTCTAGAGTTTTCTTGATTATATAAGTCCTTTTCTTTGATGAATTTGTTGTTCGTTAATGAGTAGATATCTTTCTGATTTGGTAAATTAGACTTTCATTTCCTGAAAAAGTAATTCTAGGTGGAATTCTCTTTAGATCATAAACCTTTAGATTAGTATGATAGGAAATAGAAGTTATTTCCAGTTTCTAGATGGGTAATGTTACTTTGATTTCCTATAGGGAGCTGAGTTGGTTGAGCAATAATTAGAACTGAGTGACTTTCATTTTACTTATCAACTACTCAACATGTCTATGCATATATTTTTCTAATTGCCTTTGAAATAACAAACTTCCCTTGGTTGACAATTAAATATTTAATACTCTTCTTGTTAAGTAATTAATGAGTATATAGAGTGCCCAACATGTATAAAAAATAAATCTACACCATTCAATTACCTTTCACTTTCCTCATTCTACCTTTTC
The DNA here is from genome assembly GCA_001517045.1 of Pseudotsuga menziesii. Taxonomy (NCBI): domain Eukaryota; kingdom Viridiplantae; phylum Streptophyta; class Pinopsida; order Pinales; family Pinaceae; genus Pseudotsuga; species Pseudotsuga menziesii. Next base: position 182,038 of record LPNX010842451.1, on the reverse strand, counting down.
CCGACAAGACCTCCCCTTCAAATTTGTTGATGGAGTTAGCATGCAAAATGCGAGGAAGATTGATTTTTTTGCTAAATTTGGAAGATACTGACTAATATACACCATGGGTTGATATACTATATATCCATGCAACATAGAACCCTCAGGATGTTCTATTTGTCTAACAAAATCCTTCAATGGCTTCAAATGTATTTCCACCATCTACATTGACCTTGAGTTTACAGGTCCACACAATTCAGTCTCCTGAACTTGGTGTATGAGATAGTGTTCTTGTGCATTGAAAAATACTGGAGCTAAATACTTCTGCATTTCACACATTATATGAGAAATTTCTCTCTTCCAATACCAAATATCTTCTTTATGGATTTCTTAGATGAAATCCACCTACAAATGATACAAGAAAATAATAGTGATCAACAATATTGAGGCATATATAATAAAACACAATATGTTAATAACCTATGCAACAAAGAGAAAAAATAATTTTCATGCATATAAATTGTTACTTACCTCATGTATTTACATAGATCATATATAACTTATTTTATGTTTTCGTCAAAGCTATTTGGGAGAGATAGAGGTAGAACGTATTGTAGAAAAAAGAGAATCATTATTTAATGTTTCCAAATAAGAGACAACAATTACTAAAAAGATGTACTAAATGTAAATTATATACGTAAATAATTACATTAATGAATGTATGCCAGTCATGAGTTTTAACACCACCAAAATCACCTTTTTCATTAAGATATTTTGTATGTTCGACGAAAACCCTGTCGGAAACCTTATTTTTTGAATGACGTCTTTTATACCATTGCTTTCTTCCTCTGTCAATAACGATGGAAGACTAATAATTCGGTCCCCACCTCCAACATTAGAAATAATTACACTTTGCAATGCGTGAATGGTTTATGCAATGTCACTACAAATTTTTCCAATTTTATCTTTGTTAGTCCTTCCATCTAATATTTGTCATATCATTCATGTTGCATTCTTCCTTATATGCATTGTATCGAACAAATGAGCTATTTGTAGGTGCTCTTAGTAAGGAAACCTACTGAATTGTATGGGGTAACTCCTCATTCCTCGTGGAATCCCATTCATGCTTAAAGACATTCATTAAACATAAACGAAGACACATTAACAATACTTCATGACACCCATGGTAGAGAAAATTTAGTAAAAATATAAAATTCATAATATTACATGTTTATATATGATACATATACAATTTGCATACCTAAACGATTTCTATTATATTCCAACTTCCATATGTGAGGTGTCATTCTTCGTGGTTTCTTTCCATTCTCTTCTTTACCATTGAATTGTGTTTTACCGGTAGTTCGATACCTATGGTTACTAGGGAGGAAGTGCATGTACTCATCAAACACCTTTTTTGCTAGAATTCTTGAATGGCGGGACTTTATCCTAGGACCGCATACTGGACATGCAAATTTTCCCTTTGTTTGAAGACCTGCAAATCATATCTATTAATGTTATAGAATCAAAATATTATTAATTTTAAAAAAAATGCATGATATTTACCTTAAAAACATATGAGTTTAATGACGTGCAACAGAAAGTTACATCCCACAAAAATGTGTTAACCTAGGAGCATCATGAATTGTCCATGCAAGTATTCCATGGAACTAAAATTGTTTTTGACCTATTGGTCTAGAGATGTCATACACAATGACTCCAGCCCATAAATTCAATAGCTCATCGATAAGACGTTCAATATATACATTCATATATTTAACTTGGTACTTACCTAATTGATCATTCAACATACAATGCTATTTATTTATGTGTCCCACTATATAAAAGGTGTTCTCATGAAGCAATTATACAAAGAAATTAATAAAATAAAATAATTACTTTAAAACAAACTGGAATAATCATTGCCAACATTGTGTGCTCTCTCTTTATCAACATCCAAGGAGGAAGGTTATAGTTGTTTATGACGAAAAAAAGCCACGCCAAGTAAGTAGAACAAATCTCTCCAACTGGATTGAAACCATGATCCACCAATGAAATTCTAACAGTATGAGGTCCATTTTTAATAATTGGCCATTTTTCTTCAATGTTCTTCAACACAGAACCATCTGCAGGCATTTGAAGAACACCATCTTCCTTTATGTTATTTGCATGGTAATACATAAAATGTGTTATACTTTGGCACCTAAATAGTCGTTGGAAACGTGGAATTATGGGAATATAACAAAGAACTTTGCAAGGCACCTTTTTTGTTACTTGATCAGTTCAATATCTACTAATTTCACATTGTGGGCATTTGTTTTCTGATACATATTAGGCATATTATCCATAATTTATAATATGATCATTCGAGCATGCATCTATAGCTTGATACTCCATTCCAATTTCTTTCATAATCAAGAATCCCTCTCAATGTGTATGTGGTAAATTATTTGATGGTAGTAATATAAATTCACCCAACAATATGCAACGTTGACAAAAAAATCAAATGTAAACAATATAAGTCATAAATATTGCATATCCTTAATTTACAGATTAATTAAATCTAAAAATACAAGAAAATATTCAACTTTACATACCTTAGGAACTTTGTGAAACAAGTGTTTGATAAACCATTCAAAACCTTCAAGTTCACCAACAACAATATAGCAGATAGAATATTTTTGTTAAGCCTTCATAAAGAGGTTCTTGGGACTTCTCGAGTAGAGGAATATCATGAATATCATGGAGGTTGTCCTCGTGATCTAATGAAGCAAATGTGTCTTGGATCAATCTACTTATCTCATCTTCACCATTTGTATCAATAACGTAATATTCGTCCATAGGATCATTAATAACTCGAACTTCAATATTCTGATCTCCATGTTCCTCACCTTGTAAAATAGTATTTCTACTATTATGTGGCAAATAACTCTCTGGCGGTCTACATTTAGGGGGAATTGTCTTTATATATACAAACAATGTAATAACATTAGTGTATAATATACAACACATATATTTAAAGTGATAAAACATTTTGTGAATACATGATCAGTACTATTACAAGAAGTACATTATGTAATGAATAACGTCTTACTAGGGGACGATATTCATACCCCCCTTCAGCATGCCCCTTCTCCTTTCAATGATTTTCAGCTGTTGTTCTTAAAATTCTTCTCGTTCACAAACCCCTACCATCATTGCAAGGGAAATAACACTTTCCATCAACATTTTCCTCCAATGATGCCTTAAACTCAGCATACCTCTTATTATTTTCCTCCCAAGTATATTTGTTTGACATTCTAATAGCCTATAAGAACCAAAAAAACNGTAAATTGAATATTGTATATATATATATATATATATATATATATATATATATTAAAGGAGACAAGAAATTAAAGGACGTGACATGGAAAGTGAAAAATATAATTAGTAAATGTCGCTCCATGGTCTTTAAAAATAGATCATGTGTATCTATCAAATTCTAAGCGACAAATCTATATAGGCATTAGTATTGAGGAGAAAATGAATAGTCGCACACTTTATGTATGACCCTACACATTAAAGGAGACAAAGAATTTAAAAATACTAACCTGGAAACCAAAGGTGATCAAAAATTCGATGTGTTAAACCAGTACCGGACTCTTCAAATCACAGGTCAAACAATCAATAGAAAAATGGTTGCAACTATAGAAAATGATTTCTTGAAATATGTCTTAATAACATGTATTTATAGATCAATGATCGTGGCAATTCCAACGAAAATGCACAACCATCAAATTTCAACAATAACAAAAAGTAAATGACCATTACTGTGATGATTGTTGATGTTGCATGTGTTAAGTTTATCGTCTCTATAGCGACAAACTTTGTTATTTCACTGCTATTTCCACAAACATTTGTCTCTATAGTGATGAAATGTTATTTCTGTCGCTATAATGATGATTATCGAGGGCTAGAACATTTTCTTTTCAAAAAAAGTATCTGTTTATCCACGAAAATTTCGATTTTAATTTATTCGTGGAAACATTTCATGGAACTTTTGAGCCATATGTACTAGTGAGTGGAGATATCCATCTTTTGGAGGGCCCCTCAATATTGGTGATTTGCTACTTTCTTTCATTGTTTACTCTATATCATATTTTTGTTTTATTCTGATGTTATTTCATTTGTGCTAAATCTGCTTTGCTTATATATAATTTGAATCTGCAATTAGTTTATTTAAACATGTTAAATGTCAGTTGAATCCAATTAACTCTCTCTAAAGCTAATACACTCATGCATTTCCATCCTCATATTTCATGGTAGGAATTTAATCAGTGAGACTTTTATTTATGAACCCCATGTTTCATAGCTCTTCTATGTGGTTGAAAACATTCATACACAGTTAGAACAGAGTATTTATCTCTTTCTACTTTATAAGATTCCAACTGTTTACAAACAACAACTCTTTGTTTTTATATCTCTGTGTTTTCAATTTTATACACACATGTGATCTACATGGGGAACTAAAGCCTCATTGTCCACATAACCAATTTATGTTTAAGAGGACTAATATGTATGCATATAATTAACAAACGAATAGCATAACTACTTTTCAATCCTTCAGTGATTTTTAAAAAGATTTTAAAGTATTTAAATTGACAAATTCTTTGTATTTCATTTTAATTCTTAATCCTTCCAAAATTATAAATAATTAGTTTCTAATGTGATTATGATTTGGGTGTATTTCTTTTGAGGCCGATATTTGGGTTCCTATGTACAGCTTGTAATTGTGTTCTTATTTTACAATTCTTTCATTGTTATTTTCATGTACAGATTTGGTTTGATTAATGTAGTTCATGATTTTGGTGTTGGCCTTTGCTATTGCATAGTTTAGGAAGATAGCTCTTACTTAGGTTTCCTTTTCTGCAATTCATTTCCTGTAATTTAATTTCTGCAATTTTCTTTGGTGTGGTTCGGAAACTTTTAGAGCTATTAGAAATTAATTAAATCCAATAGAATCCCAATTGTATCTTTAGGAGTATCGTGTCAATAAGTGAATTCAATTACTGTAGTGTTGTTGATAAATACTCCTAGGAATGAAGTGTAGATGAAGGAATATGAAAAGGATCATCAGTTTCAATAACTCTTAAAGTTTGTAAGATTTAATTTGCATTTAAATTATGTTGTGTGAATTCCTTTCTATAGCATTAGGTTTTGATTTAATCTTAGTTAGAAAGTACAATTAACTTCTTGATAAACTAGATATACACATATAGTGTCCATATTTCACAAGTTTACGTCCCTGGTTGACAATTTAGTGTTGGGAAATTATTAAACATGTAATTTTTCTAACATTTTATACCCGTTATCAATGAATTTTTCAGGATGAAGTCCATTTTTTTCATTTTCCCAAGTCATACATATCTCGTTGTATGTTCCCTATGAAACAATGCGACCTTTTCTTTGAGAGACACATTTCCATGCAACATATATGTGTTAAATACATGTGGGTATTGTGACCTTTTACTCATTCTATTGTGTGGGAAAAGAGTATAAATCTATGCACATAATTTTTGCATGACTAATTAAGATAGTGAGATGTGTTGTCACATGATTGATAGCACAAAACCCCATGTAATTACTCAAATGTTTCATCTTGGTATACTACACAATTGAAGTCCACAATGATATTCACGTTGCTTAAGAATTAAAAGCAACCACAAAATACTTTTTACTTCCTTATGCATTAAACTCACTTAGTTTAAATAAGGGGGGAAGTTATCTTTTACAAGTTTCATTTTTCCTAGGAATTAAACTTGGAGATCCATAACAACCTCCTAGCTTACACTAGAGTAGATCATCACAAATTGATTTCAAGTTATAAGAAATTATTAGTCTAGGAATATGAATTATCTTGCAATACTGTATACTCTAAATTCGTTAACATGTATATTTATTGTTTAAATAAATTTATATCAAACCCACTCTTCACACAAAAAATGGACCTAAAAAATCTTGCAATCCTAGTATGATCTTTGCCTTACGCTCATAAAGTGATATTGGAAGATTAGAAATACCACAAGAGCGAAACTTATCCATTTTCATTTTGCTTGTGTTTAGTTTCCTTTTGCAAAATAGTAACACTTTTAAAAGAATTCATTTTAAGGAGTACCCAACCACATAGGTTAGTATCAACTTACTTCATTTATTCATAAAGTTATTTGCAAAGGATTATTTTCTTCAATCATTATCAATCACACATGTGTTTTTAAACTTGAATCACACACCAATGGGACCTAAAGACTCTTCTCCTTGAATTATGATATTTGTCTTGTGTTCATGATAAAAAGATCTTAATGAATCATAAACATTGAGAGGTTTTAAATACCTCCCTTATCACACCTAAATCAAAATTAACCCTTTAAAATCAACCCACATCTTGAACCAATATAAGTTACTCAACCATGATGTCACAAAACAATTTATAGTTTAAGTTAGGATTGTTGGGATAGGGATCTAAATAATTCCCCTCATTCTTTTTCATATGAAATAGTAGCAGTCATTGACTTTTTAGGGGACTTGTAAATCCTGCTATAAGAAAGTGTGATCAAACCCAGATAAGAAAGAGTGATGCCCAATGACCCTAAAGTTGAGGTTGTATTTTTTTGTCTTATTGGACCACCCAGATATTTATGAAGGAAATAATTCATTTTTTCAGTCCAATGCTCTTATCCACACTTGATGCGAGTACATCTTAATGGCAAAAAACAAGTATTTTCACCAGGTGGAATTTGTGCTATACATTTGCACCTGAGTTAGATTTTGTTGTCTATTGGAGATGTTGTTAGTACTTCCTAAACAATTCCCCAACACACCTCGTTATTATTGATTAGTGCATACCTTCACTGACCATCTTCAATGGGTTCATAGCCCTTCGACGAGAGATATACTGGAAGGAACAATGACTATTTTTTAGAAGAAGGATCATAAGTCAGATAGGATCACATCCTTGTTTCTATAAATTACAAAGAACCTTTCATAATTGAGAACATATACTATAAAAATACACATTGATGCTCAATTAATAGACAAAATTGCACCATTTTTTCAATCTATTATATGTGACCATTATATTATTGCATTTGTCAATTTTTAGTTCCTATTTTTACACATTATTCGATCAAAACTAGCACCATAGCATACCTACCACCTTCCTTATATTCTTTGAAGCGCCAAATCCTTCCCCCCATCAAAGAGGATTACTTGTTGCACCTCCTCCCCCATCTTCGACAAGGGAGGCCACACTTAACGTGCACACACATGTAACAATTGTTAATATTTTAAAATTTGTTATATACCATAACAAAAGGATCTCTGAAAGAATAACAAGCATGTAGGGAAAAAACCATCAAAAATTCCTCTATATAGACTTCACCCAAGAATAGTGTAAGACCCAATAACAAGACTAGAATTCTTCCTCTCCTCCAGATGGATTGTCTCTTCTCTCTCTAGCGCAACTACTTGAGTGTTCTACTAGTAGAAATGAAGGAGGCACCTCTCCTATTTATACATATCAGCAGAGAATCCTAATAACCCAGCTGGGTCAACTTCTCCTTGTTTCCAGGGCTGACTTGCCTTGGAAGACTAAAAAATATAGTTTAATACTTCTTTTGTGGGTAATACTGACCCTGCTTACAGGGAAAGCTTTACCTCAAGACTTTACATTACCAATTACATCAATGACATCCCTAACCGGAGGAACAACATCTCTGAAAGGGGTAATAACAATAATAATACAAAATAGAATATCTTCTGCATTTACATTTCTTTAACAATAGATATTGTATACTTCGGAATACCTTGCTCAACACCCTAGCTCAAGTATTGATCCCCAATCCTTGCACATCAAGCAAAGGAACTCCCCTAGCACACATGATTTTAAGACCCCATTAAACAAATTTGTCACTTATGACTAGTTTAAATATCCCAGTTTATCTAAACTCATTCACAACCCTATCTAGCATGATCCAACATGGCCTCAATGTTGGTTAAGTTACATTTATACATTCCAAAAATTTAAGGAAGAAATGGAGATAAACCAACCAACGTGATGTAATTTCATCTATGGTGCTTATCCTGCAACAACATAGTTAAATACACCATTCATCTTAGACTCTTCCACAAAACCCTCACAAGTACAAAATCTAAATTTTTATAGCATCTTTTGTCTCACTTGTCCCATAGATGCTATGATGGCCAATCTTATCCATTTACCTCCTTTGTAAACTGCCTCAGTCCCTGATCAGCTATGGACAACAATTATTCTTGGAAAACATCTTTAAAAACCTTATTTTCCTAGATGTACGCGACCTATTGATATCTGTCCCACATCTACACGTCATGCCTTTGGATAGTCTGTGTACATGTATGTTCGAGGGTAAAAATAAAATATAAGTTAGTTTACAAGAAATTTTTTGTTTCGGTCGTTCCCAATTATCCCAATCCCATAAGTAGGGATAATTTTAGGGGCGAAATTTAGCCCATGGGATATATTTAGGGGGTTTTCTCCAAAAAAAAGATTCGTTATTTCGCAATTTTTTAAGCCCTGTTTCGCCCAATTTTGACGGGGTAAACTTTTTTCACCCTAAAAATCGCCAAATTATTATATAAACAATATAANTTGAAAAATATTGCCAAACATTTTATAGTTGGTGTTTTAAGAATTGGTAAGATTCGCCAACATTTATACACTTTTAAATAAGTATGGTTCCTTAAAATCATACCTACCCATAAGTAACTTCCTCCAACTTCCCTAACTTCCTCCCCATCAATACAAAAGAGGCATAGGAGAAGAAAAAATGACCAAGTGTATTGGAGAGTACCCTTATGTCATTCCAATGAGAATTGATCAAGCCCCATTGTCCCTAGTCTTCAAAAACCCTTTCGCCTATCTAAAACTAGTTTTTTAGCCAGCATTGAGAGCCTTTATTGTGCCAAAGAATTGAAGTGAATATTTTCTGAATGTTTATCAATGTGACATTGGATTGAGTGTGCGAAAGGTATGTGTGGAAGGACTCCAATATTAGTTCTAGAATGGTGCCGCAACGAGATTCGGGTGAAATCTATCTACAACTTGTTGTTATTTTAATAAAGAACTCTCTTTTTCATCCAATTTGAGCATTCTAATTTCAGTTTTTAATTCTTAAATTTGAAAGAAGTTATTCAACAATTTATTTATGAATCATATTTTTGCAATAGTAACCACTTTCTTGACAATCTTTGTTCATTTTTAGGTTGAAACTTGAATTGTTGGTGAGAATAATTGAGTAGCGACAGCCTAGGGATCTACATCAAATGTTTGGATTTTGGGTAAGTCACAGTTTTTAACCTTTCTTTTTGTTTTTCAAGAAAGTTTGCATGCAAAGGGTTTGATTATATTTTTTCTAAATATTTTGAGTCTTCTTTTGGGTATCACTTTGTGGTGGTTTATCCTTGAAAGTCCAGTAGGGTAGTCCAATTTCCCAAAACAGAAATGGCAACTCCACTGGGGATTTTTTCCATTTATGGGTAGTTAGGGCTTGTTTTGATCCAATATTCTTATTGATGTGTTTAATCCATTTTGTCAGTATGTTTTTTCTTTGTTTCCATTGGTTTTCTCAATTTTTCTACCTCATCTTGTTAGATTTCTATCTTAGGACCCTTACGAGAAGAAATCTTGGTGTGGGGACATCCAATGTTCATTTTTTCCCTTTTTCCCATGCATGTACACAGATAAAAGTGTACATGGCCTTGTACTTTTCCTGTAGGTGCACTATTTTTTGCAAAAGACTTGTTTCTACCCATGTATGTGACCTATATACTAGACAGTTGAATGCATGCAACCTACCTATGTCCATCCTACATACACTTGATTTTTCTTTTTTTAGTTTCTTGTTGTTTAAATTGGAAATGTGGGTTTCCTTTTATCTAAGTTGACTCTGTAATCATGAAGCTTACTCTTATTTTCAGAAGTCAACCCCTTTTTTTGTTTACAAATGAAAATGGAGGAATTTTTTTGTGATTTAAGGTTTTGTCCCAAAATTTTGTTTTTTTACTATCTTTGTAAATCTTTTTGCGGTCTGAATTCTTATAAAATATTTATATTTATACATGTACTTTTATGTCCATATCGTCACAAAAAACAAATAAAAAGTTTTTGCTTTGTAAGTTTTCTTGTGATTGTTTTGCATTTTGAAAAGAAGTTCATTGTTTCTTCTATATTTGCATTCTTATGCATTAAGTGAAGCAAACCTTCTTCTTTTTTCCTGCAATAGTCAAACATAAAAGTTTGTTTTCTTTTTTTTAAATAAAAAAAATTCATTTCTTTCAAATAAAAATAAAAATTTCCAAGTAGTTATTTTTGAGTTTTGAAATAGAAAAGGAAAAAAGAAAAAAGTATTTTTTACTTTCTTTTGAAAAGTTTTTTGTTTTTTGTTATTTGTTTGTTTTTCCAGTTTCTATTCAAAAGAAAAGAAAAGAAAATATATGCTTGGAATGGGTTATTAATTTCAGTTTTTGAAAAAGAAAAAGTTGCATTTTGATTTTTTTTTTAAGTAGTTTTTGCAAGAAGAACGAAAAAATAAAAAGGAAAAGAAATTTTTGGAAAAAGATTTGCATTTTGTATGTAAGTGTTGAATAGTGTTTGAAACCATGAAAGATTTATTTTCTTTCTACACTTGTATATATTTAAAGGTGTTTAATTCTTGTAAATGTCAAGAACATCACTAGTTTCACTTTCACTTCCACTTCCTTGAGTAATAACATACACTTAAAATTAACGTTTAATCTAAAATCTATTTGAACTTTATTTTTATAGGGTTCACCAATTTAGCTTAAGTTTAGGATCTTGGGCTAGTTTAGCAATAAAATTTCCAATATAATTTTAAATTGTTAAACATACTTGTCATTTAGAAGGATAGGAAGAAATCCAACTTTGTAAGAGTGTGGTCGAGAAGCTCCTCTAACACAAGAGTCAAGCATGAGGTCATGTGAGGTTGAGCGGAAGGGAACCCCCCCTGATACTTAAACCAATAATTTGTGGGATTTTACATGTATAGGGACTTTCTCAGTACCAATATTTGGGCCCCATGAGGTCTTGGTATTGTTGAAGTTTTAAACTTATCTCCCCTTCCCATACGCATGATCCCAACCATCGACCGTATCCTTAGACGTTTACTGCATATTGGTAATCATAGTATCTTGTCCCTAGGTTCTACATAGGTGACAATAAGGGGATTCCTACCAATATTGGATAGACGTTGATATAAATCTATAAAACACTTAGAGGGTATCCCTTTCCTTGTGGAAAGACTTGCACCAAAAAGGACTATCAACTGAGTCCTTTGTATGTTCTCAACCTTTGTTGTTTATCTTTGGGACTTAATCAACCTGTTGAGGCTTGGAAATTCGCAAGCAACAATAGAAAGGGATTCTCCCTAGTCAACGTTCCCAACTAGCCCGTGACTGTTTGGTATGGGGAATCCGTCCGGTTTATGGTCCAGCTACCGTAGGTCAAAGTAACAAAAACAAAGGTTTTACCAGTTGCGGCCCGGTCCACCGTGTATTTTTTGTATTTTTATTTTTATTTTTATTTTTTTACTTAAGTATGACATGAAAGTGCCTAATTAACAATGCAGGGTGATAAAGATGCAAGGAACAGTCACAATGTGATGCACAGGTTCTTACCTCTCGTCTTAAGGCTCACAAGCATCCAAATCGCATACAACAAGAAAATAAACTAACTACCTAGACTATCCCTAGGGAGCAGGATTATCATTCATTGGTGAGTAATATATTTTGTACATGCATAATGAAGAGTTACAGATAGCTAATGCTTCTTTCAAGACACATGAACAATTGTAGATTTTTGAACAACCAGTTAGCCAATTGTTTTATGAACAACATTCATTACTCACAGTGGAAAACATCACAAATTATACTGAAAAGCATTCAACAAGAACATAGGTTCAAGAAGTTAAACACTCTCATAGTTAATGAAACACATCTGAAAACGAAATAGTTCCCCTTCAACATTGTTCATTTAATCACATTGATACATTCCACATTTCGCTTCCTCCAGTAGGCAAAAGTTGCAGTTTCTGATTGTAAAACGAAATAGTTCCTCTTACAAGCAGATGGTGTACAAGTTTTTCCAGGGAAAAAGTCCCTATCTAAGTTCTACTTTCAAATATTTAAACTATAACTGCAGACTGCTTGGGCTGCCCTCCAAACGCATGACCTTTCGGTTTCTTGACACTTCATATTCCGCTATCCATCCGTTTTTCGTATGTTCATGATTAGTTGAGTAACTGTTGCACCTTTCAGGTGTGCATTTTTTGTTGCTTTCGGTTTTGTCTTTTCCTTCGTTCTGTCTTCCTTGCGACCCTGCCGATTTCGATTTGATCAAGCTACGCCTTCACACCATGGTTGCCCAAAAATTCCATTGGGTTTTACCTGCAGTCAATTACTATGCGTCATTCATTGGAATGGTGTTTTTAAACATTAAAATTAACCACCTAAAATAGCTAATCCACAAGAAAATGGCCAGGTGCATCTCTTGATCGGGAAAGAGTTTTGATTAAGCCTTGGGCGGGAAAGTTCTAAATCGGCAGTCGGAAGGCTTTGACATTGGACGCGAAAGGATTTCCTAGCCACAACGGCGGAAAATACAAGGGCTAAAGTCACGTGAAACGTGGGTGGGAGAAGCTTTAACCGGAAGTCGAAGGATATTAACATCGGAGGCTAAACGGATTTCCCCGCCGCAACGGCGGAAAAGAAAAAGCTACGGACAAACGAAACGCGGGAGGGAAAAGGCTTTAGTCGGAAGTCGGAAGACTTTTAAATCGAAATATGGATGAATTTCCTAGCCACAACGGTGGAAGAGAAAAACTACGGGTTTGCGATGAAAAGGGTCACCACGCATCGACAGTCGGAGCTCTTTACGCTTCGGACTCTAAGCCGCTTTGGGAGCCGCAACGGCGGAAGGGAAAAGGAAAAAAGCGCCCGATTTAACAAAAAAATTAAGTGTTTTGGACAGCTTCTCAAACTCAACACAGACAAAAACCTACAACAGCGACCCACAATAAAGAACACTTGGTTCGATCAACAAGCGAAACAAACTTAGAATCTGCGACTCACCATAAATTCCAAACACAATCACAATTCGAACCTTGGGCGAGAGTTAAGATTTTACAACCATCTAAAATTAAAACACGACCAACGATTACAAGAATGCAAAATCATGAGGAGGGGCCCAAAATTTAAGAAATTTGGGGAGAACGGTTGCAGCTGCAACACAACCCACACTGAACTTCGAAATATTGAATGTTTTCCTAGTTTGATATCGTAGGGCTCTCTTTTTTTAATAGTATTATCTTTGTGTTTTGTGTAATTTAGTTGGCCTCAGGAATTGATTTGTTTTGAAGAAATATTTAAGAGTGGAATATCAATCACTTCTCCATTCTAGGAGGATTCAGAATATTCCCTTGGTTCCATTTGAAACTCCACCGCATCTACAGAGGTGAAAAACAAACACAACTGGTTCTTTTGAACCAATAGGTCCCATCAATTTACTTGGTGAGACACAACCTACAATAAAAAAACACTTATGTGCCACACATCACCATATTTGAATATCTAAAAGACCAAGTCTTTGTCAGACCGTCCAACCCTCCTTTGATTAGACCTAACGATCTAGTGTTAGTAAAGCTTATGAGTGCTTATAAACAAACAACAATCACTTATCGAAGTAGAAGAGGGTTAGTCATGGATAACTTAGGGGGGAGTTTAGGATAATATCATACTCCCACTGCAAGGATAGTCCTAGGAGTATTTTCTCCTCCTCATGTCACTACTCAGATGTTGAATGCAACCATATCTATTTCATCTCCTATGGTTACCTTTGGCACTACATCCTCGCCTATAGGTTCTACAATTACTCAATCATCGAGTGTTTAATTATCATCTTCCTTTGGTTCTAGTTCCATTACATTTGGTATGCCAATGTTGGGTATTCCTAACTTCTTGGTTACTTCTATTCCCTTATTTCCAAACCCTTCTACTAGTTTCAGTGGTTCTACTACATGATTCGAAGGTTTCCCTTAGCATGGATCTCATATCCCTCCTCCCTTTCCCTCTTCTGGGACTAGACTTGTCCACATGTTTCAAGTGTGAACCCCTTTACAGGTTTTAATACTCAAATGGGTGGTTTTCAATCATCTTCTATGCCTACTAGATCTACCCCCTTTTCATTGTTTAGGGGAGGAGGCAATAACTTTATACCTTCATCTGGGATACCAACAAGCGGTCATTTCTCATAGGCCCAGTCAAATTGGATTCAGGGTATCCCTGCTAGGGGAAATCCTTTGCATATCCATTGGAACCCTTTTATAGGAAAAAGTGTTGCACAAACCATGACAGGGGGGAATCCCTATCTATATAATTATAGGAATTTTTGTGGAGGGGACTTCCCACCCCAAGGTTCCCATCCCACTTGTTTTTCCATGCAACCAGAATTACCTTTTCTAGCAACTTTAAATTTGCCAAATATTTCAAAACCGATGAAAGATCTAGTGTGTCACAATCCTAACTGGCCTCCACTTCCAACTAGGTTTCCATCAGACATTCCAAAGTTTGAGGGTAAAATTGGTGAAGATCTTGGAGATCATGTTACCAATTTCCACTTATCGTGTTCCTCAAACTCATTAAATGAGGACTATATTATTTTGTGAGTGTTTCAATGCAAACTCATTGGATTTGTCACAAAATGGTATATATATAGTTGTATGGTTGATCTTATTGGTGTTTTCATGATCTTGCAATAGTATTTTTTAACCATTTTCATCTTACCACCTGGTATGATGCCGATATTGATCTACTGCCTCAATTCATGAAGAATAAAGCTACCCACATCTCATACCATATTCAAGAGTGGCATAGGTGGAAAATATTGATTAAGGCCTCTATTCCCCCTGAGTTTTTGTAAGAGTGGTTTCTCGAATCCTTGTTTCATTATATCTATAAGGATGTTTCTACATTAGGGGTTACTTCTGAAGAGGAAGCCATTTTTAAGGACCAGAAACTAGATTTAATATATTCTCAATCTGAGATCCTTTATGAAATTATTTTGGATGCGCTGCAGTCTAGTATAGACCCTTCCAATCCAAAACCTAGTCCACATGTTTATGTCATTGTTGGTTCAGTCCATGATAGAGAATTTGTTAGTGAACAAATGATTTTTTTGTTTATTTAGTCGTTCGTAGCTAATTTAGATTCAATTGTCACCTCTCCTTCCAAGAACGATTATGTGCATACTAATCAGAAAGGAAACCAACAACCTAGTGGGAAAAAAGAAAAACAATAACAAGAATAATAATAAAAAGGGAGAGGGTGATAACGATAAAACCAAAAAAATAATAATGTTACTGGGGCGAAGAAAGAAGGTAAGAAATTTAAGTTTCCTTGTAATCTTTGCAATGGAGACCATATTACACATCAATGCCTGTTGATGAAACAATCTCAGAGTCTGGTGAATTAGGAACAACAATATCTTGTTTTTCTGACCAATCCTTTTCCCAAGGGACAACATTTTTCTTCTTCTACTACTAGAAACGCACAAGGGGGCATCCAAAATTCTCCCTCATCTGATCAATCGTATATTAACATGACCAAGTATGATGTCTCAATGTCAACTTGATCCAAGGATTATGAAAATCCTCAGTCTTCATCTAAAGGTAAGGAAGTTCTTGATCCATCCTCTATCAATAGAGAATCTTGTGGTAGATTTTATGCCTTGTGTGTCGAAAGGTGTCTATAAGAGGGCATCACCTAATACAAATTCTAGAGCTTCCACCAACTATTCTATTGTTGAGGACTTATCTTTGACATCATGTTCCATGCCATCTCTTTGGGTTCTCCAAAGATTTCCATCACAACAAAATGATTTGTTGCTTGATCTAGGAAATCATAATCCTTTGAATGGTCAGGTATGGTGCCTAGAAATAACTCGTGGAATCGATTAGAAGAGCTAAGGGTTCCTTTTGAGTTCATATATGTCACGATAAGGTTATATGATAATCCCAATACCAAGTTCACAAACACCTAGGGGTGGTCAAATATATTAATTGTAATATTGTAGTTAAGGTTCCCCCCTCTACCCTACCCTTTTCAACATTTCCATTGACTAGATGGAAAGTTGTTTAGAGGATGTAGATTGCACTGGAATGAGATTAGTAGCAATAGTCATCATCCTTCTCTATGTTGATGATATTGTTCTTATGGAAATGCGTCCCTTTGATATTGATAAGAATTAAGAATTCTCAAGTGTTTCTACTCTAATATGGGCATGAATGTTAACACCAAAAAAACAAAAATTGTAATTATCACATCCAAGAAGGCCAGTTACGCTAATTTTGTGTACGGAAATATAAACTTGGAGGAATTTGTTTTTTACAAATACCTCAGGATTGATATCCATCACAAGCTCAATTGGAACTATAGCATTGAGAAAATGATTAATGGAGAGTGGAAAGTTTACTTTGATCTTGAAAATAATTGTACATCGAAAAATCTTGTGATGTGGGATAAAATGAAGTTCCTCTTTGAAATGATCATCACTCATGTTGTCTTGTACGGCTATGAATTTGGGGTTGTATCATCTCTAGATAATACTTGAGAAAATCAGTAAGAGTTTTATAATGTATAACCTTAAAATTAAAAGTAATACGTTGTATCCTATTCTCCTCATAGAAGTGGTGGTATCCCCCATAGAGAGTATTGCTATGACTAGGTACCTAATGTAAAAGCACAAGATAAACAACACAAGAGACCATACAAAGCCTAAAATTTCTTTAAATTCTATCCTAAACCACTTGCACCTCAAGTAGGGGTGGCGTAAAGATGCTATGGAATGGTTAAACCATTGAGGGATTGACAGAAATTATGTGCTTTGCAAAAAATCGATAACATTAAAAATATTATCATCTAAGTTTAAAGAAAAAAAGTGGTGTGAGTCTAAATATTTAGAGGCTAAAGAAAATCGAGATACTATAAGGAGTTCATTAACCCTAAGAATGAACTCTCACAAGCTCCATAGCGAAACAAAGCGTTAGACAATTCCTAAAACTTACAGTGGAATTGAAGGATTTTCCATCTATTCGAGACTATGTGCATTGAGGATGAAAATCACTTTCTATTAGAATGCCCTACATACACCCACATTAAATCTCAATTTCATAATCTTTTTCTCCAAGAAATACCTTTCTAACCTTCTTACTCCTCAAAACTATGGTGACTTAGAAAATCTTCTCTTTAAGCTTTTTGAGCATAGAAATAAAATTTTCAAGCATACCAAATAATTTATTTCTTTTATTTTCTCTCAATACGAGATAAACCAAATTTGGTCTCAATGGGCATTAACCATCATCAACAACATTTTCTCACACACACAAACAATCAATAATTAAATTCATGATGTAAATTTTTTTTTCATAGGAAAAAAAAGTAACTTGTTATTCGTGAGAATCAAAGTTACATGAGTATTCAATCATGGACATAATAGCTTTGAGATATCACTATGATAATAAACCTCTTTTCATACATCTCAACACAAAATTGTGCAAAAAACCACTTCAAATTCAGCAAGCAAGAACCCCATATCTTTACAAACAACTAGTTGCAGACTTCCAACTTTTAGTTTACCAATAGAGTACCATCTAAGACAATTAAGAACATATATATAACAATAAAATGCTGAGATAAATCTTCAATCTATCAAAACACCATTTAATCATCCACCACCTCAACANATATGTGATTATATATATATATATATATATATATATATATATATATACCAATGTTGACTTGAGTATACTTTAATAATTATCATCATCATTAATAACTAGTTTAATTCGTATACATGGTTTAGTTTGATTTTACTCATGTTTTCGTTTTGATTATTTATCTTTATCCAATTAAATGTTTAGTTTTGTATAATATATATATATATATTTAATTATAATTTATTTTTATTTTTATTAGTTATATAATTTTAATATTGATTTTATAAAATGACTATCTCTAGATATTTGTGACCAAAATTACCTTTCCTCATTCTTAAATAATTTTTTAATTATCTATTTATAAATCATTTAATAATATTTTCTATTTATTTATAAATTATATAGCTATGTTCTTTTCTCATCGAAATAGATTATTGAAGAATGTATGAAAATATTATTTATTGTGTTTTGATTTTGTTAATGAGTTAAAACTTTTTTTTATTGTGTTCTTTTTTTAAAAATGTATTTTCTTATTTTTTTATAAAAATATTTATTGTTTTTTTTATTATTTTATTAATAATAAGTTAAAAAACTATGTCAAAGTATATGTGTTTATGAGTGTTAAAAGACTTTTTTATTTTATTTTTATTTAAAAAATAAATAGATGTGATTTTAAATTAATTAATTTATATTTTATTAAATGATGATGATGATGGTTCACATCTACTAAGACCAATTTTGGTTTATCAAACCATAAAAGAAAAAAAGAAAAAAAGTTACTTGGATGCTCTAAAAATGTTATTTATATACTCAAAAAACTTAGATAGAAGTGTTCCTATGTTGCCAGATGTTTTGACATGTTATAAGCTTAGGAAACTTTGTAAGTGCAATCTAATGTGGGTATAAGTATGACACTCTAAAAAAAAGTGACTTTCATTCTCAACACTCACAATTTTACAAAGACGATATATCTCATCCTCCCATGGTGTTGTGTTTTAGGAATTATTGAGTGTCCTATTTGAGAGTTCGTTCTTGCAAGAAACCTAATTTCCTCAACTTTAAGGAAATGGGTAAAAAATTATTTCTCTTTTTTTTTTAACTATATCATATAAAATTTGTTAGTTCCATCAAATATGCATTCTCATACTCTATAATTGTTTCCAACCTTTTTCCTTTAGTTAGTCTATGCTATTATAGATACATGATCAAGCCACCTTATGTAATGCTTACTTTTAAACCCATTTTAAAGCTCAATCATTTATAACCATCAAATAATTACATGTATACAACCAATACTTTATAGTAATTATGTAAGAGTATATATCTTTTTCACATGGAATGGGTTATCGTTGTTTTAGCATTATCACTTTAAAAGTGATTTTCTACATTAAGCATAAAAAGCCCAATAAAAACACATAAAGGATAAACATGAGGGAAACATTAATATATGTAGTTAACCCAAACATAAGCTAGGTTCACCAAAATTTGTCTATCTCTTTATTATTTATCAACGAAAAAAATACATGTAACATATTTATTACACCATTTATCATTATTTTCAAATCTTTCTTACAGAAAACTTCCTCAAAATATTATATAACCTCATGGTAAAGCCTCCTTTTATTCATAAGTTAATATTTAATTCCAAAATATTTCCACTTGTATTACTCAATTGGAATTTTGTAAAAGCTAAAAGATGTAATATAGCCTTTAGTTATCAATTTAGTCCTTAAACCATTTAAAGTTCAATGTTCCAACCTTGAAGTTCATGATGGAGGGTAAGGTCATTCTTTTATATTTTATTCCTTCAAATGCAAAATTACGTTTATTATCTTTCATGTTCGAGTGCTTGCATACTCTGCCATGCATGTAGTTTTTATATTCGGAGTTGGTTTACATAAATAAGAGTTCCGGAAAGAAAACAAGTATCCGTCAATTTCTCCGTTGGTAACACACGTTTCTCACATATGTTTCGGAGCTAAGATAGTGGAGAGGATTTTCTCCGTGTTGTCAACTCGTTAATGCATGTTAACAAGTCATGGCATTGTACCTAAATAGGTAGGAACTCGACTCTATGAGACCTCGATCCCTCTCCCTTCTTCCTATAAAAGACTTCAATAATATAACCTTTTAAAGACTAGACTAGCCATGAGGTGTAGCTCATGTGGTCTATGTGGGTTTAGTCCTTATGAGGTCTCATGTTCAAACCTCATGATTAGCGACGCGATGGCTGGGCAGTGTGNCCAACCAAGGTCAGTTAACTTCAGTTGATGACTAGTCAAGCCAAGTTAGGAGTCAGTTACATTCAGTTCTAGCTCTCTACATTCAGTTAAATAATGGTTAACTGACTGTGGTAGGTGGAGGTTTGATGGTTGACCCTGATAAAAGTCTGGTTTCGATTCATGTGGTCTATGTGGGGTTTAGTCCTTATGAGGTCTCATGTTCAAACCTCATGGTTAGCGGCGCGATGGCTAGGCAGCGTGGGGGTTTGATGGTTGACCTGATAGAAGTCTGGTTTCGATTCCTACGGGGGAGGTGCGGGAAGGCATACTGCACCCCAGAAAATTCCTGTACGACTACGGTGGTTGGCCGTACTCCTGTTGTTACCACCGGGCCACCGGGTCTTAAGGCTGGCCACGGCCCATGAATTTGGTATCCACGTTGCGCAGTTGGTTAGACGACATGGGGAGTTTCTCACGGTTAAGAAAAAAAAAAAAAAAACACAACCTCTTAAGAACTAAAATAATAGCAATAAAATTTGAAGGAAGATTCAATGTGGATTAAATACATAACTGCATGTTAAAACTTGTTTCTCTGGAGGTTTGATGGTTGACCCTGACTTTTATCAGGGTCAACCATCAAACCTCCTCGGTGGACAAGACTCCTTTNAAAAAAAAAAAACACAACCTCTTAAGAACTAAAATAATAGCAATAAAATTTGAAGGAAGATTCAATGTGGATTAAATACATAACTGCATGTTAAAACTTGTTTCTCTTTTACAGTCGGGTGACCGCTTCATTGTTATGACTCTGTTTCTTCCGAACAAAAAACAACCATTAAAATAAAAAATAAAAAATCTAGTTACCACCAACCATAACCGCTGCGTTTTGCATATTCATAACCACTTCTTTTAAATATTAAACATAGATTAACACACTGAAATCGAATGCCCCTCCTCGTGAGGATACAATATTCTTTTATAATAAAACAATTTTCCAACCCCATAAATAAATTCCGTCTCTGCACTCTTAATAGATTGCTTTGAAATACAAAGCATCCCCTTTTCTTCATTATTTTGAATAAAGTAATAAATCATGTCCATATTTTAAAATCTCTCAATTAAAATATATATAAATCATATCTTATAAATAAAGTATTTTGTTAAACATTTTTTATTCAATAATGAAAAATTCTCTCCACATCCTTACGAGAATAAAATATAGCAAAATCACTTACAAGTCAAGATTATAGATGTCCATTAAGTGCAAGTGCTTGCAGATAATTAGCAAATTAGTATACTTTAACTGACCATTAACTTAGGACATTATTTAAGAGTTTTAACCAAATAGTAAACATTAATAAATCACTTTTTTCTCTAGTTCTCAAAGCACCGCGATGAAAGCCATCATTGACTTGTGGGTTCTCAGCCTTTCCCCTCACCCCTAGTGGATTTACGACCTAACCTTCAATTAAGTTTACTCTCTAAATCTTCTAAGTCTACCAAATAAAATCATAATTTAAGAAAATACATGAACATTACTTATAGTGCGTGCTTTATCGATCTTGAGCTTCTCGAGGAAAAGTTGCATGTTCACATTTACTTTGTCCTTTTTGTTGTAACTAAATCGAAGTAGAGGAGGTGATGTTACAATTCTTACTTCTTCCGAGTAGTTAGAATTGAAATATATGTTTATCTTTAAAATTAGGACTAATGACTTCCTTATAATATCTTAATTTTCTTTTAACCTCTAAGTCTTTCTTGCCACACATTTTCTTTTTAAACTTAGATGTGATAATATTTTTAATGTTATTGATATTTTTCAAATTGGTATTTTCAACAATCCCCCAATAATTTAACCACAACTTTATACTAACCTCTATTGAGCCGTAGTTAGTATTGAATGAATTTTAAAACAATTTTAGGAAGTCTCTTGTCTCCTATGTTATTTATCATGTACTTGTACATCATGTACCTAGTCATAACAATGCTCTCAATGAGGGGAAGACCTACTTTTATTAGGAGGATAGGATAGGGGGTATTGCTTTTAATTTTGAGTTTATATGTTAAAAAATGCTTCTAGATTTGCTCAATCTTTCTCTGAGATTCTCTAGAGATGCTACAAACCCAAACTTCACAATTGTACAAGATAACGAGAGCACAACGAGAGAGACGAGAGTTTAAAAAAAGAATTAATTTTTACCCCACATCACAAGGATTGCTGATTTACAATTGTTTTCAAGACCAAAATAAGTTTTCAACCCTCCATTAATCATTTTCTCAATGCTATAGTTCCAGTTGAGCTTGTGATGAATATCCATTAGAGAAAATGTGGGGTCTAAAATGGGCCTCATAAGAAAATGACCCACCTTGTAAGAAAACGGGCCATTGAATTCAAGAACCAATAGAATTTCAAGAAAATAGTAAACCATAATGGTTGATTTGACAGATTTGTCATAAAAAAAACTACTTTTGAATTCATATATTCAACTTATGTCCCTGTGGTTTTACTCAACGAGCGGGATCACTCAAGTTTGATGCATAATTAAATTAAGCATCCAACTAGTACCCACACCGCATACTTTTGAGGGATACCACCCCATGAAAAACACAAAATACATTAAAAAAACATGTTGCTTTCAAGTAACATGTGTTTTTAAGTGTATTTCATGTTTTTCGTGGGATGGGGTCCCTTAAATGTAT
This sequence comes from Pseudotsuga menziesii, assembly GCA_001517045.1. NCBI lineage: Eukaryota > Viridiplantae > Streptophyta > Pinopsida > Pinales > Pinaceae > Pseudotsuga > Pseudotsuga menziesii. The sequence continues at coordinate 159,333 of LPNX010842451.1, read as the reverse complement.
GTTGTGTGGGTACTCATTGGATGTGGAATTTAATTTTGTATCTAATGAGTGGTCCCACTCGAAATTTGAATAAAATGACATGGAGATATGTTGAAAATATAAAGGGAAAAATATTTTTTTTACTCTTCCTCCAAAATTCATAAATATTATTTTATTATTATAACTATTATTTTATTAGTTTCCTTAGGAGGCCGATTAATTTAGACCTCAAATTTGGTATGTTGAATTCTAAAATATTTGTACTTGAAGACACTTCCTTGAAGTTGCTATTGCCATATACAAAATTAGTGTAAGCGACCTTCTTGGACTTGATAATCATAACTTTTGTTTTGGCGATGTTAACATTATACCCATATTAGAGGGAAAATCCTTGATCATTCATAATTGCATATCAAGATGAAAGGGTCACCTTGCTATAAGGACAATATCATTAGCATAGACAAGTAGGATGGCAACTAATCCAGCTAAGTTCATGCTTGTGCATCCTACTTCTTCTAAAGAATCTTCTAGCTTATCGATGTAAATGTCGAAAAAGGTAGGGAAGAAGGAGAAACATTGGTTAACTCTAATATTACCTTTAATATCTTTTGACCACCCCTTAGTGATCTTAAATTTGGCAATGATAGTGACTCGTACAAACTCTCTACTCAAAAAAAAGTTTAGCTCTTATATTCGATTCCACAAGTTATCTCTAGGCACCGTATCGAAAGCTTTCCTAAAGTCCACAATGTACAAGATAGTAGATTGGATTTATTATTACGACATTCATCCGCAATGACCCCAAGTATAACTAGGTGATATTATATGTACCATTTCTTTTACAACTTCTTGTGTGCCCCTTATTATTTGTATCCTTAGTATGTTGGTCTCAATATTTTACATATATATCTAATATTTACTTTACAAATTGTTGTTTATCATATCCTAGTTAAGTTGATTTCAAGTAGAATCATCAAACATGTTCCTTGAAAATTATAATATTGTTTCATATTTACATAGTATATTAAGAAATTTGTCTTTTCCCAAACTTTTTATAGAGTTTCATTTCTCATTGAGAATTTATATAATGTATAAGAATTAAGATAAATCAACCCACTCCTTGTTGACATGCTTGACTTTTTTCTTAAATATTCTTATATTTCTAACACTTCCTAATCCTTCTTATTTAAAAAATAAATAAAATTAGTTAATCCCTAATATATTTATAAAAGAAATGATAATTAAACCCAATATAAATACCTTAATTTAATTAGAAAAACTTTTTTAATCCTTTAATTCCCAAAAAGTTAGTTAATTAAACCTAATATAAATACCCTAATTTAGTTTGGAAAACTCCCTCAATCCTTTAAACCCCATATAATATACTGAAATACAACTTAAGTATATTAACACTTCATTATGAAACTATTTTGGTAATGAATCGCACCATTATGATTATGATTATGATTATGATTCTCATTATTATAATTAATTTGATTATTTTTAATCTAAAATTATAATTATTATAATTATTTTATTTTGAATTGAAATTAATTTAATTGACATTTACATTTACACCTACACCAACTAATTTATTCAACATTTATATTTATTAAAGAAGAAACTAAATTGTAATTTATTTAACATAAAATTTAGCATTGTAATTTATTTTACTAATTTATTTAATATAAAATTTAACATTTATGGTAATTTTTTTAATTATATTTTGAATACGTAATTTTTGAATGATATTTTGAAGATGTAATAAGTTTACTATTTTTTAATAATATTTTTGTATTTCAGAAATCAATTTTAAATTATAAAAGTATAAAACTGTAATTTTCTTAATGACATTTTGAAGTTAAAAATAAATTAACATTTAAAAAATACTTTTAAATGATATTTTGAAGTTAAGATAAATTAACATTTAAAAAATAAAAATTAAATAGATTTTTTTAATTTCAAATATATCTCATTGTTAGTATAGTAGTGTAATTTAATTTCATATTTTATTTGTAAATTAAAATATGAAATTATTATTAACAATGACCATCAAATTAAGCCAAAATAGGTGTGGCTTATTAGTGTCGTTTAATATGAAATCATTTTTGTTGTAAAGGAGGTCTCATTCTTGTTGTAAAGAAAGTTATCAAACTAAATTCCACTAGGTGTGGCTCATTAGTGTCCTTTAATATGAAATCATTTTTGTTGTAAAAGAGGTCTCATTTTTGTTGTAAAAGAGGTCTCATTTTTATTGTTAAAAAGGTTACCAAACTAAATTCCACTTTAGTTGACCTATATCCCATGTATGGAGCAGCTAAAAGTATAGTGATAACTAAATATATGGAATTAAATACATTAAATGAAAAGATGTAATATTTTTTGTTGAAATATATTGACATAAAATACAAATGAGAGATGGAAATATCCATATAATTAAATTAACGATCTGAAGAGATCCTTAGTTTCGTAGTGATATCGTAATTCCATAATGGAATTCTTGAACCGATGCTATACACTTTTGTTACGTTAGAAAATTAAAAAAAAAAGGGCCTAAAGTTCCTCTTTCCTTGCCGCCCAGTCCCCAAACCAAACCAAACCGATGCCATAAACTGTTAAATGGTAAGGTAGTAAACATCCTGTAAGTATCAGCTGAGCTCACTGCAGATATATTATACACCAATCCACAACACAAAATCTCCTCCACGCATTTTTAATTTCAAGTATTTTCTTATGCACAAAATCGTTGGTCTGTTCAGGGGTTCTTCTTGTTAGAGTGACTAGAATGATGCAGAGGATCCGGTCCAGCGGGAACTCTTCGCTTTGCATCCGCCAGTGCAAGCTTTCTTGCAGCTTCAAAGCTTAGCAGCGTCAGCCCAGCTTGATCTCCGTCTCCATTAGGCCAAATTATCTTATCAACCTGCATGCATAACGAATATTAATTAATATTGCTCATCGTTGTTACCATATTTCAGCCTAAAGCACAACATAAATAAAAAAGGCATGGAAACGTTGAAACCTGTCCTGGTTGATGCTCAGGCCGCACTATCACATATGTTGTTCCATATTGACGATAATACTGATGGGTGGGTGGGATTTCCAAGCGTTCATCTGAGGCCAAAATAAACGCTACAGTTAAACAGCTGCCACAGGTCAAAATGTATATACACAAAATATAAAAAATACAATGTCTCAGTACCAGATTTTCCAGCGCCAGCTGCAAGAGCACATAGCAACAGATGAGACATGAAAATCACAACAGGCGTGATGAGAGACCTCATGAGATTTGACATTCTTAGGGTTTCCAAGAAAATGAAAACTGCAAGATGAGCAACGACAGAGTAAAAATGAAAGTTGAAGCGGTGTAATATATAACAACTGTATATTGGACTGGTGGGTATAATATATAGATGAAGGGGAGGAGGACAGATGGAGAGCGAGAGAGAGAGAGGTGGACAAACACAGGAAATGCAGTACAGTTGTTTGGAATGACGTGAGTATGTATGGATGGATGCTTGCTGTAATAGGCAATTGAAGCGAGTGAAAGAGAGTGTGTGAAATTGTTCAGAAAATGACGTAATGAACGTTTGCAATTGGCAAGGGGGAAGGTGGTAGGGGTATAATCGAATTTCCATCCTGGGATAAAACTTGTGCGCCGTCAATAACAAGTAACAACTATCATGATCACGTTCATCCTCTATCCCACTCCACATCTTTTCAAGGGCATTCAATCCCTGTACTGAATGTTTTCAAATGACATATAACAATAATCGTCATTATAGATAATCGATGCTATACTTCTAAAACTGTCCTAGCTACTCCAATTTTCATTTTTCTCCATTTTTCATTTCTTTTGGGTGAGGGCCTCTTGTAATGTGTCACGGTTATACAATATCGTACGGTTATACAATATCGTACTCCAATGAGATGACAAGTTTAGAAATACAAACGGTTTACATGCTACATCTTCATTCATAAATAATACTCAAAACCCTCCCAAGGGATGTTTTAAATACCCTTATAATAAGAATTTAAAGTAACAACCATCCCAAGGTCTTGGGAAGTATTTTGTAAATGGAGCATGGTTTTATTGGGAAGTTGTTGCCTCCAAGACGTTGGGATTATGAAAGAGGAAGGTTATCTTATGATATCTTGAGAGGCAAAAGGGTCATAAATGAAGATGATATGGTGTCTCGTGTGGATTTTTGGGTCTTGTATTATGATCTCATGTGAGCCACCACGTCTCTAGCTATATCCCAAGGCACAAGTTGAAATCTTTTGGGTAGAGAGTTCAAAAACTGTCCTCTCCCAGCTCAATGTAGTGCAAAGACCCTTACTCTAGTGAAACCACAATTCTTTGTGCTAATCCTTCAAGTCTGACTGAAAAGGTTTTGGGCTTTGTTGGATCTAGAGTTTGTCTCAACCACGTGCATGAAGGCTCTAGTTTAGGGGTTGAAGGGATCGAGTAGAACAAGGAAGTAGAAGGTCTTAAAAAATTTGCGACGCTGCAATTTCTCTGGTGATGGGGGAGGATATAGTGGTTGACCAAATCTTGGATTTAGACGAGAGGACCTCGGTCAGTAAGTTCATGGGGTGGTGGGTAGGGTTGGACTATCTTCTATAACGGATAAAAGACGTGTGGAGGATAGATATTGCATATATTCCGGTGGCTCATCTGTTAGCAAGAGGGTGGCTGGGTTTTATGTTTCGCTTGATGAAGGATGTAGTCTTTGTCCTCAAGCAATGTTGGTTTATGGACAACTCATATCTCGCCATGAAACTATGGAATTCTCTTTTAGATGCCAAAGTGGAAACAATGGTGAGTACACCAGTATGGATCAAACTTTCGAGACTACCAATGGAATTTTGGACGAACCGTGCCCTTAGAGCCATTGGGAATCAATTTAGTAAGATCCCTTTGGTTGATAACAACTACCATAATGCAGGGTTCAAATCTGTAGCATGCATCTTGGTTGAGTTGGATAACAATTGAGGTCTAAATCAATAGAGTTGGGGAAAAGAGGTATACTTAAACCCTGGATTACGCTAATATTTCCTTTAGGTGTTCAATATGTCATTTGTATGGACTCTATTGTGAAGGATTGCATGCAATATTTTACTAAGGATATTTAGCGAAAGAAAAATGAATTCATTCGATTAGTGGAGGAGGAGGACGCTATGTTTTATTCTGAGTTGTTAAAGGTTTGAGATGCAGGTTTAGTCCCATTGTATGCAACTAATGTGTTAGGGTTAACCTTGACTTGAGATCGAGTCAAAGGTGGTTAGGTCTAGCACATGGTTTGGGCACATGGTTTGTTGTAGCCCATGGTATTCTCCCATGGTATTGCATGTGTTAACCTTGACTCGGGATTGAGTCAAAGGTGGTTAGGTCTAGCACATGGTTTGGGCACATGGTTTGTTGTAGCCCATGGTATTGTCCTATGGTATTGCATGTGATTAAGCCTTTATAAGGCTTGAGGAGGCTCCATTGTAAATTGTACTGTGTACTGTATTGTACTGGATGTGGGTACTGTATTGTACTGGAAGAGAGACTGTGAGAGCGTGAAGAGGAAGTGCAGTGGTTTTGCTGAAGGGTGTATCCCTTCATCTTTCTGGACTGAAATAAAAGGACTGGCAAATTTGTTTGTGGACGTAGCCCATCGTTTGGGTGAACCACGTTATATCTGTGTCTCTCTATAATGTTTAATGTGTTTTTGCATCTTGTTTATTGATTTAACTATATATCTGTTATTGCTTTGCAGTCCTGTTCTTCTAACATAATGATCCTCGGGTGTATGATAGGACTAGAAGTAATGAAGACATTATATTCATTGGTAATCTTTCTATTCTACTAATAGTTGAATACTATTTGTAGTGGGGGATGGAGGTGGGTAATTTAGGGGAACCTAGATGTCTAAAATGGTTTTTTCCATGTTTGGTTGTGAATAAGGATACTCGATCTCTTTGATATAGGCCCCTCAACAATTGCGGGTAAGTTGGTTATTTAACCTTTCCATTCTTTCTCAAATAACAAATGGGGGGAGATGGAAGGGCTTAACCCTAGCTTACCTAGGGAAGTCAAGAAGCCTTGTGGTAGGCCCCCAAAAAAATTAAATCTTTGCTTGAATTGAAAACCTTGAGTACCCTCTTGGATAGTCCTTTGGACAATTTTGTTGATGATGAATCTCCAGGGATTGAAAAGAGGTCGAGTCCCTCCTCCTCGAACTCATAATCAAGGGGGGAGGGAACTATCAACTTTTCTCAAAAAAGGGTTTGCCACTGGATCCAAAATTATATAGGTTTTAGGTTTAGCTTCATATGTAGAAGGCTAGAACCTCTTTATGGGAAGCTCATCGATCATTATGTATGCTCCAGAATAAGCACTAAAAGATATCAACCAAGGGGACCAAAAAATAATAATCGGGGTCCTTAGAGTGGGAGGAACCCCATTGAGCAATCATTTATGTAGATTCTTTATGTTATACTTATATTCTAGGGGAACACATCAAACATTTTTCCCTTTAGTTAGAAGAATGATTGATTTGGGTCATCTGTTGATTGTCCTTTCACAAGAAATAATGCATGTTGGGGTTAATTTGATTTGTGAATTAAAAAAATTATTGAAAGGATGTGATTTCATAAGGATCAATTTAGATCGTTTATCTAGGGGGTTCATCTTAGGAAGGAACATGGATATAGTTTTGATTAATTCCTTTTCTATTTCCATTCACTATTTTTTTTTGCAAGAGTTTGGGAATTTCTATTAAATTTCCTAATGTCTACTGATCATGCAGAGTGGACAACAATATTAGAACAAACTCGCATCTTCAAGGTTGATAATTTGATCATCAATGGTGATTTAATCTTACGTTGTATAGCAAAGAGGCATAAGGGGACAATGCAAGTGTTGATAGACTTGTAGACTTTTTTCAATCATTGTTTGATGTTGTCAGTTGGGTGGATATCAATTCTATCAAAGTTTGACCCATTTGTACTAGTAATATAGGTGTTCATGATACAGTGGTAAAGCAATTGGATCAATTCCTTATTTAGGAAATAGTCATTCAAAATATGAACTTATATTAAACTTGGGTGGGAGGCACAAGGTTCTCACACCACTTTCCCATCTAACTTGAATTTTTCTCATGGGATTCCAAACTAGGGGCATCATTAAAATACAATCCTTGACGGTCTATAGAAGAAGAATTTTAAACTATTCTAAGGGAAAACGAGTGTAAATTTTCTCCTAATATTGATTCTTTGGCATGTGAACACTTCTCATCATCTCACAAACTTTTTAAGGTAAAGGTAGCAGAGTGGGTAAGGAAGAGATATAAGAGTTGAGACTAAAAAAATGTAGATATTAAACATTATCTAGAACAAATGTTAGTTGAAAATGAGCAAGGTCTTTTAAGCAAAGAGGCTTTATCAAACTTAAAGAATCTTGAAGTTGTGCAATCTAAACTACTACTTGATAAGGAGCAATAATGGTGTATGAAGAGTTGTGATACATGCCTTGCAGTGAGTGATCAAAACACTAAATTATTTTGCAACTTTGGTAACCATAGGAAGAGTATCACTACATGATATCAGAGATATTGAATCCTGATGGAACTAAGGTGAGAGGTTTTAGAGGCCTGGTAGATCTTGGCTACATGTATTTCAAAGAAATATTTGAAGAGCATGCAAGTGTTATTCTTGGTGAGACCCTAAAGGAAAGTTCCTCATTTCCTAAAATATTATTTGAAGAGCACGATGGAAGGATGTAGAGGCAAGCAACAATGGAGGAGGTGTTATACATGTTTAACTTGTTTAAGAAGTATAGGAGCCTGAGTTTGGAGGGGTAAATGGTGGAATTCTACCTTGACTTTTTCCATCTAGTGGGAGATGATTTACTCAAATTGGTTGAAGGAGTTAGGAAGACAAGTAGGGTCCCGGCCAACATTAACTCCACATTCATAGCCCTAATCCCCAAGGAGGATCAACTTGAAACTTTCGAGGGATTTCATCCCATCCCTTTATGTAATTGTTGGTATAAAATTATTGCAAATGTTTGGTGATAAGCCTCAAGCATTTACTCTCTAATTTTATCTCAATAGGACAATTTGGATTTTTTGAAGGAACATAAATCCATGAAGTAAATATAAGATTATGAAGGAATACACATGATTAAGTTGTCTTCATATACAATGGTCATTGTCGATCTTGATATGTCCAAGCCTTATGATAGAGTTTCTTATCTCTATATAAGATTATTGGTACTTCGTATTGGATCCTTCCTTCATATTGATAATTGGATTATGGATTTCATAACTACTATTTCTTTTGAAATCCTTATCAATGGGAAATATTCTTGTTTCTTTAGATCCACAAGGGGTTTGCGCCAAGGTTGTCCCATTTCTCCTTATCTTTTTCTGCTAGTGGTGGAAGGTCTAATCCATTCCTTAGCGGATGAAAATAGGAAGGGTGTTGTGAAGGGAATCAAGATAGGTCGACAAGAGAATCTCACCCATTAATTGCTCATAGGTGATGTACTCCTCTTCTATTTTGGATCAACTCATGAGCTAAGTGAATTCAAGGAAATACTTTCTCTATCTACTAAATATGCATGGATGGTATATAATGTGAATAAGTCAACATTATTTCCCTATAATATTAATGAGGATCGATATTATCATCGAAATGTTATTTCCTTTTCAAGATTTGTATTTTAATGTAGGGTTTAAATATTTGGGATATTACCTCAAACCAATCTCCTATTTGAAAAATGTATGGGCTTGTTTGATCAAAAAGGTGGAGAATCAGATCTCACAATGGTGTGAAAAAATGATTTTCATATACAGAGAAATTTGTTCTAGTTAAGGTTATTTTGGAAGATATCTTAGTGTACGTGTTCTAGAAAACTTTGGCCCACATACCAAAAGGAATTTTGGAGAAGAATTGTAGATATTGATTCAAACTTTTGTGGCAGGGAAACAATGAATATAAGTCCACTCATTGATTCAGATTTACATGAGAATGAAATGAAAGAGAATATATGGAACCAAATACACAGATATATTGCAAGGAACACAATGTTACACTAAACTAAGATTATATTAAATGAATGAAACATAGCATATTGTTAAATAAAAGCAGTTAGAATGGTGGTATCTTTACTTCTAAGAAGATATGTGGCATCTACTCGTGTTCATGATAAGGTCATTGCAAAAGGAGGCCTAAGGGAATTTTTATTATAATCATGAATGAATAAACCCTAAACATAAAAAAAACTGACCTTGGGATATGAACCGTAAAAGGGTTTGCGGGCCTCGAGTTGGTTAGTTGATGTGTTAACTTCTCAGAGGCATAACTTTTGCATATGATCTTCGTTTAGGGTGCTTGCAGCCTATTCGAAAGGTCTAGCCAAGAAGTAACAATTTATACCAATAATACCTACCTTCAACTAAATCTATATTATGGCCTCGCTAAAAACATCGTTTAGGGCCTTAAAACAACCCCAAAAGTTTTGGACACGAAAATGCATAAAAAGTGCCAAATTGAAAAAAATTGTTTTAATGATCTAGCAGAATAGGTGGGTGGCCACCTATATCCATTTGAACTATTCCTCCCTCATTAGGAATAAATGGTATCCATTGTATTAAGTTCTCGCATAATATGGGGAAAATTATGTTGAATTTGACTCTTGGTGAGCCACTTTCCTGGAGGACGAAGCAGATGGGTCAATGCTAAGCATCTCTTAAGAGTGTCGAAGGACTCCTGGGATCGCTCATCCCATAGGAATGAAGTGTCCTTATTCAACAAGCACATGAAAACCTTGGTAGCGTTGGCATAGTAACCTTATCCCTTGAAGACTCTAAAGTTGTTGAATTGTGTGTGGGGCAATGAATCCCAATAGGCGACCAGTCCTAACACAAAAGATGAACTTTTGAGGGTTTAAACGAAATTGATAATGGAGACTCATAAATACCAGTCAAAGATGTGTCATATGATCCATCGTATTACAAGAATGAGCAGGGAGTTCATCTAGATATATTTTGATTATACGTTTAAGGACATGAAAGGAAAAGGTCATTTCTCGCTGAAAAGTTGCATACTTTTTTTTAAGGATGAAGGGCATATTTAAGTATGAAAAATTACCCCAAGGACATATAAATGCACTCTTATGTTGATCCTCGGGCTTAATATGGATATAATTGTAACTAGAAAAACCATCCATGAAAGATAAAATCTCTCTTCCTGCACACTCATCAAGAATCAGATCAACAAATGGAGTTGGGAAGTTATATTTAGGATAATATATATTCATATCTCTAAATTTGGTGCACACATACATAGTTCCCTACATATTCTATACACAAATGGGGTTGGATACCCATTCAGTTAAGGGAACCAAGTAAATGAAGCCAACTTTGAGCAGGTTCTCTACCTCATCCTTGATGGGGGGTGCCTTACAAGGATTCACATGTCTTAAGCGTTGTCGAACAGGCTTAGAATTAGGATAAGTTTAGATCTCATTTTAGATAATGCGTGGGTATATCCCTATCATTTATTTGTAATACCAATCAAATACATCATGCAATTCCTTAAATAACTCGATGTATGTATAAATTTCTTCAGGTGATCAATCTGCATCGATATAAACATTTTCCACTTTACTATGGTTTCGAGAAATGTTGATTGGAATCGTAGGAGAGATATTTTCTATGTTCCATTTGGAATATATCCCATTCATATCCAAAATGACCATGGGGTGAATAAAATTTTCACTTAAGGCCGACCAAAAATCATCATTCTTAATATGTTTGAGCATCAGGAGGAAGTAAGATTGATGTTGCATCTCCTCCTGAGGTTGTTCCAAACCATACATGGCCTCGACAATATATGTGTATGAAGGTAAAGTGGAATTAAGGAAATCATGTGAGAATGATGAATTGACAACCCAAGTAAGCGGTATAGGAATATATTCCTCTTCCATCAATGAAGAGGAGATATCAGGGTTCATAGAGATATCAAGAACAACTTGGTAAGAAATATGGATTGTAAAAAATGGCATACCCACTCCGACAGGTGAACATCCTTCACATGATTCAACCAATGAAGGAAGAGTCCAAGGATCACCCAAATATGAAGTACATAATGGGATTGGAATCAATGATAGTAAAGCACCACTAGAAGTGGAATCGATAGCTAAGATAGGAACCAAAAATTTAAAGGTTCCCATAAGTGAAGGATACATCTTGACACCCACATTCTCAGTTGTCGACTGAGAATTATCGATAACTAGGACCGTAGATCCTGACGATGCAGTGGAACTAGAATTAGTAAAATATAGTTGATTAATAGCCACATTTTTTCCTTCATGAGGAAATCATACAACATAAAACACATACGAGACAATTACCTTCATGGCGTAAATCTAGTTCCAACATAGTAGAACATTGTATTCAAGGGGTGCATCAACCACCTCGACATCTACCAGCATGGATTTCCTTCCCAACTAGACCTAAAGATAAGCAATAATTCTATGCGGTTTAAATGATCGCCCATCAAATTCCCTTAGCATTCAAGGATTAAGACAATTGGGGAGAATCAAGACCCTTCTAGTAAGACAAATACATGAATATTGTCGAAGCGCCTTCATCAATAATCGTACATTTGATGGTGTTATTCAGACGTTCCACATTCACTTGAAAATCCATATGGTAAGGCAAGCGAGGTTGGACATCAACAGTCTTAAACTTAATCACACTCAGGATACTTAAATCACGAGCTCCCAAAGCAGACAACAAGGCATTCCTTTATGCAGGACACGTCTGGAGAACCTCTAAAGTTGACATTGCAAGTGATTTTTGGCCTAGATCCTCCACAATAGAATAGTTTTGGGTGGCTTGGGAATTAGGATTTTGCATTGAGTACTTAAGGAATCCTTTTGGCACACATGGTATAGACTTGTGCTTATCAATCTGCAAAGGGATCTTCGAAGGCAGAGGATGTTTCCCGAATCCTTTTGGCACACATGGTATAGACTTGTGCTTATCAATCTGCAAAGGGATCTTCGAAGGCAGAGGATGTTTCCCTAGATTCGGTCGTGAGGGACCATAATCATGTGAATGTCTATCAACATGAATATCCGACAACATGTTGATACAACCATGACCAACCTCATGGTATGGACGGTTTTGAGTCCCACGAGACCCACTTCTGGAAGCCGAAGCGCTCGAAGTCATGTTCTGGTTATGAGAAAGGGAATTCGTCAACACAACTAGGTTATATGTGATGAAATTTAAGGCCTCATCGATCCCATGGAATAAGTGTGTAAGGTGGTCTTGACCACAAATTTTACAAGGAAAATTTACCTTTCATTTGGCCTCTTGTCCCCACCAACATTTTCATTGTTCTTGTCATGATTGGCATTTTCCTTCTTATTCTGACCCTTCCAATTATTGTTCCCATTCTTTTTGGTTGTGGAGCATGATCTTCCAGATCCAGAGATATTATTCAGTCGTGTTTGTACCCCAGGAGTACTATACACTTGTTCCCCTTACTTTGGGGTTCGGAGCCCCCGAGAAAAAAAATTGGGATGTTTGTTGGCCAACAGTTTTACGGACCCATGGTATTGGGTTAACCATAGTATTTTCCCATGGTATTTTTCCCCTATAAAATAAAGCATTGTAACACGGATGTGGATGGCATTATAACATTGTAAACAATATTTGTGATTGTGTGAGAGAGACTGTGAGAGTGTGAAGAGGAAGTGCAGCAGTTTTGCTGCAGGTTGTATCCGTTCATCTTTTTGGACTATAATAAAAGGACTGGAAATTTCTTTATGGATGTAGCCCATCATTTGGGTGAACCATGTTATATCTGTGTCTCTTTGTAATGTGTTTAATGTGTTTTGCATATTGTTTAATGATTTAATTGTATATGTGTTATTGCTCTACAGTCTTGTTTTCTAACACTTCTTTCTATTCTTTTTGGGTTGTTTGTTACCCTTCTGCTTCAACGACTGCAGAAAGTTTACATCAACCAATTGGGTTGGGGTGGAAAAATTTGTAGCTTGTCCCACTACAAACTGGGTAAGAGATAAAATTTTCAATTGGTTTATAACCTTGTCCACACTTTTCTCACTCACAGAGCCCGCAATGCCATCGACATGCGGCTCGTTTTTTAGCTCAGGATCATAATTTTATCTCGTTGCATCGAGAATTATTTCATACAGGATCCTATACTTTGCATAAATCAATTCTAATTGTTGGGATCTGAAAATTGTCTATTCCTCAATGGAAAATTCAGATGTCGAACATCCTTCATGATGTATGGAAATAATGAGTTAAGGAACAACTCCAATAAGAACCCAAGTGGAATGTTGGCCTTAATTAACTTCTTTCGTCTACACCACTCTTAAATAGAATCAAACATGTGAGTAACCTTATCTTTCTGAAAGGTCGATAAAATATCAGTGTCGGTGTCGTAACAGATCGACGCCTGAAAGTGATTAAGCAAGACCAAGGAAAGATCATTACAACTATGGTATGTCCCCCCAATAATTTTAATGTACTATTTCATGGTTAGACCCATAAGTGTGCATTGAAAAAGTCTTAGTTGAATAGAATCATGGTTCAATGAATTCGAAAAGCACCAGAGATGGAAAGTAGTGGCATGATCAACTATATCCTCGCCCTTCTTTCCTTCAAACTTTGGGGATTTTGAAGGAAGTTTAGCGAGGACTAGGGGCCATGTCAAATCATGACACACCAGATCGTTGGTAAGTCTAGAAAAATTGGGGAAATTCAGTGTGGCTACGAAAGAGAGCCTAGGTATTGACGCTTGATTCTATACCCTCTAGAAAGGCTTACTTTGAGGTAAAGTTCCCATAGGTCTCGGGTTCAATACCACAGGTGGTGGCGGGTTCTGGTAAAGAACATCACCTTAGCTCATAGGATAGCATCTTCCTTCAAATTGGTTCATATAAGGCAAGATAGGGATTTGCATAACGAACACCCATTGAGAGTTTAAAACAATGTTACTAAGATTTCCCATAAGATGAGACACATTTTCCCCAGACAAAGGAGGAGGCATATAACCCCTTGACAAAATGACCCCAAAAGAAGCCAATTTGAATGGGGGGAGACTCATAATGAATGAGACATTCCCTCCCAAAGGGACACTCAAACTCAAACTCAAAGGATGAATCGCCATAAGAAAAGTGTTCATCGAAATAGGCATACTAGATGCAGGCCAAGGCGATGGGATAGAAAAGGTTGTACCACCACTTGGATTCCCACCTCCAATCACAAAAGGATTATGACTATAACTAGGGGTTGATGAAGGGATATGGAATCCCCCAACAGAAGGAGTAGAAGGGGGGATATTACCACTTCCAAACTGATACATTGTATAGGGTTGTGACGTGCCCCCAAGACCTACACCAAGAGCACCACTAGAAATTAGAATGTAATATGAGGTATCAATGATATGTTTAGCATGCCAAACATGCAAGGGTTAGTGGGAAAGGGAACAGATCGACTCTCAGTATTTGACACCCCTGGGGAAAATTTTGTCACATGATGAGAATACCATGTGAACTCAAAAGGATTTGTTCCTATAAGGCGATAAGGGCTAGTAGTATGAGAGCCAGTAAACACAATAGTCCCTAGGACCGATAAATTAGTCGAAAAGGGATTCCCATGGACTCCCTATCCTAATTCAGATGAATGGGTTGGAGGATAGACTTACGTCTCTAAATTAATTCTCATGGTAAAAATTCTAAGGAGATATCTGTGGGAAAGACTACCTCTAATAAATATACGCCTCTTGTAAAGAGGTTGCAAAGGGTCAACAGTTGGAAAACCTGATAAGTGACGAGGATAGGGAAGAGTCGAAAATCAATCCACAATTAATACAAATAAGAATACTCAAATAACAATGATCCATAAATCCAACTAATGATCACAGAGAAAACCCCTAAATAAGCTAGGATAAATGCACACAAGCAAGGAATAAGGATAAATGAGCTCCTGATATGTAGCAGGTATGAATCACCTAGGATAGGTCTCATACTCTAATACACTACAAGCAGAGGTGTGTGACCATTTATAGAGGCCCTCGGCTTCAATGAGTAAATAAACTGTGTTGTTTGACGAAACCTGACCAGGTCACTCATAGAATAACCCCTGCAAGTGATCCCTGCGATAACTAGGAAAAGAAACTATGGTCACCTCAATATAATCAATTCTTAGGAATATAGTTGTAGGAGGGATCCGCCATATGGGAGGGGTAGCTAAGCTTAAACCTCAAAAGCACCAAAGGTACCTCAAAAGCCCCGTGATACAAGTAGAATCTTGGAAATATATCCGGCGCTCATTGAAGATATTGGAGGGCTATCTCCATAATCAACATGCGCGTTGCCTCGTGATTGACTCCAATCTAAGAGGATCTTCCTGAGAACACTAATTATATAAAGGATTTCTCCTCTCCCTGTACAGACACCTAATTATTTCCATTTTATAGTCTTGGAGAAGTTCACTCACACAATCCTATTCCAAGACTCTAAAACTAAGATTATTTGTTCACCCTATAAAAAAAATATAATCAATTTTAAATTAAGAATTTTAATCAATTGTTTTTTCTCAAGGGGATATGGTTGTACAATTAGTGATGTTATGACTCAGTAAGAAAACAAAATATGCACACCTGAAAACATTGCTAAGCACTAGACTTATTTTCCAAATGAAACAATGGTATGCCCCTAAATGAAATGCAAAAAGGTGTATTTCTTTCTAAAATGACAATGAAATCTTTCCTATATGAAGCCTAGATTAATTCCATTCCAAGCAAAAACTAATGCAAGTTATTTTTTAATGCAACATGCAAAAATTCAAATGAAAATGAAAAGATGCAAATATTTTTGTATTTTCAAAATAGATGAAGGTAAATGCAAAATGGAATCACTAAAATCTCAGAACCTGCAACAAGTATAAAGAAACAAGCCAAGAAAGACACTAAGAGGCCACGATTCATGCACTAAAAGCAAAACAAAAAGTGGAAAAAAATGACAAGAACAACTTTCCTAAAAAGCTAATAAAAGGGAGTTTCCAATCACTGTTAAAATAATCAACATACAATATAGGGACCCTAGAAGACTCGAAACTTACTCACAATGTTAAATTATATGAAGCATAGGATCATCAACCTGCATGAATTCAAATGAGAAGAGAAAGTTGCAGAAGAGAGAGGAATTTAGCAATAGACTGTTCAATTAATTAGACAAAATTGCAAACACATGGAGACAAAATTGGAATAATATGATTATATTCATGAATCGGAATTAATATGTAATACAATGGTTATACAAATAGTAGATTTCGAATTCCTAAGATAGGATTTGAATCTACCAACCCAGACTGACTCTGGAGCTAACTGAGTGTGGGAAAAATCATCACAGGAGATCACTAATGCAACTCTGGATAACTAATTTAGTCTACAATCAGTTAACTGATGAGGGTAGGTGAACAAAGGTGCCCATACTCCCTTAAATAATGCAATTTGACGCTAGGCTAACTAATTGTGATCTAATTGATAGTAACTGGAGTATAACTGAACATTCCTGATTACCTACCAAGGTCAACTGAAGGAGAATGTTGGTGGCACTCAGAGTGGGTTCCTAAATTATAGGGATTGGTCCCTGGATCTCCTAAAATCATGCATACAGGCGCATTGAGTAGTAGGTGGCCCCCAAGTGAGTCCCCCATGCACTAGTGAAGTGGAAATGACCTCCTAAGCTAGGAAAATACAAATAGACTATGGTGGTAAAGGGAGGATTAATTAATTAATCCTAACACCCCCCCATAATCCTAACTTGGAAAACCTGGGCCCTGAAAACTAAGACCAAACATCACCCATACAATCTAAATGAAAAATAATAATTTCTAAAAACTGAGGAAATGGGGAAAACCTCATGGGAACCCCCCCCTCCCCCCCTTCAAAATAAGCAAGAAAATCGAGATCTGTCTTTCATATCAAAAACTTGTGAAAAAATGTTTCTACAATACTGCTCTACAGAGATGTAGTTGGCAAAGTGATGATCCTTGTGTGCACTAGTATCCTAGCACTGTGCATGTGAACCTTGTTAGGATTATTAATCCTCCTTTGGTCAAATGTCTATTAGATTAATTATTACCTAACTTAGGAGCCTTAAATTAATTAAATGAGTCCACTAGTGAAATTGGGTCCACATGGCCCAATGGGGCCATATTTACCAGTCATTAAGGTGTGGGGGACAATGATAGAGGTTAATTGCCACTTACTGCATGTGCATGCATTAATGGGGGCACCTCCTAGACCAATCCCTACATTTTGGGATCCACTGGGAGTCTCGGCACCAACCTACTTCAATTAGTTGGAGTTAGCACTAGTTACCCACAGTTAGCCTTTAGTTACCTTCATATGACTCACTATCAGTTAGCTAGCACATGGGTTGCATGGATAATGCATGCATGCATGGAGAGGAACACTTTTGTTCACCTACCACACTCATTTGCACTGAGTTAACTAGCTGTTACTGTCTGTTGGAGTTACTAGTCATTGGAGAGTTGATTTGATGGACTCTGATATTAATTGGGAGACCTTGAGTTAGAGATTCAGTTAGATACAGTCTTATCCACTTGGATAATTCGAATTCACTTCTCATGCATTCGAATTCTACCTATTTATAATCTATCGGATAATATTATGATCAATATACTGTAAATTCCTGAGCAATACTTGTTTGTTTCCTATGTGGTTTGTTTTTCTTAGTTTGTGTGTTCATCCTCCATTCAATTGTTGCAACATAATAAGAGTTCTTTGCTTGAAGATCATATGGAATTCAAATTCTAACATGGTATCAGAGCTTTCTCAGGCAGGTTTCATGCTTGTTTCTCCTCATCAAACATTAGAAGTAGCTGGGTTTCCATAGAAGTCCCCTATGAAAATTTGCTATCTCTAGATTCATTCAGAGCAGCGGAGAGGGCGTGACAGACCCTGAAAACATGTTCATGTCTGGAGGAAAAGCATGATTCTAACAGTTCTTATGTTTTAGTGTTACTTGCAGTGAAATTGACAGGTGCTACATAGCTTGAAAGAAGTATTTGTTGTCTCCCTGCCGAAGCAATTATGAGTTCTCAAACTCCTAAGCCATGGATCCTCACAACTTCCAATTACCTTGATTGGACGATTGATATGCAGCTGGCCTTGTGCAAGCATGGCTACCATAGGATTATACATGGATGGGAGGATGAATCTCATCAGTCGGTAGAGTGAAACAAGTTCCTAAACCATTGTGATGAAGCATCCGGGTACTTATGTACTTATATTTCCAGAGATCTCCTCTTCCATCTGGAAGGATTGAGGACTCCCAGAGAATCCTGGGAGAATATTGATAGCTTTTTTAACAAACAATATGAACTTCAGGGACATATTTTGAAGAATGAGTTGGTATATTTACATCCCAGTAGTTTTGAGACTATTGAGCAGTTCTTCTCCAAATTCAAGTCTCTAGTGCTCCAATGCAGATAGTGTGGGATAGAGCGAAAGGATGAGCAGAATGTCCTTTCCATACTTAGCAAACTAGGTCTTGAGTACTCTGTCTATGCCTCTATGTTTCATTCCAAGTAGGAAATCTTTCCTGATTGGAAACTACCTTCTCTAGATTCATTCTCCAAGTCCTTAATCAAAGAACAAGACAAATTGATTCGAATGGGAGTCATCCAAAATTCCAAAGATCAAGATCTATTGGTTACTGACTCTTCCATAGCGCAAGAAAAGGGGAAATCAAAGAAGAAGGATCAAAAGACAGCTGATTCGAAGCCTAAATCAAATCAGCAATCTTTCGAAGGGGGCTTCAGCTCTAAGAAGAAGAAATTTGAAAAGAAGTTATGTCCGTATTGTGAAAAGGGATACCATCTTGAAGAAAATTGCATGAGGAAGCAACTGGATGAGATGTCTACTCTTCTCAAGTAGCACAACATTGCTCCTCCAAGAGAAAAGAATCCTGATGAAGAAGCACCGACAGAAGATGCCGAAAGGTGTCATGCTTTGAAAGAAACTCTCTCTCCATCCTCGGCCTACATTATAGATTCTGGAGCCTCCAACAACATGGTTGCCTCAAAAGAATCCTTCTCTACTCTTTCACTATCAAAGGGGCCTAATATTCACATGGGAGATGATTCCCAGATTCCAGCAGAAGGAAGGGGCTTAGTCAAAGCAAAGCATGGTGTGTTAAAAAATGGCTTATATGTGCCCTCCCTTGCTGCTAACCTATTATCTATTTACCAGATGACACATACAGGCTCTCCCAAGAGAGTCACATTCAATTCAGACTCAGTTGATATTACAGAAAAGCCAATGGAAATCCTGTAGTGAAAGGTATTTCAAATCACTCTACCAAAGCTTATGAGTTTTCAAATTTCTTGCATGTTTCTCCTCCTACATCTTTATTGTCTCATGTTAACAATACCAGCAAAATTTGGCATGAGACATTTGAAAATCTCAATTTCAAATATTTGAAGCATCTCCACAATGGTAACATGGTTGAAGGTTTTCCCTCCATCCAAACTTTCGACGGAGTATGTGCTAGGTGCTTGGTAGGTAAGCATCCAGAAAAGAAGTATGATGTTGGGAAGGCTCATAGAGTTGTTTCTACACTTGATTTGATACACAGTGATGTAGCTGGACCTATGCCGACAAATTCATTTAATGGTTGCAAGTATTTTTTGACCTTTATCAATGATTGTTATAGGTACTGTTGGATCTACTTCTTGAAGCTAAAATCAGAAGTCTTTGAGACTTTTAAAAGTTTTAAAGCTATGGTTGAGAACAAATTCAATAAGAATATCAAGTCAATAAGATCCGATGGAGGAAGAGAATATGTAAAAATATATTTTCAAAATTTATGTGAATCAGAGGGGATTCGAATGGAACAATCAGTTCCATACACACCAGAAAAAAATGGTGTGGCTGAGAGGAAGAACAGATCACTGAAATAGATGGCAACGTGCCTTCTCCAAGGCAAGCATCTACCTCCTTCTCTTTGGGCTAAAGCAGTAAAATGTGCTTCATGTTTGCAGAATAGGGTGCCTCACAAGTCAATGTTTGGGGTTACACCATTCGAAGCACTGCATGGGTATAAGCCCAATGTATCTCACTTGAGATTTTTTGGTTCCAAAGCTTGGGCCAGGATACCACTTGACAAGAGAAAGGCCTTCCAAGCCCAAAGTAGCGATTTCATTCTGCTGGGATATGCAGATGATGCAAAATCTTACAAACTGATGGAGGTTGCTACCTAAGGATGCTTGATTGAAAGAAGTGTCCATTTCAATGAAGATCAGCTGCATGATACTCCTTCAGCAACACAGGAATGTATAACCATTTCTCCTCCTATTTTTGATGATGATGATGTGCTACAAGTTTCAGATTCAGATGAAGAAGATCACATAAAGCATGATCATGTTATTGAGACTGAATTTCAAGAGATTCTAGATCCAGATCCAGTACCCATTCCAAATCAGAAGCCTAAAACCAGATGGGCTCAAAAGCTTCTTGATGCAGCTAGAAGTGGTGCTAGAGTTCCAAAATACAAAAGAAGAGATAGGTCCCAGTATCAGAATGAGCATGATGCACTATCTCTCACAGAATGGTGCAACAAAGTTCCAAGTCGGTGCTACTTGAAGATGGTGAATGATCAGCTACATGGCCCACAGAAGCAGAGTTTTGATCTTTCCCTACCTTTACCATCCAGCAGAACCAAACAGATTCATCAGTTCAGAAGTACATTGAGAGGTCCACTGATGGACCATGCTGCTGCATAGAGCTACAATTTTTTGCAACAGTGCTTTTGTTGAAGTTATTTTTCTAAGGAGGAAGCTTCTTTCTTCTAAAGATAGCTTGCAAATTGTTATTTTCCCGCTTATTTTTTAGGGGGGTGTTACTTAGAGAAATTCCTATGGCTTGGGGTACCACAACGGACAACTTGACTCGAAAAACCAATCATTTCCTATATGCAAGAGAAACCAAACATCTAACACTAAAGGATCTCGATTCGTACCTTATTCCAGACGGTTGATGTAGATTCCCGTTGAGCTTTCCAACTCCAACTTGTATTGATAAATTGCTATCTCAACACTCAGCAAACAAGACAAGCATGCTATATATAATTGTGTTAGACCTACTCTAGCATATACAATCAATAACATATAAGCATTTAAAAGCATCCATGGATCAAATACTCATTTAAATACACATTAGTGGACAGGAAAAGATATTTCTATTGATATAAACCAGAGATTACAATAGTGACAACCTCTATCGGCACGTCTGTGAATCGGAGAAATTGAGTACCCCACTTGGGCCTCCACCACTTCAATCTTCCATCTCTCGATAGAAATCTCACAAGCAAAAGGCAACAATGGACTATAGTTTTCTTGCTCTTCAATTCCTCTTCCTTTCAATGTATCCAAAGGGTTCTTTATATAGCTCTTCAATGGGGTAATGGAAGGTCGAATTCGAGCAATCTCAAGGCATATGCAAGGCCAAGAGACAAGTGACTCGGATCCACATCAAGGAAAACTCCAAAATCATTTGGCCTTTTGCACACATCCCGATGTACACAGGTTTAAGGGTCAAATCCATGTATATACGCGAGAAAGGGATTAAAATTTGTGTATTGCAATTATTGCATGTTTTTAGGGATGATCTTGGAAACATCAAAGGTACAAAAATGGTCCATGGGGTCTAAAGAGTCTGCAGAGGGACATGGAAGGCCATAAAAGTGTGATTCACCATGTGTGGTAAAATAAGCTATAACAGATGCCCCCTAATGTGTGAGGTCAAAGGGGTAATACGATGGACGAAATACATTATAAGTCCATCCTAGAAGTGGATTGATGAAGAACCCAGTGAAAGAACCAGCCATCCAATCAATACAATATAATGATCAAACTCTGCACATAATTGCAAGTAGATATAGCAGTCCCGAATACATAAGAGTACAATGGCAATGAATAGGCATGATACAAAATATGACATGTGTGGTCATCGCCACGTACAATATAAATAGCTCAGAATCTCCATGATGAAGATATACAAAGGATAATGATCTCCATGATGGCTGAAGATATATAGTGGATCAAGATCTCCATAAAGGGTGGAAATATCTGACATATACTGGAATCAAGTTACGAGAGATGAAATCTCATGAACATTGGCATGATCAAGGAGGTATCATATATGAGATGCCACCATTCTAGAAGGTCTTTTAAACAAACTGCTATGAGTACATGTCCTACTATGTGAATAGAGGTGTTGAGGTTGAACATAGTATTCCATTGTTTGATTACCGGTCATTGATGTATACCGTTAACAGACGCGAGATCACCCACCGATAATGAAAATGGGAATCAAGGTACTAGAGTGCAAACTAACAAGTGTGAATAAATGTGTTGAGGTCAAACACTTGAGAGAATCCATCGATCAGGGGACATTGATGTATTCCCAAAAAACTGTCGATGGTGAGAGAACCTGCCACTGATGACTGCAAGTCTCAAGGCACTCAAACATGACTCTAGATTCCTATCCCAGAATAAATGATCTGAAGTCGATGGGATGAAATCTGCTAGAAGGAGGGCATTAAGGCATCCCCCATCATCCAACACGAGGTACTCAGCAAAGCTGTATAATGTGGAAGGACTCGATCATAATGTGCACGAACCAGTAACTGTACTGGGAATGGCCGACTCGGGTTTCAACTTCCTTTGAACAAGAGCATAAAGGAAAATAGTGACTAAATGTAGGCAGCATAGACTTGATATACAAAATTGGGACATCTCTGTGACACATGAGGCATCAACATAGGCTCCATAGGGACTGGAAGCTTAACCAGTCGGTGGAGATAAAATCAGAGACACGAGTACATCTCCTAAAGTCAAACTATTAACCCAACCAATGGATGTGATATATAGTGCTCTATTCGAAGGCGACACGAATCGACTGCTGCCAAAGATAACATCTTTTCTTGTTCGGCTTTTTGGTTTTTTTATTTTTTTTTGGACTTTTTCAAATATTTTGAAAATCTTGAAAAAGAATAAACTCGCTTTATAGTTACAGACTAGGAGGAGACGAGTGTCAAATGGGAAAACAAACTAGTTCCAAGCAGCGGAACATACCTATGCTCAATGCAAGGACACATGTGTAGGATACCGACACTCGTGGGAAAGTCCCCTCCTGGTAAAAATAGGGAATCAAGCTGCAAAGGATATATAAAATGGTTCTGCGTGGCTAGACATGAGACAAGCTCGGCCTATATGGCTAATACTCAAAGTCAGAGAAGCCAGCATAAGGCTCAATGAGGCAGGCAAAGCTCATGAAAATGCAATTACAACTTTACATAAGGGAGTCTTGGGGAAACAAGCCAGTAAAAGAGATCAAGAGGAGTATGAGGCTCTTGCTCAAGGACATGTAAAGACTTAAAGGGACTCCCGAACCTAAGAGAGGACTCACAACATGGGTACCAAATGCAAAAGGGAGATAACTAGGGAACCCATGTATAGGAAAGCTCTACCATTCGCATAGTGTCACTTCTAAAAGTAGCATGAAGGTTCCGTGACACAATGGAATGGGTTCGTACCTAAGGTTAAAATGGAACGGTCATAAGGAAATTCATAAGTGTAAGCGCATGTGATATCCTAACCTATATGCCAGTTCAGACATAATACCTATGATAGGAATGAACGGGTCGAAACCTCGAAGAGAGTGTACAAAAACTGGACCCTACATGACGACCATATTAGTCCAAAACAACCCAAAATAGTCAATAAAGAATCCACACTATAGGATATAGGGAGGAATGATCATGAAAATTGCACCCAAAGGAAAAAATGCGGTGAACGATGGGACATAAGAAGGAAAGTAAGGTGAAGACCCAATGTTCACATATCCTCCACAAATGGAGGATACGTGAACCACCCCTGTGAGGGTGACCACTAGTGTAAAGACCGAGCGAAGGGAATAAAAATCCTCCACAAATGGAGTAGAGAATGGAATATGACCATTCCCAATCTATGAGCACGGTAAGGGGTTGTGATGCCCCCAAGTCTGACACCAGGGTCCGTACTAGGACCAAGGATGGGTGATAGGATACCAGGCATGCCAAAAATAAAAGGACCCAAACTCAAGAGAGCATAAATATACTCAAGTAACCGCGATCCCAAAGGCCAACTAGCGCACAAAGATCACACTCCTAAGAAAATATACAGCCAAAATACAAGCAAACCAAGGGGAAGGTATGTGAGCTCCCAAATGCAGCAGGTATGTCTCACCTAGGAGAGGCTCGAAACTCCCATACACTACAAGTGGAGGTACGTAACCAATTATAGTGGCCCTCAAATTCAAGGCATAAAGTGGCTGTGTTGTCTGACCTCTACCTGGTCGGCACACCTACAGAATAACCTCTGCAAGTACCCCCTGTGATAACCTAATTAAGGCAACTAAGGTCACCCCAATATAACCAATGCTCAGGCGGACATTCGTAGGCGAGATCGACCGTATGGGCAGGGTAGCAAATCCTGAAACTCTCGAAAGAGCTCCCAGATATGAATACAATCCTAGAAATATCTCCGGTGCTACTTAGTTACAACAAGGGGTCATCCCAATCATAACCGCTCACACTGCCTTGTGCTTAACTCCCTTGTAAGACGAGGATCCTGAGAAGCACTAATTATACCAAGGAATTTCACACTCTCACCTGAACAGATACATACATGTTTTGTTTAGTGGTCTTGGAGAATTTAATCACAATGAACTATTCCAAGACCCTAAAACCTAGTCTTGTTGGTGCACCCTATAAAAGAAAAGAGTGTAATTCATTTTATTATGCGTTGATTTTACTTGGCTGTAATTACTCAAAGGGAAATGGTCATGCAACTAATGAAGTTATGACTCAGCAGTGAAGTAAATATGCACACCATAACAAACAACGCTAAGTGCAATCTTTGTCAAATGAAAAATAGGGTATGCCACTACATGAGTATTAAATTGAGCACACAGATCTATGGACAATCACACAACTCACAGGATAGATCACACAATTTACTCAGTTATTAAAGAATGAAACAATGCAAAAATGGCTTGCAGCTGTGAATGCTTTTCATTAATCAAAGAGTAATTAGATAGATAATTAAAATGAAGTACAATGGCTTTAATAGCCACAAGCAATTCAAATCCACATGAGGAAATTTGAATTGATTAGACTCTACTTGACTGTAGGTAACTAAGACCTTGTTTAAATCACTATCAGAGGACTCAATAGTTAACTGACCTTGTCTAAACCATAACCGAAGTTCATCGGAGTTCTAAAACACAACTCAAGTGTTACATTCAGTGTTGACTAAGGCTAACTGGCTGTGGTAGGTGAGAAATGCACCCCTCCTGAGTTCAGCCAAGTAAACCTAGCACTAACTGAATGTAGAGGACTAGAACTGAATGTAACTGACTCCTAACTTAACTTGACCAGTCATCAACTGAACTGAACTAACCTTGGTTGGTTTCGGCACTCCTACTGGCTCCTAAATTGTAGGGATTGGTCTAGGAGGATCCTAAACTGATGCAATCAAGTGCAATCAGTGGCAGTGAGCCTCAATTATTGTTCCCCACACTTTAGTAACTGAAACATTTGCCCCAATTAGGCCAAGTGGACCCAATGGTGTTAATGACTATAAATAGACTGGATGGACTCCCGATTTAGACATATGACCAAATTGGACAAGGGAGGATTAATAATCCTAACACCCCCCCTGAATGCTAACTTGGAAAATATGTGGACCTTGGTAACTAAGACCATAGGTCACCCATTACATCAAGTAAAGTAAAGTAACTTCTCAAAAACAAGGTGCTGGGGAAAAAACACATGGGAAAAAAACCTCCCTTCTAATTAAGCAGGTAAAATTAGGATCAATCTGATTCTTCTGTGCATAGGTATCCTAGGGCCTGGCATGTGAACCTCTCCATCATTATTTCTGGAGGAATCTTCCTCTTTTGAAAAAGAATGATATGCTCAACTAAATCAGAAATATAGACAGCTGTCGGATGAAGACAGGACCCATGTAGAGCAATTGAAGTCAACTGATAAGTGAGAAAAGGTTCTTGAGGATTTAGAACATGTGAGAAACACTCAAGAAACTGATATGTTTCAGCCATTAATAGCAAACCATGATTGGTAAGAACATCCCCAAGTGTTAGGAGCATGTGTCCAGGCGGATGCAGAAAATCTTCCTCTTTACTAGTTCTGTGAGGAGATGAGCATGTGATCAATGGTAGAGAAGCACTGGGGCTGTTGAGAGTGAATGCTTGAGCTCCATAGTCTGATATAGCTTCTGAAATAGCTAATTAATCACATAATAAAATATCAGCAACCTCATATGAGGAAACTAACACCAAATCCCCATCAGCAGTTTTGAAGAGAAAGTGTGGTACTTGATTTTTCACACCAGAATTGGTGAGAGTAGCTACAAGAATGAATGAAAGATCTTGTATTTTAAAATATGAACCAAATAATATCAGATCAGAAAGTAAATCAGATCTAAATAGGTTCAAAACAGATTCAAAACTATGAAATGGAATCAAATCCCCAACAGCTGTTTTGTAGGAGACTTGGGGTACTTGTTTCTTCACACCGTTGATGAGAACAGCTACAAGCTGTACTGAAAGATTATGAATTTGATATATTAAACCAAGAAATATCAGATAATATCTAAATAACATAATATAATATCCAATAAGGTTAATATCAGATTCAAATAAATGGTTAACCGAGACGGTGGATGCACAGCTTTCTTCTTCTTCAAAATTCTGAATTTTGGTGC
This sequence comes from Pseudotsuga menziesii, assembly GCA_001517045.1. Classification (NCBI taxonomy): domain Eukaryota; kingdom Viridiplantae; phylum Streptophyta; class Pinopsida; order Pinales; family Pinaceae; genus Pseudotsuga; species Pseudotsuga menziesii. The sequence goes on along the minus strand of LPNX010842451.1, from coordinate 132,460 downwards.
ATGCAATCCTGTAGGAATTTGCTGGAAGATCTAGATCATGGGGAGCGAATGGATCACTCTAGTAATCTGATATTTATTCCAAAATATCGAAGGTATCACATATTTACACACTAGCAGAAACATTAGAGGGAGAAAAATCAAATTTCTCTTCACTTTAGGAAGCAATTACTGGTAAATTTTGCACAGAATTTAAAGGAAAATCATCGGTGAATGTTTGCATGGAAGTGCAGTAGCATTTTTCTTCAATATCAGAGATTCAAATGTCTTCTTATATTTCAAAAATATGAGGATATGAGATATTAGAGATCTCATAAACTTCCGGAGCATCAGGAGAAGGAGTCACTGCATGGAGACTGTCTTCAATTCGAATTGGCTGTGTAGAAGCTTCTGCTTCTTCTTCATATTGAACAACTTCATCAGAGAGAGTGGAGGCTGAGAATTTTGGATCAAGAGTGCTTATGGTGTTGGATATTCTCCCAAAATGCTATTATGATCCTCATCAATCACTCCAAAAGTTCTTTCCAATCTTGTCCAGAGTTCCTTCGGGTCTTCAATAGATTAGATGAGGTAGCGCAAGCTACGAGAAAGACCCGTTGCTATTGTTACAAAATCTCCATCCCTTTTATTCAGCCAGTCAATCTCACTAAAAAACTCTTTACTGATTCCAATAGACACCCGACAGAGACCTTGTCTCATCAGAGATGAAATCATCTTCTTCTTCCATTCTAAATAGTTTGAGGACAGGGTGAGAAGAGGAACTGATGAATCCATTCGAAGTTGTACCTACAAAAAAAACAAAAGGGGCACCGTAAGGTCAACAACCTGCACATTTCAGGTTTTCATCACACCCAGCATAGTTGACCAATATTGATCAACAATTCCTTTACTTGGGGTATTAAGTGGTAAACCTTCTGCTTCTGGTGCAGAGCTGGAAGGAGCAATTTTGCTCAAAAATGATCCAGTAGGAGATCTGAGGAGGAGAAGTGCCTTGTCTACCGAGGCTCTGATACTATATTAAATTGAGCACATAGATATATGGACAAACACACAACTCCCAGGATAGATCACACAATTTACTCAATTATTGAAGAATGAAACAGTGCAAAAAATGGCTTGCAGCTGTGAATGTTTTTCATTAATCAAAGAGTAATTAGATAGATAATTACAATGAAGTACAATGGCTTTAATAGCCACAATCAATTTCAATCCACATGAGGAAATTCAAATTGATTAGACTCTACTTGACTGTAGATAACTAAGACCTTGTCTAAATCACTATCAGAGGACTCAATAGTTAACTGACCTTGTCTAAACCATAACCGGAGTTCATCGGAGTTCTAAAACACAACTCAAGTGTTACATTCAGTGTTGACTAAGGCTAACTGACTATGGTAGATGAGAAATGCACCCCTACTGAGTTCATCCAAGTAAACCTAGCGCTAACTGAATGTAGAGGAATAGAACTGAATGTAACTAACTCCTAACTTATCTTAACCAGTCATCAACTGAACTGAACTGACCTTGGTTGGTTTCGGCACTCCCAGTGGCTCCTAAATTGTAGAGATTGGTCTAGGAGGCTCCTAAACTAATGCAATCAAGTGCAATCAGTGGCAGTGAGCCTTAATTAGTGTTCCCCGCACTTTAGTAACTGAAACATGTGCCCCAATTAGGCCAAGTGGACCCAATGGTGTTAATGACTATAAATAGACTAGATGGACTCCCGATTTAGACATGACTCCCTATTTAGACATATGACCAAATTGGGCAAGGGAGGATTAATAATCCTAACAATGAGATGCATAAATATATATTCCTTCGATGTCAATGCAATCCTTCCTATATGAAAGCATAAATAAAACTCTCATCCAAGAAATCCAATGCAAGTACCTCCTCAAATCCATATGTAAAAAATGCAACTACCTTGTATTTTTCAATATAAAAGAATGAAAAATGCAATAAAAGTCATCTAAAACTCTCAGTCTCTGCAGCAAGTATAAAACACAAGCCTAGCAAGACACCGAGACCAAAAAGAGTAATGCACTAATGGAAAAACAAAAAGGATAAATGATTAAAACTACTTTCAAAGAAAAATCAATGAAAAAACAGTCTCTGGTCACAAAAGAAGCATCCAACAGACAACATCAGACCCAAGGAAGACCCAACCACACTCACAACCCACCCAAGAACTTTCCACAACATCAAACTCACCAAAAGGGAGGATGTGCGTGACTGTTTAAAGAACGACTGCGTATATACGTGACTTTTGGCCAAAAAGCTGCATGTATACGCGGATTTTGGCCAAAAACCTGCGTATACAGAGAAGACAGTGGTAAAAAGTAGGCCAAAGTTCAAACCAATAAAGGGGAGTGTCAATGTATGAACATACTATAAAATGCAAAACATAAACAAGGAGAAACAAAGATCAAGTCAAGAATATCAAGCACATTGTGACCCTAAACCCCAAAGAAAAACAAAGAACATCCCCAGCGGAGTCGCCAATTCTGTTACGGAGAGAAATTCCTATGGCTTGGGGTACCACAATAGACAGCTTCACTCCAGAAATCAATCCTTTCCTATATGCAAGAGAAACCAAACATCTAACAATAAAGGATCTCGATTCGTACCTTATTCTGAGCGGTTGATGTAGATCCCCGTTGAGATTTCCAACTCCATCTTGTATTGATAAATTGCTATTGCAACACTCAGCAAACAAGACAAGCATGCTATATATAATTATGTTAGACCTACTCTAGCATAAACAATCAATAACATATAAGCATTTAAAAGCATCCATGGATCAAATACTCATTTAAATACACATTATTGGACAGGAAAAGATATTTCTATTGATATAAACCAGAGATTACAATAGTGACAACCTTTGTCGGCACATCTGCAAATCGGAGAAACTAAGTCCCCCACTTGGGCCTCCACCACTTCAATCCTCCATCTCTTGATAGCAAGCTCACAAGCAAAAGGAAAGATTGGGAAGAACACAAAGTGCTCCAAGGGACAAAGGGATGCAGACTCAAGTATAAGCTCCGACAACAATGGACTATAGTTTTCTTGCTCTTCAATTCCTCTTCCTTTCAATGTATCCAAAGGGTTCCTTATATTCTTCTTCAATGGGGTAATGGAAGGTCGAATCCGAGTGATCTCAAGCATATGGAAGGCCAAGAGACAAGTGACTCGGATCCACATCAAGGAAAACTCCAAAATCATTTGGCCTTTTGCACACATCCCGATGTACACAGATTTAAGGGTCAAATCCGCGTATATACGCGAGAAAGGGATTAAAAGTCGTGTATGGAAATTATTGCAGGTTTTTAGGGATAATATTGGAAATATCAAAGGTACAAAAATGGTCCATGGGGTCTAAAGAGTATGAAGAGGGACAGGGAAGGCCATAAAAGTGTGATTCACCGTGTGTGGTAAAATCAACTATAATAGGGGGGGTTTCCCATGAGGTTTTCCCATGTTTCCTCAGTTGTACTAAGAAAAAAAAAATTCTTTACTTTTCTTCTAGATTGTATTTGGGTGACCTATGGTATTGTTACCAGGTCCCATAGTTGTCCAAGTTAGGATTATTAATCCTCCCTTGGTCAAATGTCTATTAGATTAATTATTTCCTAACTTAGGAACCTTAAATTAATTAAATGAGTCCACTAGTGCAATTTGTTCCACATGGCCCAATGGGTCCAAATGTACCAGTAATTAAGGTGTGGGGGACAATGCTAGAGGTTAAATTCCACTTACTACATGTGCATGAATCAATGGGGGTGCCTCCTAAACCAATCCCTACATTTTAGGATCCACTGGAAGTCCTGACGCCAACCTACTTCAGTTCTTTGGAGTTAGCACTAGTTACCCACAGTTAGCCTTGAGTTACCTTCATATGACTCACAATCAGTTAGCTAGTGCATGGATTGCATGTATAATGCATGCATGCATGGAGGGGAGCATTTTTGTTCACCTACCACACTTAGTTGCACTGATTTAACTAGTTGTTACTGTCTGTTGGAGTTATTAGTCATCGGAGAGTTGATTTGATGGACTCCAATATTGATTGGGAGACCTTGGGTTAGAGATTCAATTAGATACAGCCTTATCCACTTGGAGAATTTGAATTCACTTCTCATGCATTCGAATTCTACCTATTTGTAATCTATTGTACACCGGATAATATTATGATGAATATACTGTAAATTCCTGAGCAATACTTGTTTGTTTCTTGTGTGGTTTGTTTTGCTTAGTTTGTGTGTTCATCCTCCATTCAATTGTTGCAACATAATAAGAATTCTCTGCTTGAATATCATATGGAATTCAAATTCTAACAATCCTCTCCAAACTAAATGATTATGTCTGGAGGAATTTTCCTCTTTGGAAGAAGAGGAATATGCTCAACTTGATCAAGAACATAGATAGTTGCAAGATGGATTATGTCTGGAGGAATTTTCCTCTTTGGAAGAACATGAATATGCTCAACTGAGGTACACTGATGAGAGAGAAAAGGTTCTTGAGAATTAGAACCATGTGAGGTAAACCCAAGCAACTGATATGTTTCATCCTTGAAGATTGAACCATTTGAGGTAAAATCGTCTCCAGATGTGAGGAGAAAGTGTCTAGGTGAATGCATGATGTCTCCAAATTTAGTATCACTATAAGGAAGTGTGCATGTGATCATGTAGGAAGGAGGAGGATGTGTGGGACCATGGATAGAGAATCATTGAGATCCATAATCTGATATAGCTTCCAAAATATCCAAAAACTTATATAGAATCCCCAGTAGCATAATTTTTTAAGGAGACTTGAGGTGCTTGATTTTTCACACCAAAATTGATGAGAACAACTACAAGAATGATTGGTATCTCTTGGAACTTGAAATTATAATCAATTAAGGTGATATCATATCCAAGAATAAGGAACAAAAGTTCCAAGTGCGCCACTAAGATGGTAGATGCACTATGTTCTCCTTCTTCAACAAAACTCTAAGTATTGGTGCAAGCAATCATGTAGGAATTTGTTGGAAGCACTAGATCAATTAGGGTGAATGGATCACTACTAGAATATGATATTTCTTCCAAAACATCCAAAACATCATTTTGTGCACACCAGCAGCATGATTGGAGAGAGAGGAATTGAATTTCTCTTCATCTCCTTGACCTTTCACTGGAAAAATTTGCACATAAGTTAGGATAGAAGAATCACTAGAGAATGATTGAGTAGGATGGATGGAGATTTTTTCTTCAAAAATGGAGGTTTGAATGTCTTATTTTGGATAAGTTGTATGAGAATATGATATATCATAGACTTCATAAACTTCTGGAGCAACGGGAGAAGGAGTCATTACAAGGAGACTTTCAACATTTCGAATTGAATGAGTTGAAGATTCTGGTTCTTCTTCATCTTGAACAACTTCATCAGAAATAATTGAGGCTGAGATATTTGAAGGATGAACACTTCAGGAGGTTTTGGATTCACTCCAAGTATTATATACTTCTTTCTACACACCAAAGGATCTATCTAGATTTCTCCAGAGCTCGAATGGATACTCAATAGATTCCATGAGATAACACATATCAAGAGACATTACCATACCCATACTTCCATATGCTCTATCACAGTCATTTATCCAATATTATTCCTCTTCATAAGATTCTTTACCATCTCCAAAAAACACATCAAGGAGATCATGGCTCTCGATATATGCAACCATCTTCAATTTCCACTCAACATAATTGAATGGTGATAGAAGGGGAACTGGTCTTAAATCCATTTTGAAGTTGTACAATAGAGGTTTCTACAATTTTCTTCTTTAAATTCAGGAACAACTTTGAATCCAAGAAGTTGTACATGTAAATCAAATCACGTATGTAAGCTTAAATAAAAGCTCAAAAACCGCGATTGATGTCAACGTTTCCAATTCAATCACAACTTCGTCTACAGTTAACATAATCAAATTCCGTCGAAGACCCATTTGAGATATTGAAGAGATATTTCAACTCATATAAGGAACTTGACCTATCTCATTCTCTGGAGTGATAAATTTCAAGCCGAAATAGAGGGTACAGACGACATGGATAATTTTAGGGGCTATATATAGCCCATGGGCTATATTAAGCGGGTTACAAAAATTTAGTGGGCTATTTTCTTATATGGAAAGGGTTTTTTCGGCTAAAATATATTCACCCAATATTTATTATAAAACAAATAAATCCAATTGAATATCCTCCCATATATGGATGAGGAAAATAAAAATAAAAAACTATTTTTTTCCCTAGAAAAATCTCCCTCCAATCTATCTTTCGCCCCCAATTTTCAGTATTGGAGGCTACCAAGGGTTATTTTTCCCTCCATTTTATTTGTAATTTAGGCATGCCTAAATTTGTCTATATTTTTAGTCAATTTCATGTGATACATTCTTTCAGCCCTTGATTTCAAGCATTGGAGGGAAAATCAAGGGCTATTTTTTCTATATAAAGGCTACAGTGATTCATGGTTCACCCACATCGCATAGTGAGTGCAGGGTGAATGTTCTGGTTGAAGCAATTTCACTTTTCATTCTTAGTTTTCTTGACATTTCAATCTTTGCATAACATCTCCATTGCCAAAATTTCAAGCCTTGAAGGGGCATGTCGCACATGCAATTTATCAAAGAATACAAGCTCACATCACGCTTTTCATCCAATAATTAACAAGATATGATTTTTATAAAAAAAACTTATGCTTTTTATACACAGTTACAATAGATTATTATATTGTAAAATTACCTTTTATCATGTTTTTTGTCATGGATTATTTTTTAGGCTTGTTGAATTCTAGGGAACTCTTGATTCTTAGGGCTCAGTCGGTGTTATTAGGTTTTTATTCTATCCCGGGAGTATTGGTTATGTGAAAGTGGTATAGAGCTCAAAAGATATGATTTATTTTATTCCTTGTCATGTTTAAACTATCGAATGACATTTATATGTTTTTAGTGGATGCTACTCTTGATGGAAAGATGCCACATGGTTTTTATATATTCAAACTAAATTTGACCAAGTTGTTTAAAATGTGCTTTTATTAGGATCTTGCTTTTCAATTATTATTGGATCCAAGGCGTTATTGAGAGTGTGTATGTTTACATTTTATGTATGTTATTGTTGATGTTTGGGATGTTTGTAATATAAATGAATGCACATTGATTATAATGGTGGGGAAATAGTGGAATGGTCATTACTTTTTATGTCCTCTTGTAGAGTTGTCCAAAGCATATTGGTAGATTCTTTTATTTGTATTGAGAAGTTTGTGATTGGTATATTTTTTATTCGTATTGCAAAGTTGGTCAATTTTATTTGTGATGTAAGTTTGTTCAGTTCAGTACTTGTTTTACAATATTTTGTTTTTTGTAAGGGTCATCACAAGTAAAATGTCTTTTGGTGATCTATTTTGATGTGTAATTTATGTCATCGTCTAGAAATGGATCTAGTTATGTATGATAAATATATGATTTAGTTGGAACATGATACTTCATTTCCATCATGATTGTATATAATATGTACAGGGCATGTTTGACCTAAGATGTAGACATTGTGCTATTTGATATATAGTCGTTTCCATTCAATGAGAATGATAAAACAATTTTACTACCTTTTGCATGCTTTCAAAAATTTCAAGGACATGGATACAAACACCTCCTCATTTTATACGAGAAAAAGTGGTCATTAATAGAGTAGTTCTAATTATATGCATGATGATGCATTATTGTTCTTTCTATTCTTGTTCATTTATGTTCTTATTTCTAATAACCATTGCAAGTTTCTAAATTGTGCTAAAAATTCTAAATCAAATGACATAATTTATATTTTTACTGTCAACAAAAGAAAGAAAAAAGTGACATTCATATATATAACCACATAAGTAGGTTATTTTTCCTTAAAGGGTAGCTTAAAATTGAGAGATTTGGAAAATAAGCTAATTGGGAATTCATACATTATTTTAAGGTTGTGGGTCTCGATAATAATCTACATTGTAATAATGGTTCGTTGGTGCCATAATCACTCCACAATGTAAAATGTTCCATTCTATAAATTTGTCGGTATGTCGAGATTTAGGTCCCCACATGTTCGTTGGACCACTAAGGGACAAGCTAAAAAATGGAGTCCCCACTTTCCCTGAAGCTTGTTAGTGTAGTTGTGTTTCACCAACACCTCCAGTTGTGAGTGACCCAATACTACTTGTGAAATGTATAAATAAATCCCTACTCTCCTCATTCATGCATTTGTTCATTTGAGGGTTTAGGAGTTGAGAGATTCGATCTCTTGTATATTCTCTTCTATTGCACTACCTTAGTAATCTGCATATCAAAAGATGAGTCTTCCTAGCAAAAGATTCACCAAGACATTACAAGATTTTATAATTTGATAAAATATTTGCCAAGTTTTTACAATATTTTATAATTCAGTGAAATATTCACCGAGAGTTTACAATATCTTATAGTTTAGTGAAAGATTCACCAAGATTTTACAATATTATATAATAGAATGAAAGATTAGCCAAAAAATTATATATACATATTATGTTATTAATAAAATAGCCTCCAATTTTTCATATATATTAGGGAGATTCACCCATTTATTATACACATAAATTTTGAGGGTGTTCTTAAAATTATCCTTGACCGACAAACACAAGTTGTTGCAAACCTTCGATATTCAATTGAACATATCTCTTAAACCAGAGACTGAAATTGAATTCTGTGAAAACTCATTTCATATAACGGAAGTACATTACAAACAAGCCATGGTAGGCCATATAAGATGATCTATAGAGGTCATGGTACCTCTTCAATGTTGGCTGTGATTTTTAAATTTTGTTGTTGAAATTGTACTTGCAAAACAAACTCTGATTTGAATCAATTTAGCTCAAACACTCTTCAATTCGACATGTGCACTTTCTCTTAGTACATCACACCTGGATAAATTTCTCTAGAAAGAATCCATAGGGAACAATGCAATTATTTGAGGAATTATGTGGAAACTCAATGGCTTATGGTGCATCAATTGAAGTTTTTGAGGTTCGAGGAAGGAATGGATACCCGCTCTGATACCATATTAAATTCTATGAAGCATAATATCATCAACCTACATGAATTCAAAAGAGAAGAGAAAGTTGCAGAAGAGAGAGAGGAATTTAGCAATAGACTGTTCGATTAATCAGACAAAATTGCACACACATGGAGACAAAATTGGAATAATATGATTATATTCATGAATCGGTAATTAATATGTAATACAATGGTTATACATATCAGAGAATTCAAGTGCCTAAGATAGGATTCGAATCTACCAACTAGTCGGAATGACTCCAGAGCTAACTCAGTGTGGGAAAAATCACCATTGGAGCTCACTAATGCAACTTCGGATAAATAATTTAGTTTACAATCACTTAACTGATGAGGGTAGGTGAACAAAGGCTCCTACATTCCCTTGAATCATGCAAACTAGTGCTAGGCTAACTGTTTGTGACCTAACTGACAGTAATTGGAGTATAACTGAACATGATTGATTACCTACCAAGGTCAACTGAAGGAGACTACTGGTGGCACTTAGAGTGGGTTCCTAAATTATAGGGAATTGTCCTTGGGGCACTTAAACTCATGCAATCATGTGCAGTAAGTGGCATATGTCCCCTAGGTGCATTCCCCATGCACTAGTGGAGTGATGAAGACCTCCTAAGCTAGGAAAATAGATAATTAGACTATGTGGTCAACGGGAGGATTAATAAAAATCCCAACACACAACTTACCCAATAATCATTCCAACCAAGATACACATCAAAAATTGAAATGTACATGACTGTTTAGAGAATAATAGTGTATGCACGCAACATGAAAATATACATCACATGTGTACACATGACTATCAACATTGTCACCCGTTTATATCAAGCAAAAGGGGAAAAAAATAAGTTTAAATCCAAATCACTCAAGGAAACTACCAATTAATTATTGTATAAATAAAAGAAACATATGGACCCAAAGAAACAAAGAGCAATTCAAAAAAAAATGCACTCAAAAAACCCAACAAAAGGAGACTTCCCTAGTGGAGTCGTCAATTTTGTTATGAAGAAAATATTATTATGGCTTGGGGTGGACCACAACAGATGAGATGACACTGGAAATCAACTGTAATCTCAAATATGCCATATGAATGTAAAATTCTAACAATGAAACAAAATCCCCATACCTCAACTGCAAGTTCAAAGGAGACCACCGTTGAGATTTTGATCCAAAACTTGCAACCTACAACTTGTCCTCAACAACAAATGTATCCAAGCATATAATATATATATATATATATATATGAAATGTTAGCACCTACTCTAGCATAATCCATTGAACATGTATGAAGCAAATATAACCATGGAAATAAATATAAATATTTGCACATGAAATTTGGACGAGAAAATAGTATTTATATTAATTCAAAACAAAAGTGCAAAGTGACAGCCTCTGTAGGAAACTCGTTGGAATTGAGAAACCAAGTTCCTCCACTTGGTCCTCCACCACTTCAATCCTCCATGCAAAGGAAAGCTCAGAAAGACAATGGAGAGCTTGGGATATGAACATAAAGGTTCACTCAAACAAGGACCAAGGGATGCAAACTCAAGCATATGGCAATGGGGAAAATTTTTGCTATAGTTTCCTTACTCACAAATTTTCTCCTCCTCTAATGCTTCTCAATGGATCAATATATATCCCTCAAATGGGAAATGGCGGGTCAAATCAGAGCATTTTCCAGCATATAGAAGGTCAAGGATTGTAACCACCATGACTTGGCATGAAAAATATGAAATATCCTTTAATTTTGAGTACAAAAACCGATGTATGTGAGAGGTAATGGTGCAAGATGTGTATACATAAGCTGCATAACTATTTACCCACATGTATCTTCAAAAATGACTTTTTATGGGTTCCACTAAAGTATCAGGAATATACCGAGCAAGAGGGATATAGTGAGTTTGCATAGGGACAAGGGAAGGCCACCAATGCATGATGCATAAGATGTGGAAAATCATGCTATAATAGGAAGATAATGAAAGGGGTATTTTTTTATATAAAACTATGAGGGATATGGTGGAAATCAATCTAATGAGTCAAAGAATCAGGTTATATCTAAACTATAGTAGATGTTTCCAGAGCAATGGTCAATGAGACCTATCAACATTGCACAACAAAAACAAACAATAACAAAAAGGATTCATTCAAAAAGTAATGTTTTTAAACATGTTTTTATATAATATGCATGTATTACTATAAATCCTTCATTTATTAATATTAATTTTGCTATATTTTTTTCATATCAACATAAAAGTAGTTCAATGTCATTTTACATTTACGGGAATATTTTGTAAATCCCAAAGGATGAATGAGATGCTATCTAAAATATGCTAGTAGGGATGCCAAAAAATGTGTGCAAGGAGGTGGTAAAGGAAATCGACATAATTGCATCACATGAGGAGCATTTTCAACAAAAACATGCTTTAAATGTATGAAATCCTTAAAATTTTATATTATGTACATCTAATTAATTAAATTACCATTAAATGTTAAGTTTTTATTTTAGTTGTGTTTCCAAAAAGAAAACAAAATGGAACCCATTCAACACATAAGACATGAAGACAAGGAAAAAATGGATTGATAACAAAGTTTGTGAGTAGTTTTGATTTCCTTATAATAGCTTAAAATATTTTATTGGTTGTCACACACACACACACAATTGCCAACCTTTGATGTCTTCAAATAGGTGTTAACATATAAATAAGAGCCATCAGATGAATTGATTGACATTGGGTTAAGTAAGGGCTGTGAGTATATGTTGGCGCATCAAAAAATAATTCCATAATTCATTAGTATCTATGTTGCTTTTTATTTCATTTTATAATTAATGAAAGAAAAAAAATCCTTTATATTAAATCTATGATACATGACAGGGTATAAAACTTGTATGAAACAAAGTATGGAGTGGAGCCGATAGAAGAGTTGTTGAGAGAAAGCATGAGATTTGGTTTTGAAAGAATGTGTATTCATGAATCAATTCTTTCTATGGTATGCCACATTTCAATTTACATTCATGTATATTATCTATTGTAATTTTCATTATTCTCAATAATGTATATACACTCAATACACTTTATTTTTATGTTTGCAAATGGAAGCTTAAGAAGAGGCAATCAATCGAGGAAATCAACAAAACAAATAACCAAATAACCCAAGTGATGCAAGGGGCTTGAGCAATGATAACAATTCCAACAAAGAATGTTGATCCATATATTTTGGATGTTAATGCAAGATGCTATATATTTTGAAATAATTATCTACCAAAATTAGACATTTTAATGAATAATATACTGGACACAGTGTCCCAATTGAAAGACGGGTTACCAATAAGTGTAACAACTATGTGCATATTGGCATTCTGATTATTGTGGATTTTATGTTGTCCCTCCATTTTGTATGACAAAGGGCCTCTTATTGATATATAATAAAATGACAAATTTTATTATATTGCATTCTTAATTTTCATTAACCATTAAACGTTAAATCACTGATCAAATATATGGATGGTTAAATAATACTACAATTGATGCAAAATTTATAATATAACAAATTATTCCAAACATCATATCCAAACGCAATAATAAAAATCACATGAATATTACAATAAAAATATATCAATTTCTAATGAATAATATAATTAAATAAAAATAAATCAAATATATATATTCTAATGCAATGTTAGTAGTTACACCTCACCAAACAGAACAAAATGTGTGGTGCTTTCTGTCTTTATGATCACACTAGTGTATTTATATCATAACATCATCAGTGTGTTTATATCATTATTGCATTGATGTGTTTATGTCTTTTCAGCACTAGTGTGTTTAAGAGATAGTCGCATGCCCTAGTTTTCTTTCTACTATTACATGCTAGTGTGCTACAATATATTACTACACTGTTAAATTGTAAAAAACATAGCAAGCATCAATGTCCCAATCAACTCTACTACTGTGTTTTCCTTTTGTTGTCGCAACGGTGCTTTTTAATAGTAATAAAGCATCGATGCTTTTTAATAGTTCATATGCACCAGTGCTTTTTTTATAGTCCATGCACACTGGTACTTGTTTTAATGTAAATCACCTTTTTATATAATGTTATATAGCACCGATTTTGTTTAATAGATCATAAGCATCGATGTGTATAATGTTATAAAGAACTGTATTCTGTTAAATTTTTGTTGCACACCGATGCTTATTGTGCTTATGTGCATAAGTGCTTTTATTGATTAGAAAATCCCCAGTGTGTTATGTGTGTTAGCACCAGTGTGCTTAATTCACCAAAGCACACTGAAAAAAATCCTCTAGCCATCGATATTTTTTTAGTTATAATTCATTTATGTAAAAAAACTCCTTTAAAACATCTATTACCATTTGCAAAGGTTGTAGTGGAGGGTTTTAAGATGATTTTGACCAATATTATAATACTAAAAACCTCCACTATAGGGCCTTTTCCTTGTAGTGTATAATCTCAACAATGTGAATTTGGATAAAATGTTGCAAACACCCACAAACTAGATTCAAATCCAACATGTTAAGGATGAAAATGTTCACAAAATATTACCATGGATAAATATGTGTTGCAGTAATATTTTCATAATATCAATATGGATAATGTGGAAATTATTTTGAGATATCCTTGGATGGACTCATTTGGTACAGTAAATATTAATGTGAAAAGAAGTTTATTAAACTTTAGTATAAGAAAAAGATAAATACATTGTAGATATTTCAATTACTAAACAGGAAGGGCTTAATAAGACATATGAAGAAACCCTTGAAGGAAAAATAGTTGAAGTTTCTATAGACATGACAGATGCAAAGTTCAAGGCTGAATCAGAAGAAGAAAATTATATAGAATCACATGAATAAATTCCATAGGAAGGAGATAAAGAGGGAAAATATTTTAAGGAGCTACATGACCCCAAGTAATAATTGGTTCACAAGTCAAATAATTAAGAAGAACCAATAGCTAAGTTTGTATCCTATCAACACCTACACCACCATGAGAAACAACATTCATTAAGGCAAGGTTATGAGCATCAACGAACTTACTATAGACCAACATGGAACCAAAAGGGAATTCAATGTAAAGGAACATGGAGAAATAAAAGTAATGCATGGAGACACTAGAGTAGTAGAGCAACATCATGGAACCAAAGGAACTAGAATCAATATCAAGGTGGCAAGGAAGAAGTTAAATTGTGTATCCATATTTCACTTGGATGGATGGATGCTCATGCCTGGTACCAATTGGATACTATTCTTATTAGATATTATTTTATGACCTCCACTCATGTTTCGAGGATGAAACATGTTTCAAGGAGGATGGAATGTAATACACCTAGGAGAGGATAATATGAGGTACCTAGAGAGGTAACCAAGGGGAATGTATCATGTAATGTGTACCTAAGGGGGAAGGCACACTAGGGAATATATCATGTAATATGTACCTAAAGGGGAAGGTGCACTAGGAAAATATATCATGAAATGTGTACCTAAGGGTGAAGGCACATTACATTAATTATCCCCCCTTAGGTATATATTACATGATAGGCCCATTAGGTAGTTTTAGGGAAATATTATAATAATGAGGGGTTAAATGGCATAATTCCGTAGGAATACTCATGAGAAAGTATAAATACATATGAGTATCATTGTATTGAGGTATGCATGATGAATTTTATTGTAACAAGCATGACATTTGGAGTGATTCCTTCATTAAGGAGTATTCGAAGGTGTTAGACTACCTCAAGAGTTTCTTTGTATCTTGATGTTACTCATATGGTGAATGTATTTTGGTTATTTTTGAATCATAAGGGTTCTATGTCTTCATTGTGATCCAAATTATGGGTTAAGGATCACTAAGATATTGAAAATACTTGCTTCTTGCCACTCTTGAAAGGAGCCCCATATAATGGGTCCTACAACACTAGGGAAAGACGAGGTAAGGGTTAGTGTATTCCTTTCATTTCTCGTGTATGAAGAGATCCTTGTATATTGATATCCACGACAATGTGTACTGGAGGATGAAACTATCACAACATTTCAAATGAATTAGATGCCATAATGTGTAAAATGGGAACTTAAAAAGGGAAGAGGACTGAATAGAGTGGGTTTGGATCCCTATAAAGATTGGGGATCCTAATATGGAATCTATAACCTATAAATATTACCTAACAATGGCATGGACCAATACAATTCAAATGCATAGCTCTACATGGGATCCACGATTTGGCATGCCATCCTAAGATACACCTAGAATTGAGAAACAATTTGACATGGTAGGAAAATTTCACTACAAAGACTCTTGAAGAATTGAAATCACATAGTTAACCAAGATATCCAAAGACCTTCTTTGATCGACCATAGATTCCTAAACATTACCAATAATAGAATTTGGGTTTTCTAATGTGCAATTTTTTTTCTTTAACCAACAATACAAACCCCTAAAACAACATTCCACTAGGGGAGGGACGCCAGTAGTGGTGTGCCCTCCCTTCATCCATCTAGATAATGACATAGGAAACATCAAAAGGTGTATGATAGTCAATGACATTGTATTTCCATGGGTCTAGTTGGAAGGTCACTTTAATGCACTTTAATCTGCCTCATTTCTTGAGCACACCAACTCTTCTCCTGACCCCTATCTTCTCCATTGTTCATTTCTACTCGATCCCAATGTATGGGAATTCACCCACCTTGGTAATGGTGCACCCTAGATATTATAGTTGTAGTAGCTTGTACCTAACTATTTAGGGAGTGCTTCCATGGCAACAAGGTTGGGCTTTGGTATTTGATGGTGGTGTTGCTTGAGGATTCTTGTGCTTGTTGCTTGGTGGGTTATCACCATTTGGTTTAATGGTGTTGTGCAGACCCTATGTTGTGGTTTTTTGGCTTTCATGTGAGAACACATTATTATTATTCCTGGTTTGGACATGGTTACACCCAAGCATGGTAATTTCTTCCAACCTCCTGCATTTTGTGGATTTTTTGTGTAGTTTTTCTGAGGAATTTGCTCACCCAACCATTGTTGTGATTTTCGATGTGCTTGTTGGGCCAGGAAAAGTGCACAAGGAAGACGCTGATGTGCAAGCAAGGGAGGAAAAGTGCGGGCACAACAAGGGAAAAGCAGGTCAAGGAGGAAGCAAAAGAACCAGCACAGAAAGATAAAACATGCGTGCGATGGAGAAAGGCAGGATAAAGATGGAAAAGAAGTGCGGAACAGAGGAAGTTGCGACAGGGTTGGTGTGACGGGGAAAAGCACATCCAGAGTCGGTGGAAGAGGCAGGTAGAAGAGTTAATGTTGGACAAGCGAAACTCAAGGAATACAGTGCAAGGACAAACCAGCAAAAGATGGAAGGACAATGTGCGGCTAGTTATGACTGATATAGATGATTTGAAAGATGTTTTCGCAGCCAGTTAAGGCTGTGGTTAATGCATTACAAGACTTTCATGTCTAGGTATGGGTTGACATTCAATGTAACAGAGATATTTTGTAGCTACCTGAGTCAGTAATAACTGAGTAGTACTTAGTCGACCCTGGGTGGTCTTGTAAATGATATAAATAGAAGGAACCCGCTCTGTATAAGGGTTATATTCTATTAGATGAGATCATATTAGATTCAGTTAGATTCAGTAGTTGACTCAGAGGAGAGTCTGGTATAAGTAGAAGGCTATTGAGCCACAGATGTGGCAACTGTGTGCGCCGACCACTAGTAAAGTAGAAGAGTCGATTCCGTTTGTGTGTGGATCAATAGGATTAGATATAAGAAATAAACCAGAGAACATGAGAGTAAGATGATTGAGTCAGAAAGATATATCTTAAGAACAGTCTGGAAGTTGTAGGCTGCAAGGTGCTACCTATATTTCTCATTCCAGATGAAGAGCACCTTGGTGGTTTTTCCCAAATGGGTTTCCACGTTATTTCCTGTGTTATATGGATGAATATTGTTGAATGGTGAATGTTTATGTGAATGTTTGCTTATCCTATATTATTATAGTTATATTTTCTATTGAATGTATGTCGCGGTATGAATGAATGATTGTTTAAAAGTATTGTTGGACTGTTGTGTATGAGTTCATGGTTAATATGCTAAGTTGAAATATAAGTCGTGTGTTGTCTTTTAAGTACAAGGAATCAACTGCACCGCATAGTTTTTCCAGTTGTTAAAGTTTAAGGACAAGGTCGTGTCTCTCGGGTGACTTGTGGCACTTACATGTGCCCCTGCTGCAGAGTGAAGGAATCCATCCCGTCTCCTTTGTCGAGTGCCTTGGCCGCACGCCAAGGGACTATAATCCCTTGCCAACTACGAAAACATGGTTCTGGAAGTTACCCATTAAGATATCTCGAGTGAGACTATGCCTGCCTTGCGGGCATTGTTAGATGAGCTTGCTCTGTCGGGCCGATGTCTTTTGGTGTCTTGTTGGTATTGTGTTGTTGTTGAACCGCGGGTCAAGACAATTAAGAGGAAGAGGCCAACAAATGGTTCCATTGATGGGACCATTAACCATTTGATTCGAGGAAAATGTTGTGGCATCCGACGAAGAATGAGATAGAGGACTGGCTGAAGTCTAAGACGCTAGCATTCACGCAAGAAGAAAGTGCAGGATCTCAGTTTAGCGCCGAAACTGGGTGGACAAATACATATATTCAGATATTCACGCGATATTCTTTGCAAGGTTTCCTATTGTACTGCACGAGTGTCTATCAATATTGGCAAGAAGGCAGATAAAGAACACTAGTGGAGTGATCGGTTGGTACGCAAAGTAACCAGTGTAAGTAACACCATCTCTAGAGTTGTTGATTTTTGGGTTGATAGTATTTTGCAAGGATATATTACTGAGTTTGCAGTAGAGGCTATAACCTCATATAGTGAGGCTGAAAGAAATTTTTTCCAAGGACCCAGAAGAAGATATTTGTTATCTATTAGTACATCGATCAAGATGCTCATTTATGAGAAGGGTATATTGTAGTTGAGTAGTTGATTTGCATACCCCGGAGGAAGGCTATGTTGTAGACAACCTATCAATAAAATTGGAAATGGTGAGTTGAGATGTTCAAAGGAAGTACAGAACCTGAACTAGAAGCTGGATTCCTAAGGAGTGGAAGGAGATTCAAATCATGGAAGAGAAGAAAGACAGAGGAAGGTCGACGAGATCCTAGTCTGTTCGAAGAGAGTGAGCACGAACTTCAATCGCATGTAGATGAAGGGTCTTGCGACGAAGAGGAGGACTATAGCCCAATATCGGAAGGAGTAGAAGACTCTAAAGAGATTGACGAGACACTAAGGTCAGGATGAAACTACATCACACCAGGAGTATCGCCAGAGGTAAGGTCTAGAACCTCATCTCCTGAAATAATTGTTAATACTGATAGTGCTAGCACATCGACTAGCACGCAAGAATAAACACCCCCATTTAATCAGCCATCAGATAACCTCGATTCCAATTCAATGGCTGGGGCGGATATTCGGTTACCCACATTCAATGGCAATGGAGAAGAAGATCTAGAGAAACATTGGTTCATCTATGAAGTTGTTTGGATGGTTCGCTTAGTTCAGAATGTGGACTTAAAGAAAGAACAAATGATCACGACTCTAAGGGGTCGTGCGCTCAACTAATTTATGAATTTTTGCATAGTACCACCAGGAACACCCCAAACCTTCAAGAGATACAAGCCTAAATGATCTTTGAATTCAGAAAACCTAAATCTGAGTCACAGTCTATTACCGAGATCAAGGAAATCAAACAAGCATTAGCAAAGTCGGTATAAGACTTTGACCAACGGTTTAAAACTTTGATGGCCAAGGTAAGTTTCCAAATGTCAGATGTTCAACATAAGGAGTGGCTTATAGTTGCACTACTACCACACATCTGAGTCCCATTGATGCAACAAAAGATCGAGTCGCAAACAGAATCACTAGAGTTGTCAATGAAGCTGGAAGCTTCACCAATCAGCGACAGTGCCGCAGGGATGGTGCAGATTCAGTCACAGTTGGATAATATAATGATACAGATGTAGAAAATCAAGAAGGGTAAGGAATCCCATAAAGACTTATGGTGCAAAAAATGTAGAATGGACGAACACACCAAGGATAATTGTCCGACCTTCATGAATTACGTCTCATCTGGTGCGCCAAACCCATTAAGTGCTCATGGACTACCCTGGTGTCACAAATTCCAGACTAGAGGACATCACGAATAATACTGTCTATACTTGAAAAATATTGTAAGCACTCCCGCAAACCTGTTCTATAAATTTTGCAAGCCAGTAGGGCATGAAGAGAAGGATTGCAGAGCATACCAGCTCCTGAAGGAAAAGACGATCGATACTTAATTAATGAAGAATGTGTTAGACTAATCAAACCCATAGTATTACCCACTTAGACATTAATTCATTTATTTTTGTCTTATTTGCCTAGTTCATGAGTCCCGCCATGTGCAAGTTGCTAATTGCCTATCCATAGAGGTCAAACTTGCCATATTTGACTCATGTAGAGCTTGGGAAAGCCTTAGGAATCAAATCTGCTTTATTCCTGGCCTCCTAGGTGCCCTTCTGCTTTTTCTGCTTTATTGACTGCTTTTTCAGTGTTTTAAGGCACATAGGAAAGCAAGACTAGGTGAGGTGAACTTGTTTCTTTCCCCTTTAATCCTCCACTCTTTCCTCCATGCAAAAGCATGTATGAGCTACCATTCCACCACTCATTAGCTTACCCATGCACCCTTACCAATTCGTGAGCCTCATGACAGATTTGGGATCAGCTTTTTACAGCTATGGGGGATTTGCCTATTTTGGATAAGCCTGCTTTATGCTAGTTTTGGATGCCTCCTTATGCATTCGACCTATTGATGTATTCTATATATACATCAACCTATGTTATTACAGGGTTGGCTATTGTACACTGAGTTAATATAATTTTGTGTTACAGCTCCATTTTCAGTCTCCATTGTTGACAATTTTGCATGATCAATTGTAATTTGTTGTGAGTGAAATTAATCTATTGCTGGTCAGAATTTCAACATGGTATCAGAGCCATTTTA
>LPNX010842451.1:40636-109470 GCA_001517045.1 Pseudotsuga menziesii | reverse complement strand
AAAGCCAATTCTGACCTTGAGTTAATTGGTTTTACTGACAGTGATTGGGAAGGTGATAGCACAGACAGGAAGTCCACTTCAGGTTATGTGTTCATGCTTACAGAAGGGCCAATCAGCTGGTCCAGCAAGAAACAGAGTGCCATTGCACTCTCATCTACAGAAGTTGAATACATAGGAGTTGTCAATGCAACAACTCAGTGTTTATGGTTGCAGGGTTTACTTGGAGAGTGTGGTTTCAAACCTGAGTACTCAACTACCATCTATTGTGATAAACAGAGTACCATTCGAATCTGCAAAGATCCAGTTCAGAAGCAGAGAACCAGACACATTGAGATTCACATGCACTACATCAGAGAGCTTGTGCATGATAGCACCATTCACCTACTCTTCTGTTCATCTTCAGAACAAGTAGCTGATATCTTCACCAAAGAATTTTGTGAGAAGACCTTCAGCAATCTCAAATCACTGGTGGGGATTTCTGATCATGCTGTCAAAGCATGAGTGGAGACAATATTCTACAATTTTTTTTTACAGTCCATGTTTAAGGGAGGATTTTCCCAAGTTGGTTTTGCCTCTTTCCTTGGTTCATATGGACTTGCAGTATGTAAAAGGGTGACTAAGCCTTGTTGCTAGGCCCTATATTTTGATTTATTACTCATAAAGTCAGGCTTAAGGGGGGGTGTTATAATAATCAAACCCATATTATTACCCACTTAGACATTAATTCATTTATTTTTGTCTTATTTGCCTAGTTCATGAGTCCCACCATGTGCAAGTTGCTAATTGCCTATCCATAG
Organism: Pseudotsuga menziesii; assembly: GCA_001517045.1. Classification (NCBI taxonomy): domain Eukaryota; kingdom Viridiplantae; phylum Streptophyta; class Pinopsida; order Pinales; family Pinaceae; genus Pseudotsuga; species Pseudotsuga menziesii. Next base: position 108,673 of record LPNX010842451.1, on the reverse strand, counting down.
AGGTCAAACTTGCCATATTTGACTCATGTAGTGCTTGGGAAAGCCTTAGGAATCAAATCTACTTTATTCCTGGCCTCCTAGGCGCTCTTCTGCTTTTTCTGCTTTAGTGGCTGCTTTTTCAGTGTTTTAAGGCACATAGGAAAGCAAGACTAGGTGAGGTGAACTTGTTTCTTTCCCCTTTAATACTCCACTCTTTCCTCCATGCAAAAGAATGTATGAGCTGCCATTCCACCACTCATTAGCTTTCCCATGCGCCCTTTCCAATTCGTGAGCCTCATGACAGATTTGGGATCAGCTTTTTACACCTATGGGGGATTTGCCTATTTTGGATAAGCCTGCTTTATGCTAGTTTTGGATGCCTCCTTATGCATTCGACCTATTGATGTATTCTATATATACAGCAACCTATGTTATTATAGGGTTGGCTATTGTACACTGAGTTAATATAATTTTGTGTTACAGCTCCATTTTCAGTCTCCATTGTTGACAATTTTGCATGATCAATTGTAATTTGTTGTGAGTGAAATTAATCTATTGCTGGTCAGAATTTCTACAGAATGAGGGGTAGACTCAGGATAAACCAGTGCAAGCATCATATCATCCTGTGCATTTCTTTCCCAATCAGTATCAAAACTAGTACCAGCCTCAGTATGCACCGCAACAACCATATGTGTAGCAGAATCACTATCAGCCGCAGTATCAGCAGAATCGGTACCCTCGTAGCAGCTACACCCTCAACTAAGGGGTGACAGAAACTTCAGAGGAAGAGGAGGAGGAGGAGGATTCAATAGAGGAAGAGGTCAGGTTACATGCTATAACTGTGGACAATCAGGTCACTACACAGTAGGCGAACGTTGATGGTCAAGTTGTAGAGCATATCAATAAGCTCATAGAGGCCATTAACGATGTCAAAGCCACTGTCAAGGCTGAAACATATGGCATGGATCCCAACATCCCATTATTTACACCAAAGCTAGTTCCATGAATCAAAGTATAAATCCTTGGGCACGCAATGGAAACAGGAATGACGACAGGTGCGTTTGATGATGTTGTCAAGGAGTTTGACACATTACAGATCGAATTCTCCAAGCTCTCATTGGGAGAAGTATATGAGCTACAACAGGCATCCGCGATTGAAATACGACTTCGGGAGAATTTTGTTACGTATTAGGCAACAAAACAACAAAGGAAGGCCAAGCAGCGTAAGTCCCTCCTGAAGGAAAAAGAACAAGAAATTGTGGTGCGCGAGCAAAGCTGCATTGCACTAGCTGAAGCCATTAAGGGCGCTGTCACAGAGTTCCCACCAGAAGTCAGCCATGAAGATGAAGACTCGGCTGCTAAGGTTTCCTAGTTGTCACGGATTGCAGTGGAGTTGAAGAAGAAGGTTGAGGAGCTTCAAGCTAGGTAGGTACCGATCACACCTCCTGAGGTGCTCGAAGAGACAAGTAGAGCAGTGTCTGAGGCTGTTGGGAAGATAGGTGAAGGAGAAAAACTCTGCGCTGAGGAATTTTAAGCTATTTCCATGATATGGGAAGCAATTCTAGAATATGAGACTAGAGAAAATACCGGGGGAAATGCACGGTAGGATGAGGAGAAAATCATCGCGGCAAAGGCAGATATGAAGAAGCTGTCATTTCAGGAAAAAGTTACAAATATGGATGAGATCAAGCAGCTGCAGCAGGAAGTCCAAGCTCTTCGTGAGCAAGAGAGAACTAGGGAAGCGGAGGTGGAGGCACACCAGTCAGAAGCAGCGTGACTCACAAGCCTTATTCATCCTATGCATCCAAAACTTCAGCATATGGTGCAATTGCTAGAGGCAGTACTATCGAAACATATCAGTTTCGACAGCATGGAGCAATTGGTAGCATAGGCAGAGGAAGTGACAACAGAAGTTGATAGAATGCAACAAATGTTAAAGGAATTTCAGGAGAAGGTTGGACCTCCCGCGTAGCCTTGGCCAGAGCTCGAGTTGGAGGCTTAAGTTGTGAGAAGTCACATTTTTGTAGAGATTTCCATTTTTTTTAAGTGGCTCAAGATGAGCCACATGTGAGTGTTGGGGTCCTGTTGGGCTAGGAAAAATGCACAAGGAAGAAGCTGACACAAAAGAAAGGGAGGAAAAGTGTGCATGTGACAAGGGAAAAGTAGGTCAAGGAGGAAGCAAATGAACCAGCACAGAAAGATAAAACATGTGTGTGACAGAGAAAGGCAAGATAAAGATGCAAAGGAAGCACGGAATAGAGGAAGTTGCGACAGGGTTGGTGCGACGAGGAAAAGCACATCTAGAGTCGGTGGAAGAGGCAGGGAGANACAGAGAAAGGCAAGATAAAGATGCAAAGGAAGCACGGAATAGAGGAAGTTGCGACAGGGTTGGTGCGACGAGGAAAAGCACATCTAGAGTCGGTGGAAGAGGCAGGTAGAAGATTTAATGCTGGACAGGCGAAAGTCAAGGAATACGGCGTAAGGAAGAACTAGCAGAAGACGGAAGGACAATGTGTGGCTAGTTATGACTGGTATAGACGAGCTGAAAGACGTTTTCGTGGCCAGTAAGGTTGTTGTTAATGTATTACAATACTTTCGCAGGTAGGTATGGGCTGACATTCAATGTAACAGAGATATTTTGTAGCTACCTGAGTCTTTAATAACTTAGTAGTACTCAGTTGACCCTAGGTAGACTTGTAAATCATATAAATAGAAGGAACCCACTCTGTATAAGGGTTATATTCTGTTAGATGAGATCATATTAGATTCATTTAGATTCAGTAGTCGACTCATAGGAGAGTCTGGTAAAAGTACAAGGCTGTTGAGTCACATATATGGCCGCTGTGTGCACCGACCGCTAGTAAAGTAGAAGAGTCAATCCAGGTTGTGTGCGGATCAGTAGGAGTATATAGAAGCAATAAACTAGAGAGCATGAGAGAAAGAATATTAAGTTAGAAAGATATATCTTAAGAATAGTCTGCAAGTTGCAGGCTGCAAGGTGCTACCTATATTTCTCATTCCAGATGAAGAGCACCTCGGTGGTTTTTCCCAGATGGGTTTCCACATTATTTCCTGTGTTATATGGATGAATGTTGCTGAATGGTGAATGTTTATGTGAATGTTTGCTTATCCTATATTATTACAGTTATAGTTGCTATTGAATGTATGTTGCGGTATGAATGAATGATTGTTTAAAAGTATTGCTGGACTGTTGTGTATGAGTTCATGGTTAATATGCTAAGTTAAAATATAAGTCGCATGTTGTCTTTTAAGTACAAGGAATCGGCTACACCGCATAGTTGCGCTAGTTGTTAAATTTTAAGGATAAGGTCATGTCGCGCGGGTGACCTGTGGCACTTGGCTGTGCCCCTGCCGCAAAGTGAAGGGCTCCATCTCGTCGAATTTGTCAAGCACCTTGGTCACGTGCCAAGGGACTATAATCCCTTACCAACTACAGAAACATGGTTATGGAAGTTACCCATTAAGATATCTTGGGTGAGACTGTGCTTGCATCATGGGCATTGCTGACTGAGCTTGCTCTGTCAGGACGATGTCTTTTGGTGTCTTGTTGGTATTGTGTTATTTTTGAACCGCGGGTCAAGACAAGGAAGAGAAAGAGGCCAATAAATATCTGTGGAAGATAGTAGCATGAGGGGTTTGGATGGAAGTCATTAGAGGGTTTCAAAAGTGGAACTACACTTCTCCCTGCATAATCACATTTTATCTAGTAGGACTCATTTTCTTCCAGCTTCTCTCTACCTATGTTTATCAAAACAATCAATTCCTCTATGGATTTTTGCTACTGGTTATTGAAATGTTTCCTCTAATTTGGTTCGAGGTCATTTCTTTAGTATTTCCTTGTTTCCAATCCTTATATCTCCACCTTGTTTTTATATTTATTGAGGTAGGTTTTTTCCTTCAATCCCTATGAAATCCCTTATGGCATTGCTAGAAGGATATTTTCCTTCTATTTGTAGAGGTACGGTTTGTCTTGGTTTTAATTTCTGAGTTGAGGCCTTGGTATTTAGAACATCTGATATCCTTTTATCTCATGGGATGTAATTTATCTATAAGTATTTGTTGAGGTGGAGTTTTTCCTTCAATATTTCTATCATTTTTTATAGTTGAAGGGCCCAGTGTGGAAACCTCACACCCACCTACATACAATTCAGAGTTGAGGTCTTTCAAGTTTAAGTATTAGATTGTTGTTAAAGGACTAAGTCAAGAGTGTGGTGACTTATGATCGAGATATGTTTGGAAGGATATTATGTGCCATAACAATTATGCGCTAGGTTTTTAATGCTTAGTGTGTCTGACAATTATTGTTATTTATGTCAGAGATATTGTTCGATTATGAATTGATTATGAATTCATGGTAAATTCAATATTGCAATGATTGTGTTTACTGGTTATGCTTTATCTTGTGGATATGGAAATTGTGCATGGGATGCGTTATATATGTTTTATTATATTTGTTGTTGTTTACAATATCTCGTTTGTTATTGGCATTGAGAAATCAAGCTATTTAGTTGAATCCCTTCACTTCACAATATATGCAAGTCATTTATAATATTATTAGTAATTGTAGTGTAAAAGATTGACATTGGGGTATTTACACTTGGTGAATTTGGTGAAGTATTGGAATATTGTTAATTTGTTGTTGTTTAGAATTAGATGGTGAATTATATGCGTTTCAGTGCATTCCTACCAAATTTATGTTGGAGATTTAGTTTGATTATGAATTCATGGTAAATTCAATATGCCAATGACTCTAGTTACTGATTACGTTTTGTCCTTTGTTATTGGTTATGCTTTGTCCTGTGGATGTGGAAATTGTGCACGAGATGTAGTCTATCTATTTATAATATTTGTTGTTGCATAGAATACCTCCTCGTTTATTATTAGAATTGAGAAATCATTCTATTTAGTCGAATTCCTTCACCTCACAACATATGCAAGTCATTTATAAGATAATTAGTAATTATAATGTATGAGATTCCCACTTGGGTATTCACACTTGGTGAATTTGTTGAAGTATATGAATATCGCTAATTTGTTGTTTTTTAGAATCAGATGTTGAATGATATGTGTTTGAATGCATGCCTTCCAAATTCAGATTTTGTTGCAACTCTTAATTGACATAAAAAACCAATTTTAGGTAACCAAACTTTGATTTATATTAATAGTTAGGTAAATACATTGCCTCCAATTCTATAGAAAAAAAAGACTTAGGATTTAATATATCAGTATCTAACATGTAAAATATACCATATAACATCCCTAGGCTAAGCATATAAAATCCGTAAGGTTGAAGAGGTTTAGTATCTTCATATTGGATTCAAGTTAGAACTAGAGGAAAAACCAAGAAATCCTATATGACAAAACTCACATTGCTTGTGACCAGGATAGGCTAGGCATATAACATCCTTATGGTTGAAGAGGTTTAGTATATTCATTTCCCAACCTTGTTGAGTTTCCTATAGTTGCTTGAGACAAGTAGTTTAAGCTTCCTAAGGTTGCGTGATCAAACTGAGTTGAGATACCCACATTTGTTTGAGGCCATCTCTCTGCTTGCGACCAAGGAGTAATTAAGAAACCATAGTTCTGACTTGTTCTCAATAGACCTAGGTTCACTATAGGATTTGGATAAGCATATATTGGATTTCCCCTTGCACTGGTAGGGATAAAGGGGGAGGTAGAATTGCTTGATTATATTGGGGAATTTGGATGTTAATCAAGTCTTGGAAGAATCATGTTTTATTTGGAATTTGATACAGTGAGTTGGACATCATCCTCCTTTGGTTGATCCCTTTTGTAGTACTATCCGCCTCCTCTGTCCTCCCCCTGTCATTTTGAAGTCTATGTTACGCCTTTCTTTGTTCCTTTTCATGCATTACCAATTGTTTTTGGTGCTATTTTTCTTTCCTTTCTTTCACTCTTGGAATCCTTTCCCACCGTCTTTGTTATGTTGTTGTCACGTACCCAAACCCCATTATCATGTGGAATTAAAAATTTCATCAAGAACCTTTACTGTTCATCAAAACACAGGGCATGGTCGCGAGCCACCTCTTGACATTTCCAACACTGTCACTCTCCCTCCCATCTTCCATTGATCAGTCGGATGATATCCAAGGAAAGATCTCAAAGGAGATCAGATGACAGAGAGAAAATGCGATGAAAATCAATGATCCCAAATAGTCCCGCAGACTGGAACCAAATCGACAGTTCAAAATCCACCCATAAAAATCGACGGTGAGGAAATCCCGAGTTGCAGTAGCGGAAGTTACAAAAATTGCAATTTCACTTCTCGCAACTCGCATCCCGCATCCCACATCAGAAACAGATCAACGATGGACAACCATCCCGCGAAGATTAACGGTGCAAAAACTTAAATTGCAGGATTGGGAATTGTGGAAACCGCGACATCGCGATTTTGCATCCCGCAAGTTGCGGAAGGGAAAATTGTGGAAACCACGATCTGCAAACCAGCATCCCGCATCCCAAAGACTATGTAAATGGATATTTCTAGCAGGAAACTCAACTTTTTAATAGAAGTCTTGAATCGATCTAATCATTCAGGCCATTACCAATATGGCCAATCTACCCTGCAACTTAGTTCAAAATGCATTGAGGGAAAAACATACATAGATGCCTATAATTGCAGTTATTCAAATGAACAATGCATCAATTCAACACAACAACATGTTCATCACATTCCATCAAGAAATTTACAATACAAGAAATACAATTGCAGAGAATAACATAGACAAGAACACTTATCTTGAACAAAACTTGTCCTACAACCTGCTATGTCACTACAATGTTCCACCCAACCATAGGCCAGTGCTCTCATCAATCTCTCAAAGACACTGCCACCCCCGAGTTGGGAATGATTTCCTCAAGGAATAAGGGAACACTAGCAGACTCATACATAGCCAAGGTGCAATAGCACTCATCCAAGCCAACAAAGTTGGGTTTATCATGCTACAGGGTAAAACATTCCAACATATGGGTTTCACATGCCACTCAACCAAGCCATCTCACATTTGGGTATCACAGACTGAACACAGTCAAGCCAATATTCACCTTTAAGGACCAATCAAGCCAACAGATGGGTTTATCAAACTATACACAGTCAAGCCATCTCACAGCTAGGTTTATCAGGCTAACTAGCCAAGCCAACATTCACAGTTGGGTTTATCAGAATGTCTAGCCAAAGGTTACTCATAATTTCAAACACAACAAGACACATCCAATCCAACAGATGGTTTTATCAGGCTACCAGCTAAGCCATCTTTCCTGTTGGGTTTATCATGCTTCCAAGGAAATGGACAGGAAGAACTGATAAGATAGTGAGCTCATCTATAGAGCTAAGAACACCTTTGCAAGACCTATCTAGACTGGATTCCCCACTGCTTACACACCTAACGCAAGGAAGTGTCCCCTTCTCTGCTCCATAGTCCCTCGGGCTACACCTTCCCTTCCAGTGCTCTTCACGATGTGCATAGCAGGTTTACTAGCCACTCTTATCTTATCGTGAGGTTCCACACTAGGTTTATCAAGTACGTTCTATTTATCTTCCATTCCTAAGTCTTGTACATAGCTCAGACCTGAACTAGGGTGCACAACACAACAACCACAGGAAAACTCCGCAACACTGACATTTCTCTAAAACACAAATAACAGGGTCTCATACACTTTGTAGTTTAAGACAATGCTACAACACAACAATCATAGTCTTTCCAAGGGGAAAACACTCGCAGATTGCGAAGGATACACACAAGAAGAGCTCCACTTCTACCACAATGTCACTCCCCTGTGAAACAAAGATGGCAGTGAAAAAAAAATGATGAACTAGAACGTCCCGTAGCTCTCAAAATGTGAGAGTAAATCCAAAACGTGAACACGTGGGTCAAAAACTGGCATACAGTTCTGGTGTTTTTTTGTCCATGCAAGCAAAAAACGACATTCCAAAACTAAGTTATCTTCCTAATTCGAATTTTCCCATACTCTTCCCCTTCCAAGCAATAACTACCTCAACCACCTTTTGGCAGAATAACTGGTTGGGAAGAGAAGACAAGAAAGAGGGTAGTTGACAGTTCTGATGGGTTCTCCCCATGACACATTCCTTTTCCCCAAAATGGCTCGAGGTTAACATTCCCACCCCCTTATCCTTAGGAAAATCATGCCCCCATCTATTATTCGTCGCATTGACATAGTTGGCTATGGGTTTTTCATTAATTTGCATATTTACATGATGTTTACAAATGTGCTTGACTTAGGACATGAACCATAGGCATCAACCATGATCGCCTATATACCAAACATTAATCAATGACAGGGCCTTGTCCTTGAGCTCCTTGTCATGATTCGATATAATATTTACATCATATACATTAATGCAATAGGGTCAAAACCGGGGTGTTACATTCCCCTCCCAATTCAATAGCACTATCCTCAGTTATTACAAAATTGAACAAAATGCTACATTGGCATCACCTCAATGCTCCACAGATTCAAACAAAAATGGATGTGCCAATCGCATGGCATCGTCCAGCTCTCATGTAGCCTCTTCAGGACCGTAGTGCTCCCACTGCACCTTTACCTATCCTTTGGCTCGGTTCCAGAGCATGGTGGCCTTCCTGTCGAGGATGCACATTGGCTCGATTCAGAACTCTCCCTTGTGTTCCACCTGAATCACATCCCAATTTATCACATGGTTAGGGTCATGTATATATTTCTTAAGCAAAGAAACATGAAAAACATTATGATCCCTAGTGCTAGTAGGAAATGCAAGTCTATATGCAACTGGCCCTATTCTTTCAAGCACTTCAAACGACCCACAGTATCTGGGTGACAGCTTGGCACAACTCCCAAGATTCAAGGAACTCTTCATTGCCCTCACTCTGAGGTAAACATGATCCCCAATACTGAACTCTTTGATCACCCTATGCTTATTAGCATAGCTTTTTTGTCTATCCTGGGCTGCCTTCAAATTCTACCTAATATTTACAACCTCCTGCTCCATCTCCTTGATCAATTCTAGACCAATCACAACTCTGTTCACTGGATTATCCCAATTCACTGGTGTCCTACACCTCCTGCCATACAAAGCTTCATATGGACTCGTCCCCAAGGACACTTGTTGTCCATTATTATAAGCAAACTCTGCCAAGTGTAAATAATCTTCCCTCTTGGTTGGTTTGTCCATCACGTACATGCGAAGCATGTCTTCAAGCACTTGATTTACCCTCTCTATCTACCCATCAGTCTGAGGATGGTAAGCAGTGTTGAAGTTCAGCTTTGTACCCAAATCTGCAAACAACCCCTTCCAAAAATTGGAAGTGAACTTCACATCTCTGTCAAAGACTATTGCCTTTGGCAATCCATGCAATTTGAAAATATCCTTCATGAATATCTTTGCAATGTCATCAGTCTTATGCATAGAGTTAACTGGTATAAAATGTGTTGCCTTTGTCAACTTGTCGACCACAACCATGATGGAATCATGTTGTCTCCAATTCATTGGCAATCCTGTAATGAAATCCATGGAAATAACTTCCCATTTCCATTCGGGAACTGGCAAATGCTATAACAAACCCGTTGGGTGTTGATGCTCAACCTTCACCTGCTGACATTTCATGCACCTGGAAATATATTCAGCCATGTCCTTTTTCATTCCTGGCCAAAAGTACTACTTTCTAGCTGTAGCAATTATCTTTTGTTATCCTGGGTGACCAGAATATGGAGCTTGATGGATCTCGTCCATAACAACTCTCCTCAAATCTACTACATTTGGAATGTAAATTCGGTTCTTGTCAGTAAGAAGTCCATCTTCTTCCAAGTTATATCCCTCGTACCTCTTTTCAAGACTTTGCTGCTACAATTTGTCCTTAACCCACACATACAATTCATCTTCAGCAACATGATTAACAATTTTCTTCCTCAACTCCGATTGGAAAACATTAACGGATGCCACATGCATTTCCTGCACCTTCCTACTAAGTGCATCAGCTACCTTATTCTCTTTCCCATTTATGTGCTTGATCTCAAAATCAAACTCACATAAAAAATCCAGCCATCTGGCTTGCCTAGCATTCAAAGTAGGCTGATCAAACAAATACTTCAGACCACAATGGTCTGTCCTTAGCTCAAATATTCTACCCATCAAGTAATGCCTCCACATCTTGAGGGCATGTACTATGGCTGCAAGTTCCAAATCATGAGTAGCATAGTTCTTTTCATGTTCCTTCAACTTTATGGAATCATAACATATCACGTGGTTTTCTTGCATAAGGACTCCTCCAAGCCCTTGACCACATGCATCAGTACACACCACAAAATCTTTCATTGGGTCTGCAACTTTCAAAACCGATGCACTTGTGAGAATATTCTTCAACCACTGGAAGCTTTCTTTACACCTCACTGTCCATTCAAAATTTATGCCCTTCTTTTGCAAAGAAGTAATGGCATATGAAAACTTGGAGAATCCTTCAATGAATCTCCTGTCTTATCCTGCAAGTCCCATAAAGATCTCACATATGTCACATTTCTTGGAGTAGGTCAATTCATAATGTCTTCAATCTTGTCAGGGTCCACATATATACCCTCTTCTAAGATAATGTGACCCGAGTACTGAATTCTATCTCTATAGAAGTCACACTTTCTGAACTTCGCATACAACTAATGCTCCCTAAGCAATTGCAATGTCAATCTCAAATTCTCTTCATGTTCTCCCTCATTCTTATAATAAACAAGAATGTCATCAAGGAAAACAAGAACAAACTTGTCCAAATATCTGCTGAAGACACTATTCATAAGACACATAAATGTAGTTGGTGAATTTGTGAGACCAAATGATACCACTACAAACTCATAATGTCCATACCTTGTTTTGAAGGCTGTCTTGTGAATGTCTTCATCCTTAATTCTCACCTAATGGTAACCCGACCTAAAGTCAATCTTGGAAAATACCTTTGCTCCTCTCATTTGATCAAAGAGGTCATCAATCCTAGGAAAAGGATACTTGTTCTTTACTGTGACTTTGTTCAACTGTTTGTAATCAATACACAATATAAGTGTACCATATTTATTCTTTACAAACAGAAATGGTGCTCCCCAAGGGAACACACTCATCCTGATATACTTTTTCTCCAACAGCTCTTGCAGCTGCATCTTCAGCTCTAACATTTCCAGCGTACTCATTATGTAGGGTGTCTTGGACACTGGTGCTGCTCCTGTCACAAGTTCAATCGTGAAATCAATGTCAAGGAAGCCCTACAATCTCATCAGGAAAAACATCACTGAATTCCTACAATACATGAAATTCCTCCAACCTAATAGTTTCATTCTCTGTTGCCTCCAAAATATGAGTTGCATACAACTGGAAAAATTTCCTACAGAACTTCTTCAACTGCATTGCTGAAATTTGCCTCACAAAAATCACCTTTGGAATGCCTCTTACCACTCTCGGGTTCCCTTCTTCATCCATGCATTCAAAATTCTTATGGTAATAGTCAAGCTTTACCCCATGAGCTTCTAACCAATCCATTCCAATTAGAACATCATAGGAACCAAGGGGTAGAACATTCATATCTACACAGGTGACCAATCCATTCATCACTAATGGACACTTATTTACCACTTCACTAACCTTTCTCTTAGTTCTAGTGACTAACTGAACTAACCATGATTTTCTATGCCTCACTTTCTTGAAAGAACAAATCTCCACTACTCTAGGAGCAATGTAACTGTGGGTAGAACCGGATTCAATCAAATGATAGAAACATATTGCTCAGCAATCTTACCTGCAACTTCAACCACATTTGATTAGTGATTTTCCCGGCGGTCCTCCAATGCTACATAAATCCTATGGACGACCCTTGCTACTTGACCCACTGTTTCTGCCTCTTGAAGGTTGTAAGCTGGCCTTACACTCTCATTCTCAAGTGGGAAATTCCTACGCATGTGGGGTCCTCCACATCTCCAACATTGGATTGGTTCTCTAATATGCTATGGATCTCTTGTATTTTCTCCCACCACTCTAGCTGGCTGCTTTTCCACTTGGAATGGTTGCTTCTGCTGATTTCTGAAGTTAGAAGGTTTAAAACCTTTCTTCCTTTGGTCGTACTTCTCATTCTTCTTGTCGTTCCAAGTCTTCTGATAGTCAGGTTTGCCTCTGCTTCGCTCATAGAAATACTTAGATTTCCTTATTGTTTCTTCCAGAGTTCTAGGATCATAAAACTCAATTCTTTCTTTGTAATACTGAGGCAATCCACTCAGGAAACATTGGATTTTCACCTTCTCATCCTTGATATACTTGACATATCTCAACAGTTCTAGGAACCTGTTCGCATACTCTCCCATGGTCTGCTGCCCCAATATCAACTCATGGAATTCCTTAATCTTGTCATCGTAGTACCTGTCAGAGAGGTATTTCTGCTTGAAGTACTTCTGGAACTGTTTCCAGCCAATTTTCCTTTCATTAATCTTCTTCACTTTCCTACAGTGCTCCCACCATATGGATGCCCTACCAGTCAAATTGAAGATGGCTACTCTAGCCTTCATATTTCCTGGATAGTCCTGGACTTGGAAATACTTCCTCATCCCCAGAATCCAAGCTTCAGCTTCTTGACCATTCTTTGTCTCACCATTGAAGGTAGGCGGCCTTGCCTTCTTAAACTCATCCCATGAGTTGTTCTTATAATGTCTCCTTCTCTTTTCCCCGTGAGATGAAGAGCTAGAATCCTCAGTGGATCCTTTGGATTCATATGACTCACTAGGAGACCTCTTCCTTCTTCTGGTACTACTCTTACTACCTTCTAGATTTGTTGGACGTCGTCTCAAGCTCATCTGTCGCTGGATGTCTATCAAACTTTGCAACATGGCAGCATTAAGCTGATTTTTCTCTTCTTGATCTTTAATCAGGATTCTCATGGTGGCTGCAATGTCTTGTGGCATCTCTTGAAATATCCTTCCATTAGATTCTATATCATCATTTCTGGCTTAGACGTTCTCCCCCATAGCATCTTGTGCATGCTCGTAGGAATCCCGTGCCTCATATCTGTCATAGGTCCTCATGTCTGAGCCAACAACCCACTTTTCCAAAATGTACTATGAATCTACAAAATGTGTTATCAACAGCATTCGTCAGATACACAGTAACTCAAATCAAAACCATTTTACTTACTATCACCTGGCCTATCTAGGCCTAATGCTATAACAAACAACTTTGTGAACTGATTTCTGGCCCATCCAAGCCCAATGTTGTAACCCAAACCTCTGATACCACAATGTCACGTACCCATACCCCATTATCATGCAGAATTAAAAACTTTCATCAAGAACCTTTACTGTTCATCGAAACACAAGGCATGGTCGCGAGCCACTTCTCGACATTTCCAACACTGTCACTCTCCCTCTCATCTTCCATTGATCAGTTCGACGATATGCAAGGAAATATCTCAGAGCAAATCAGACGACATAGAGAAAATGAGACAGAAATCAATGATCCCAAATGGTCCCGCAGACTGGAACCAAATTGACGGTTCAAAATCCACTCGTAAAAATCGACTATGTGGAAAGTCCAAGTTGTGGGATCGGAAGTTACAAAAAATTGCAATTTCACTTCCCGTATCCCACATCGAAAATAGATCAACGGCAGACAACCATCCCATGAAGATCGACGGTGCGAAAACTTGAGTTGCGAGATTGGGAATTGTGGAAACCATGACACCGTGAATCCGCATCTCGCAATTTTCGGAAGGGAAAATTATGGAAACCATGATCTGTGAACTGGCATCCCGCATCCCACAGACTGCATAAATGGATATTTCTAGCAGGAAACTCAAATTTTTAACTGAAGTCTTGAATCGATCTGATCGTTCAGGCCATTACCAATATGGCCAATATACCCTGCAACTTAGATCAAAATGCATTAAGGGAAAAACATACATAGATTCCTATAATTGTAGCTATTCAAAGAAACAATGCATCAATTCGACACAACAACATGTTCATCACATTCCATCAAGCAATTTACAATACAAGAAATACAATTACAGAGAATAACATAGATAAGAACACTTATCTTGAACAAAACTTGTCCCGCAACAAGTTATGTCGCTGCAACGTTCCGCCAAACCATAGGCCAGTGCGCTCATCAATCTCTCAGTGACACCGCCACCCCCGAGCTGGGCATGATTTCCTCAAGGAATAAGGGAACACTAGTAGACTCATACACAGCCAAGGTGTAATAACACTCAACCAAGCTAACAAAGTTGGGTTTATCAGGCTACAAGGTAAAACATTCCAACAGATCGGTTTCACAAGCCACTTAGCCAAGCCATCACAGACTAAACACAGTCAAGCTAATAATCACCTTTAAGGACCAGTCAAGCCAACAAATGGGTTTATCATACTATACACAGTCAAGCCATCTCACTATTAGGTTTATCAAGCTAACTAGCCAAGCCAGCATTCACAGTTGGGTTTATCAGACTGTCTAGCCAAAGGTTACTCACAAGTTCAAATACAACAAAACACAACCAAGCCAACAGATGGGTTTATATGGCTACCAGCCAAGACATCTTTCCCATTGGGTTTATCAGGCTTCTAAGGCAATGGGCAGGAAGAACTACTAAGCTAGTGAGTTCATCTACAGAGCTAAGAACACCTTCACAAGACCTATCTGGTCTGGCTTCCCCACCACCTACACACCCAACACAAGGAAGTGTCCCCTTCTCTACTCCACAGTCCCTCGGGCTACACCTTCCCTTCCAGTGCTCTTCAGGATGTGCATAGCAGGTTTACCAGCCACTATTTTCTTATCATGAGGTTCCACACTAGGTTTATCAAGCACGTTCTACGTCTCTCCCATTCCTAAGTCTTGTACATAGCTCAGACCCAAACCAGGGTGCACAACACAACAACCACAGGGAAACTCTGCAACACTGGATTTTCTCTAGAACATGAATAACGGGGTCTCATACACTCTATAGTTTAAGACAACGCTACAACACAACAATCATAGTATTTCCAAGGGAAAAACACTCGCATAACGTGAAGGATACACGCAGGTTGAGCTCTGTTGCTACCACAATGTCAGTCCCCTGTGAAATGAAGATGGCGGTGAAAAAAAAATGATGAACCAGAACATCCCGCAGCTCTCAAAACGTGAGAGTAAATCCAAAACATGAACGTATGGGTCAAAAATGGCATACGGTTCTGGTGTTTTCTTGTCCATGTAAGCAAAACATGACATTCCAAAACTAGGTGCTTTGCCCAATTCGAATTTTCCCATACTCTTCCCCTTCCAAGCAATAACTACCTCAACCACCTTCTGGCAGAATAACTAGTTGGAAAGAGAAGACAAGAAAGAGTTTAGATGACTATTCTGATGGGTTCTCCCCATGACACATGGCTTTTCCCCAAACTAGCTCAAGGTTAACATTCTCACCCCCTTATCCTTAGGAAAAACATGCCCCCATCTAATTTTTCGTTGCATTGACATAGCTGGCTGTGGGTTTTTCATTAATTTGCATATTTACATGATGTTTACAAACGTGCTTGACTTAGCATAGAAACCATAGGAATCAACCATGATCGCCTATATACCAAACATTAATCAATGACAGGGCCTTGGCCTTGAGCTCCTTGTCATGATTCGATCTAATATTTACATCATATACATTAATGCAATGGGGTCAAAACTGGGGTGTTACAGTTGTAATGATCCTTACTTCCTTCTTCCGTTCTTTTAATTCTTGTATCTCCTTTTTTTTGTTCTACCTCAACCAATAGTGTGATATAGTTATTTGATGTGAGTAATTGTGAATTCCTACTTAATCGAAGATGATCTACTATCCCTCTCAATTTTTGAGTCACTACTCTCTCCACTAGAAACTTCAAGAATCAACTAAGTACTGGTGTGGTACTTGGTTCAATGGTAGGATAAACTGGGGGTGGTGCTCCATACACATTGTCTAAAGTCTCCTCTTGATCACCCTCGAAATCCACATAATAATGGACATATTCATTATTCAATGTTGCCGATAGCAAAGGTATGTTAAGGATTTCGTCATTGGTGTTGGTGACAATGTTTATGTTCATATTCATCATGGCTTCTCCCAACCATCTGGGAATTGATAACATGATTTGAAATGTTAATTGCTCATTGTTTGTTCCTAGTGTTGGACCACATTCAATGACATTTATATCAATAGTTTCATTATGAATATTTCCAATAGAATCTATGAGTTTTTGTTGATCCAACAACTTACATGTTCTCTTCGGCAGGTTCATGGTCATATTGAGTATCACTTACATGTTCCTCATCCTCTCCCAATGGATGGCATTGTCTTGAGAGAGGGACAATATTTTGTATGCAACATCTACACCACCTTAGCGATGTAGATCAAAGGCTTGGAAACAACCAGTATCATGTAGAGAGCATAATAGTTTAATGGCCAGATTCCTATTTGCCTAAATCTATCCTTGATGTTTGAGGGTGTCAGATCCCTTTTGAAAGTTTTTCTTGCTAGTTTAACTATTTCAAACCCTTTTACCTCTCCCTAGGTTCTTTTCCATCCATGCTGATCTCTCAGACCTGAAGTAAATCATGAAAGGACCAAACAAACTCACATCAAGAGGTTGCAACCTATGAGTAGTATGTGTAGGAAAAGTCAACAAGTCAATGCCTATCTTGTTTTCCTCCTCAATGGTTTGTATATCTATGTGGCTTCCATGTCCATAAAATATTAGAAAGTGTTTGTTTTTAGGTGAGACGCCATCAAGTACAGATGCAAAAAAGTAAGAAATCCAATTCAAAAACAATTCTTTATTCATTTACGCGTGGGGATGTGTAGCCATGCATGCTCTCAGCTCACAAATTTGAATATAGTTTTTTAGATGACTCTTTCGCTTGAATAAATAAAACCTAGAGATTGATGCACTAATTTCATTTACACATCACATAATAGTTATCCACTCCCTGCTCTTAGATAGAATTTTTGGCACATTCATGCTCCCTCTATTGGAAATTACTTGCATGCCACAATTCCTTCCTGCTTGTAAATCAGTTTCATCACAGTTCCATTTATTATATGGACTATATGAATGTTTTACGTATACACTGGATAGAGTGTCATAGAACCTAGACACAATTACAGGGCGTATATTTAAAGCTCTATCTTTTCCAACCCCCTCTTTTGTTCATAACAAAAGATCTGGATGCCTTAGTTTAAAGCCTTCCCACCATGATTTCCTTGGAAATCAACCTCTAAATGGATATGGCCTCTCTTGATATATTTGAGTAAAAGTGTATTTGAGTTGTATCAACTCTATACCATAGCCCAATTGATCCATCTCCTTACACCAAACAACCACTTCCCCCTCTTGTTAAGTTAAGGTTGTGAGGGGCCATTTCCGCTTTGTACGAGTGAGGCCATTTATCCAGTAATGCATTGATGTGGGTGCAACCCCATGTTTTTTGGAATATACTCTAACATAATAACCATTAAATTCTACATCATCAATTGCAGCCAACATATCCTCTTGTGTCCATCCTCTAATGACATTGGTTTTCTTAGTTGAAGTTAAACCTTGCACTGTGGTTGATGGTGGAACAACACCATTGACCCCTCCCTCATTTGCCTCTTCAACATTTTTATGATTATTGTTTTTAGAAAAATTCTAGGCTATGTTCTCATTTGATGAGGTGCATTGTAGTTGGGAACCCCTAGTCCCTCGCCTCCTTTCCCTCCTTGTAAGAGCATTGGATTTCACTCTTGGCATGTTTGTAGAAACCTATAGAATAATAACATAACCTATTCAACCATAGATATGTTATATATAACTCTATCTTTATATGTAACTTCAATTGAACAATTTAGTATTGAATTGAATAGAAGAGCTTCATACAAAAAATAAAACCCATCCATTAGAAAAACCAAGTCAACACGTTGACACTACATGATATTTCCATTGCCTTGGTTGTTGATTCAAGCTCATCACTAAAGTTCATTCAAGATTAGATGATTTATGGGATAGGAAATGGAAAAGCATTAACACTAACACCATTTAAGGTTAAGGTCAAACAATACATTCCCTAATGGAAGAGAAGCAACACAAGTTGCAAAGGCCTCAACAACTCAAGTCTCACACATAACTCATATTTTTACTTTAAGCAAGCTTAGGTCTCACACATAACTCCATGCTCATTAGTTCCTCTTCTCACACATAGACTCATTGGTCTACTCATTGGTTGACATAGGTATGCATGTTTTATATTCTGAAGGTAGACTCAAATGTCTTTTGGGAGCCTATAATTAATGGCAGCATGTATGTTTGATTTTTTTTCAAAAGATATGAGTAGAAGTAGTGTGCAAGATCTGTTATGTGTTTACATGAAAAACATGTATTGGTACTGATCAATCATACTACATAAATAAGCAATTACATTCATTATCATTCAATCCCTCGTGTTTAAATAGAGGAATAACGATCCAACATTTTTTCAGATATGGGATATTGCAAGGCAGGCATACAACCATAGAACATATATAGAAACATATAGTAGACAGTCATAGAATAGATAGATTAGAACATACCAACATATTCTAAAAATGCATACAACTAATATGCTTGGAATTCAATTGAATCTAATATGTCAATGTTTGTAAGAACATATTTCCATTAGAAACAAATAGCAGATAATCACAGAATATATATATTAGAACAAGCCAATAGATTCTAAAAACACATACAACTAATTTGCTTGGAATTCCATTGAATCTAATACGCCGATGCTTGTAAATTGAGTGTAACTTAAATTGAATAACTTAGGTAAATATGAATTGTGCATATGCTTGGAATGAAGACACACTCTCATGATTATTGACATTATTGTTGAGCTTAATGAAATTATGAAATGTAGCAAGTGTAGAATGTAGAATGGTTGATGCTTCTTTATGGTTTTATGCTATTGTGTTTGATTGGTGAAAAGAGTTGGCATGGATCACAAATTTTTAATTTTGAATGAGTACATAGCATTGATTTGGGTGTGATCCAATGGCTAGAAAACAACTTGTGTTGATCCATGTGCTTCTAAATAGGTCAATGGTCTGTTTAGGGTTGGTTTGGTAAATTTAATTGGTTTGGTGTCATTATTGAATTTGATGAGTTGAGTGGTTGATGATACATACACGTGAAGCTAACCACCACACCTCCTCCAATGTGCAGGTAGCTATGAGAGCTAGTTTGAATGGGCAAAGGTTCAATTAGATATGTATGTCAAAGAATGTTTGGATGTGGCAGAGACAAAAAAATAAACTCTCTATAAATAATTGTGATTTTAGTGAACATAATAACAATTTTTATACGTATTTTAAACTTTATATATATTTAAATAATTATACTTACAATTTTAATAATTTTTATTTTTATTTTTATAAATATTTAATAGAAAAAATTCTTTCCATACACCTAATCCCAAACCACTATAAAATTCCCTTCCTTATATCATGATAAACTCTAATCATTAATATATATTTTTTTAAATTTTACATTATCAAATTATAACCCAAAAAAATCACTTATATCATGATTATGATTTTCTTAAAAAATTCACATTATCACGTACAAATCTATGCATTCCTCAAACAATTCCACCGTTATCTCTAAACAACTTCATAATCACCTTAAAATACCGAACAAATATATCCAAGGTGGGTAGCATATAACTATATCCATAATATTCATAATCATGACGTATGTTGCCATCATCGCTTTCGTCTAAAATTAACCAACCTGCATGCCTTAAATTAACCAGCGGTTAGATCCCTTTGGGAGTAAGCTACCGACGCGACGATTTTTCCTGGAGGCAATTTTCATGCCGGCACTCCGACCACCGGTGACCCCATCCTCTCCGTTGCCGACCCCCCGTCGCTTCCTCCCCGTTACACCCTCCACCGTTAGACTCCTCCCCTCACCGTCACCGTATCTCCGTTGTCGTTTTCTTTGTCCCAGAGGTCCCTCCCCATGCCATTACATCACCACCCAGTCCCTCCCACCACTACACCATCATTCAAACTCCACCTCATACACCTACAATGATCCCCCTCTTCGTGAACCCACCCCCTGCACCTACCCTTGCCCTGCACCTGCAATGATCCCATTACCTCTCTTCCATTAGCGAGTATGATTGCCGACTATCCTTCAAAAAAATGAACCAGTCTTTAAAATCCTGTAGCAATTAGCAGTTGTTCCCTTTCAGGAGTGTAGGCAATAGTCGTTCCCTTTCAGGAGTGCAAGTTCCCTTCGACTAGTCGTCGCAGGTAGACTCATGCAACATTCTGAGTTACTCTTCCTTCTGTGTGGTGGATGCCATGGAATATTTTTTTCATGTTGTTTTCTTTTTGCAGGTAGCTTGATGAGGGACTCCTGCTTTCATCCTTATCACGGTGCATATTCCACCCGTCAACGGCCGCTTCCTTCTTCAACCAAGTAAGCATTATGCCGCTTCCTTCTTCAACCAAGTGATAGTCTGCATAAAATCTTAGAGAGTATAAAACTAGTGTGTGGCATAACGAATCTTGCAGTTCCCCAACATGACCTATCCTTCTTTAGATCTTCTCCAGCAAGACTCTAACAGTTGATACTCATCGTTGAGGAACTCTCTACACAGATCCATACTAAGGTCTCTCCAACACTGGGCCAGAGTATAAATCCCATCCTTTCTAAGTGTACTGTAACCCACATTGCTAAACACAGCATCATTTATAAGGTTGGTCAAAAGAGGGCCAATCAACCAATCCAAAACCCTTCCCATTTTTGGATAAACCCTAGCCATTATGCAAGTCCTCCCACCTTCTCCAAAGCTCTCCACGATTGAATTATCAACCTGCAATTTCCATTGCCACTGTTAATGTTATCGACCAAATTTTGCACCACACTACACCTATCTTATGCAGAGAATTCTATCTTACCAGGACTCGGAGTGAAAGGTGATTCTCTTTGAAGGAGTCCACATTCTTCACGAAACTTCCATATGTTGTCCTATCAACATCACTTTCTAATGAAGATCGATATGCTAAAGTTAATAAACTCTATTCATTTGTTAAGTTAACCTTTCCTTATTAAAATCTTGTAAAACAAAACACATATCAAAATTAGAAAGCACTTGGTATATGATTCTATAAAAGCTAAATCTTTCTATTTCAGTCAATTTAGTCTGTAGGGCACGTGTTAAGTTGAATTTTCCAATTTGATTGTTTGGTATGATAAATCAGAAAGTATTAGGTATATGATTCTCTAAAAGATAAATCTTTATATTTCAGTCAATTTATTATGTAGGGTACATGTTAAGTTGAAATTTCCAATTTGATTTATTGGTATGATATCAGAAAGCACCAGGTATATGATTCTACAAAAGATAAATATTTCTATTTCAGTAAATTTGGTCTATAGGGTATTTTCATTAAATTTGGTCTATAGGGTATGTGTTAGGTTAAAATTTCCAATTTGATTGATCTGTATGATATCTTTTAAATCTCTTAAAAAAACACAACAATATGGATGTTGTGTGAATTAGAACTTAAATCTATTAAGATGTCCTCGATCCCAAAAATAATAATCAATCTGTCATACAAAATAATTTTATATCTATCAAAATTTAAACTTAGTGCATTTGTCTAACAACATCTTATTCTAGTCAAGATTTATAGTAGAAGATTCGACATGGAAAAGAGTTTTGCTTCTGAAATAGGTAAGCATTGAGTCCATGTAGGGTTGTTTGGTAAGTGATTTCTCAAATGATAAAACTGTTTGGTACATAAGTTAGCAGAGTATGGGGATCCTTAGTTGCTCTATATATTATGAGATAAGTAGTTTTTTCAGCCAAGTAGCAGTAACCCATTTACCGTAGAACTTGTATGGTTTACCATATAACTTGTATGGTTTCATCTGAAAGCCTTGGACATTGTCTGCAAAATCTCAATTCATACAATGGGGCAAAGAATTGATCACACATTTTAGCGTAGTGGTGTATTCACTTATGCTCCTACATACCTTGACAATATACATTAATGGGAGGAAAATATAGGCTCCAAACCCATCCTATCCTGGGGAATGTGTTGGAGACACACAGAATGTCTAGAATACAAAAAAAAATCTAAAATTATGTTGCATATTTGATGTATGATATTTATATATCCCAATTGCATCTTCCAATGTGTGAGATAATAAATCTTCTCAGTTTCAAGTTTTTGCATCCTTTATAATAGTGTGTATGAGAGGCATCCAAGCCTTTTTCAACTATGTGGATCTTTTATCCCCTTACAATCTGCTGGTTAACTTCACTTTGTACATGTATGGCACCTTGAGGTTGGTGGTAGGATATGATATTTCATTTCAGGATTTGAATGGTATGCCCTCTTCATACCATTCACCGATGATCTCATAGTAGTTCTTTGTATGAGTAAACTATCGTACCCACTCATTAGTCACACGCACCTCTACTTTGGAAAACTTAGAAGATATATGCAAGTCATTGGGAATGAACGATTGTATACATCTTCCTTGCTCATTGTGTATATTCTTCACATCGACATTGGTATGTTTTATGAGCCATTGAACCATTTCAACACAGGCACGAAGCCTTGAACTTGCAACAACATTTTTAATGGATGACCTTTGAAAATTCTTTATCCTCTTGTTGAGTTTTATTTGGCTCAGATGAAGATGAAATTCCTACTCCATCCTTGATCAACAAAAAGAATTCCCTGCACTGATGGGCATTGTCTATACCAGTGTGATGTGAGGTGTTAGTGTAAACTGACATCTTTTTCTCTTTTGGTTAAGTTTCCATATTAGCAGTTATTGGCCCTTTTCCCTTCAGATTCTTCTTTATTTGTT
Source organism: Pseudotsuga menziesii (assembly GCA_001517045.1). Classification (NCBI taxonomy): domain Eukaryota; kingdom Viridiplantae; phylum Streptophyta; class Pinopsida; order Pinales; family Pinaceae; genus Pseudotsuga; species Pseudotsuga menziesii. The sequence continues at coordinate 85,783 of LPNX010842451.1, read as the reverse complement.
TCTTGGGAGCCATTTATAAGAGTCTGCAGTGCATCCATTGTGAACAACACAACACATTAGCAATGTTAGGCAAATAACTAAAAGAAAGTTTATATGAAATAAAAAATGTTTCATTCTTTATGAGTTGGGTATAGACTTGGAAAAATAGGCATTTAAACTAAATCGAAACTCACCCATATTTGAGCAGCATCTTCTTTCTAAAGAGTGATGGGCGCATGGAATATCGAGGCCAAGTGACTTAACATAAGCGAACCTTTCTAAACAGTAAAATAAATGTTAGGAGTGGGGTTAAACTTTGAATGAGAACAATCTTCAAAAGTTTGGCGTCTTCCTAGGTTGCTAGGTAATGCGTTAATAAACGAATGGAACAAGTAGGTAGGGTCTATCTAAAAAAATATGATGGAAATCCAGGGCCTTTCAAATGATAAGCTTTCCAACAAGGGCTAGCACATCACAACTATGCATTCAAAATACCACTGCTGGAACACAGGCCAAAAGTGATATTTACTAAGGGCTTAAAAAAGGGTCGCATTCAAAAGTCATAATACAAAGGTTGGGATCTATGGCGATCAGGTCAGTAATAGCAACAATATTCTTTGGGTTTACCTTTATTCCTTTCACTGATACAATGTGGCCCAAGAATTATATTTCTTACTTCCCAAAAATTCATTGTTATTTGTTTGCATAAAACTGATTATCTTATACTAATTTAAAAGTTGTCTCTATGTGCTTGAGATGCAAGCTCCAATTTTAGCTGTAGACTAATATATAGAATAAGTAATTCATCACTGCCTAGAAAGTAGCTGGGTCGTTGGAGATTCCAAAAGGCTTTACACAAAATTCATACAGGTCTTCATGGGTACAGAAGGCTATTTTGGGAATGTTCTCTTCTCGTATCCTTATTTGGTAATAGACCGATTTCAGACCAAACTTGGATAAATACTTAGCACTATGAAGTTCATCCACAAATGGAATGGGAAACTTATATTTAATAGTAATTTTATTTAATGCTTGATAGTAAATACAGAGTCTGTAGGAACCATCCTTTTTACTTACGAGTATGACTGGTGTTGAATCCATATTCCAGAGGTAAGGCCATTTTATTGAGTGAGAATTGACAAGGTAGGGCCAGCCTCTAAAGGTCCATATTCCAACGTCATAGGGATAAGTTCACAGAGGATAATCTACCACATGATAAGGCTAGGTTCTTAGAGGATAATCTACCACACTATAGGCCACCCTTATGCTGGATAATTTACAATATGATAAATCTAGGTTCTAAGAGGACAATTTACCATATGATAAGGACAGAGGGCAAGGCCACCTTTTAACTCGTAAAGTTACCCTATGGATAGACCACCCTTCCACTAGTAAAATTACCATCTCTTGGAAAGTGCTTGACCTTCTTACCTCTTCGGAGCTATTCTCTTCCTTATTTTCCCCATACCTCCCTCCTAAGATTAATAAAGTAAAGTGTTTTTTTATAAAAGTCATATCCTAGCTAGTTGTTTGGGAATCCATTACCTCCTAGCATTAGTCTGAAGCCCGTCCTATTTTCTCACCAGTTTGGTTGAGTAAGTAACTCCCTTCCTAATTAAATTATTGAACTTCTATTATCCTTTTTCTCGGATGAAAGTTCTCCTTGCCCCCACAGTCGGATGAAAGTAATAAAGCATCTTGTGGGTCCCCGAGAAAATTCTGAATGGAGTGCTTCCTGCCCCCACAAGTGGTAGGTAACAACACTGGATTGTTCAATTAAGATTGTCTCCTCCGGCTATAGTTGGATAATTCCCCTCCTTAGAGTTCAACTAATACGTCGTGGGTGTTGCACATGAACTGAACACATGATGGGTGAGATGGGTTAGTCATCCATTTTATACAGAAGAGTTAGAGCTATGATTATTTCGGTCGATTACTAAGCCTGGTGAAAGTTATTAAAAATTTTCATTCATTAAGTCACTAAGTACTTATTCTCGGGTTGTCTGCACTTTTTAAAAGTAAAACCAATAGATTGACAGCAAAGTGAGTGGTGAATGATTCAAATTGTATGCCCAAAAATAAGTAAAACCAACATATTGACAACAAAGCGAGTGGTGAATGATTCAAATTGTATGCCCAACAATGGTGGGCACTCACCTGTAGCAAATGGAAGGTACACAATTTATTGCAGAAAACACAAATTTTCATGTGTGGTACACAATTTATTACAGGAAACACAAGCTTTCATGTGTGGTACACAATTTATTGCAGAAAACACAAGCTTTCATGTGTGGTATCGATGATAGGTATCAAAATTTAAACTTATGGCACATGCAAGTGGTTCCCACATCATGGTTTATTTTCTAGCCTCAATCTTACAATTAATAATTATAGGATAGGGCAAGCACTTGCTTGTTTCCCCTAGATAATGTATACAAATTATGTCAAAGAAAGTGAGGGATTAAGAATGTCTCTGACATGGGCAATAAAATCATGTTCTAATTCGCACAACATCCATATTCCCCTTAATGTTGAAGGGGGAATCTGAAGATAAACTACTAGGTCAAGATCCTTTTTGTTGACCATTTCCATGTAAATGGAAGGCAGGATCATGGGAACTTTCATGGCTTCTATCAGACTAAGCTAACAACTACAGGTTAGGCAAGCACTTGCCTCTTCCCATGGGATTGAGTCTACAAATGATCTTAAAGAAAATTAGGTATTAGGAAGGTCACAGGCATTCGCAACTATAGCCCTGTTATTCTCAAAACATAGGTGTTGATCTTAGTGACAAAATATTTACTTGAGTAAGACCCTATAAGGTACCCTAGGGCCCCTAGTTGTCTCCTAGCAATCTTGTTCTGGGACCAAGCAGGTTTATGCATGTAGGGTTCCTGGTTTGGTGTGTCCATTCTCTGTCCCAGCTAGAACTCTGCCCTGGCTGGAACTCCGCCTCGCTTGGAACTCTGCCCCTCCTGGAACTCTGCCACGGATGGAACTCTACCCCAGCTGGAACTCTGCCATGCCTGGAACTCTGCCCGATTGGATTTATTTGTCTTGTAGAACCTATCTACTAGGTATTATACGTAAGAATATTGGGAGCTTGTTGTTTCCTCATCATTGGATGAAAATCTTGACCTCAACCTCAATTTTTTCACTCCTGCAAATCCCTTCGATGCAGCTATTGAAGCTTATGATTCCTGGAATATAGCCATGTGCTTACATTCCTTCAAACAGTTTGAATGCATCAAGATTAAAAGTATACAAAGAGTGTTGGGTGCTTTAGATCATCTTCTTACATATGGAAAGTGTTGTTTTCATCAAACCATAAATGATAGGTCAATGGTGGTGTTAAGTTTGCTAGAGGAACTGTGATTTTGTCCTGGCTGGAACTTTGCCCTGGTTAAAAATCTCCTAATGGAAACCATATCCCACTCAAAGGCCAAAGGTTTGCTCTAGAGGGATTATGTGGTTGCCTTAGACAAATCTCTATTGTGAAAAACCTTCTAATGGCATCTATATCCCATTCAAAGGTCAATGATCCAATCTACAGCATGTGTGTTGATTCAAGGCCTTCATCGTGGCCCATTAGCCCAAGAAGCTTCATTTGGCATATAAGTCCCTTGATTTCCTCCCTCAACCTTGATCAAGGGATCAAGACCCATTCTTGGTGCACAAATACTCATTACAATACCTTGTCATGACCTTTGAGCCGTAACAACTCTGCCCTTCCTGGAACTCTACCCCGGCTGGAACTTTGCCTCGGCTGGAACTTTGTCGCGCATGGAACTCTACCCCGCCTGGAACTGTGCCTTAGCTTAAAATTTGCCTCGGTTAGAACTTTGCCCCACTTGAAACTATGCTCGCCTGGAACTTTGCCATGGCTAGAACTCTACCTGGGCTGGAACTCTACCCTGACTGGAACTTTTCCCTGCCTGAAACCATGGCCGCCTGGAACTCTGCCCCGGTTGGAACTCTGCCCCACATGGAACTCTGCCCCATCTGGAACTCTGCGCTGCATGGATATTTTCCCCAGCTGGAACTCTGCCCCAGCTGGAACTCTGCCTCGGTTGGAACTCTACCCTAACTGGAACTTTGCCTCGGCTGGAACTCTGCCCCAGCTGGAACTCTACCCCGACTAGAACAATGCCTTGCATGGAACTTTACCCCAACTGGAACTCTACCCCGACTGCAACTATTTGTCTTGCATAACCCATATACTAGGTATTATATGTAGGAATATTAGGAGCTTTTTATTTGCTCATCATTTGGATGAAAAGCTTGACCTCAACCTCAATGGTGGTATTTTTTCCCCGGCTGGAACTTTGCAAAGACATGTATTTGATGGCATAATGGAAATGCTTGATTTTCTATTTTGTAAATTTATTCTTGGTTTTTGGTTGATCCATTTGGTTTGTTGATCTGTATCTTGTTTCGCTTATATGGTGGTTTGAAACCTCGTTCATGGACTATTAACCCTAGAAGCTTCAATGAAAGCCTATAGCCCTTGGTTTCCTTCCCTAGCATTGTCAAAGCCCTGAAACCTATCATTGGTGTATAAAATGTCCTAATGGTGCACAAATACTTGTTACGATACCTTATCTTGACCTTTGAGCCCTAAGAACTCTGCCCCGGTTGGAACTCTGCCTCGGCTGGATCATTGCCACGCATGGAATTCTACCCTGCCTAGAACTCTGCCCCGTCTGGAACTCTGCCTTGCATGGATCTTTGCCCCAGCTAGAACTCTGCAGGGATAATTTTAGGGGAAAATTTTATCCCAGTGGGCTATTTTTACATGTTTTTCTCCCAAAAAAGATTCGCCATTTTTGCATTTTTTGAAGCCTTGTTTCGCCCAATTTTGATGGGGTAAAACTTTTTCACCCTAAAAATCGCCAAATTATTATATAAACGATATAAAATCCTTGGAAATTAATTTTTTTTTGGAAACATATCACCAATCATTTTATAGTTGGTTTTTTAAGAATTGGTAATATTCACCAACATTTATACACTTTTAAATAAGTATGGTTCCTTAAAATCATCCCTGAAACTCTGCCCCGGCTGGAACTCTGCCTTGGTTGGAACTCTGCCCCAGCTGGAAATTTCCCTCGGCTGGAACTCTACCCTAGCTAGAACTCTACCCCAGCTGGAACTATGCCTTGCATGGAACTTTACCCCAGCTAGAACTCTACCCCGACTGCAACTATTTGTCTTGCAGAACCCATCTACTAGGTATTATAAGTAGGAAGATTAGGAGCTTGTTGTTTGCTCATCATTTGGATGAAAAGCTTGACCTCAAACTCAATGGTGGTATTTTTTCCCCAGCTGGAACTTTGCAAAGACAGGTATTTGATGGAATAATGGAAATGCTTGAGTTTCTATTTTGTAAATTTCTTCTTGGTTTCTGGTTGATCTATTTGGTTCATTGATCTGTATCTTATTTTGCTTATATGGTGGTTTGAAACCTCGTTCATGGCCCATTAACCCTAGAAGCTTCAATGAAAGCCTATAGCCCTTGATTTCCTTCCCTAGCATTGTCAAAGCCCTGAAACCTATCATTGGCATATAAAATGTCCTAATGGTGCACAAATACTCGTTACGATACCTTGTCTTGACCTTTGAGCCCTAAGAACTCTGCCCTACCTAGAACTCTGCCTCGACTGGATCATTGTCGTACATGGAACTCTGTCCTACATAGAACTTTGTCCCGTCTGGAACTCTACCCTACATGGATCTTTGCCTTGGCTAGAACTCTGCCCCGGCTAGAACTATGCATTGCATGGAATTTTACCTCAGCTGGAACTCTACCCCGACTGCAACTATTTGTCTTGTAGAACCCATCTACTAGGTATTATACATAGGAAGATTAGGAGCTTGTTGTTTGCTCATCATTTGGATGAAAAGCTTGACCTCAACCTCAATGGTGGTATTTTTTCCCCGGCTGGAACTTTGCAAAGACATGTATTTGATGTCATAATGGAAATGCTTGAGTTTCTATTTTGTAAATTTCTTCTTGGTTTATGGTTGATCTATTTGGTTCATTGATCTATATCTTGTTTCGCTTATATAGTGGTTTGAAACCTTGTTCATGGCCCATTAACCCTAGAAGATTCAACGAAAGCCTATAGCCCTTGATTTCCTTCCCTAGCATTTTCAAAGCCCTGAAACCTATCATTGGCGTATAAAATTTCCTAACGGTGCACAAATACTTGTTACGATACCTTGTCTTGACCTTTGAGCCCTAAGAACTCTACCATGCCTGGAACTCTGCCCCGGGTGGACCTTTACCTCGGTTGGATCATTGTCGTGCATGGAACTCTGCCCTGCCTAGAACTCTACCCCTTCTGGAACTCTACCCTGCATGGAACTCTGGCCCGGATGGAACTCTGCCCCAGCTGGAACTTTGCCCCAGCTGGAAATCTGCCTCGGCTGGAACTCTGCCCCGACTGGAACTCTGCCCTGGATGGAACTCTGCCCCGAATGGAACTCTGCCTCAGCTGGAACTATGCCTTGCATGGAACTTTACCCCGGCTGGAAGTCTTCCCCAACTGCAACTATTTGTCTTGTAGAACCCATCTACTAGGTATTATACATAGGAATATTAGGAGCTTGTTGTTTGATCATCATTTGGATGAAAAGTTTGACCTTAACCTCAATGGTGGTATTTTTGCCCCGGCTGGAACTTTGCAAAGACATGTATTTGATGGCATAATGGAAATGCTTGAGTTTCTATTTTGTAAATTTCTTCTTGGTTTCTGGTTGATATATTTGGTTCATTGATCTATATCTTGTTTCTCTTATATGGTGGTTTGAAACCTCATTCATAGCCCATTAACCCTAGAAGCTTCAATGAAATCCTATAGCCCTTGATTTCCTTCCCTAGCATTGTCAAAGCCCTAAAACCTATCATTGGCGTATAAAATGTCCTAATGATGCGCAAATACTTGTTACCATACCTTGTCTTGACCTTTGAGACCTAAGAACTCTACCCTTCCTGGAAGTCTGCCCCGACTGGAACTCTGCCTTGGCTAGATCATTGTCACGCATGGAACTCTGCCCTGCCTAGAACTCTTCCCCGCATGGAACTATGCCCTCCATGGATCTCTACCTCGACTGGAACTCTGCCCCGGATGGAACTCTACCTCAGCTGGATCATTGTCGCGCATGGAACTCTACCCTGCCTGGAACTCTGCCCTGTCTGGAACACTACCCTGGTGATAAAAAAGATAGAAGACTAATTTCCCTTAATAAGGTATTTATCTCTACAATAAACCTTTGGATTGTATGGATTTTCAATATAGGGTATTATTCCCAAATTTCCCAAATTGTCCATATTCCTTTGTATTCTGACCCTGAGAAACTAGAGAATCCAAACCAAATGCCTACTCGATAAATTCAACAAGTGTTTGACTCCAAGACAACTATTCACACTTACTACAATGTACTAGGTCACTTGGCTCCCATTATCATCATTGATAGTTCACCTCGTTTTTGTTAAAAATATACATCAATGACCACTAGTCAAACGATGTCCTGTAATGCCGCCTATATCCCATTCAAAGGTCAATGATCCCATCTAGAGGATGTGTGATGATTCAAGGCCTTCATCATGGCCCATGAGCCTATGAAGCTTCATTTGGCATATAAGTCCCTTGATTTCCTCCCTCAGCCTTGATCAAGGACTCAAGATCCATTCTTGGTGCACAAATCCTCGTAAAGGTACCTTGTCATGACCTTTGAGCCCTAAGAACTATGCCCCTGCTGGAACTCTGCCCACCTAGAACTCTGCCTCACCTGGAACTCTGCCCCCCTGGAACTCTGCCCCGCCTAGATTTCTTTGTCTTGTAGAAACCATCTACTAGGTATTATCAGTAAGAAGATTAGGAGATTATTGTTTTCCCAAAAGACTATAGCCCTTGATTTCCTCCCCTAGCATGGTCAAAGCCCTAAAACCTATCACATGTGTATAAAATGTCCTAATGGAAACTACATCCCACTCAAAGGCCAAAGGTTTTCTCTAGAGGGATTATGTGGTGTTTTGAGTCCTTGTCCAATGATTATGTGGTGTTTTGGAATTTCCTGGAATAATATTTTATGTGCATGGTAAATCGAACATCTATATTGTACTGTTTATTTGTGATTTCAGAAATGGATGGTCTTGCATAACATTTGTTACTAAGAGTATAAACGTTGTTATTTTTCAGGGTTTTTGTTTGCTTGGAGGCTTGTGAAACCAAAGTTGGCCTTCTGATACTATGGCCATAATACAGGTTCGTGTTATATCTAAACAATCCAATATCCTTATTGATGTATTGAGCTACATGAACTAAATGTGTTATTGGTTGACCATCTTAGGAAGACTTGACTTATAAATTCATCAAGGAAAGTAATGGCCGCAACTTATTTTATTGTTTGGGAGTTGAGTGCAATGGTTTGCGACACAGCAAGTGGCATGCATTTAATAAACATCATGAGAAATTGCATGGGTGGGAACCCATAACATTACATGTCGGTGCCCCATGGGGCCATAATTACAAGCTTTGGTCTACATCAAGAATGGAAAAAGAATGCAAGCGAACAAATTACGACGTTGAATATCCGTTTAAGAAGAATAGGAAGGCTATGGAGACTGCAGCCATTCTTAGAGAGGTCCAAAGAGAGGTATGATTCTTGTATTGATGTTTTATTTCTAGACATATTAAAAAAAGGACGCTGGATTAGCTTATTTCCCTTGTTTTTCTTGTAATAGGGGGTGAAAGGTGTAGATGAGTTTAGCGAAGATGCAGTGGCATGCGTCAAAAGAATTGTTACTAAATACGATGCACAAGCCAGTGAAAAAAAAATTTCACTAATGAATATTCTTCGTAAGAAGGTTATCAAAGATAAATATTGGGAGGCTCTAAGAAAAATCTTCAATGAGTCACCGCTGGTAGGAATTTTCAATTCCTATTCAAATTCCTATTCAATTATTGTCTTGCATAGAATTTGGAGAACTAACATATATTGAATATCCTATCATTGCAACAGAGATATTTAGATAGCTCTTCTTATTTTCCCAAGGATGATTACATGTCTGTTGACGATACAGTCAGCGTACGTTTCGTAAACCCCTCCATGTTTTGATACATATTGAAAATTCCTGAATTAATATCCATCTTATTGACAATATTTCCTCTTTTCTGCAGGGAAATAATATATCTGTGGGTCAATCGTCTACATATGATTTGAATCAAACCCCTGATATTTCTGAAGATGTTGAATTTTCTTTGTGTGACATGACAACTAGAGGTGTCGGTCAGGAAAGCATTCAACAACGTGAGAAGAGATATGAAAGTGTTCCTTTCAGCCCACCATCATTTGACAAGACTCCAATTGATTTAAATGTTGCATTTGAATTTTCACAAAGTCCTGAGGACAATATCATGTCCGTTGAAGAGACACTCAGTGTGAGTTTTATAAGCTGCTCCTTGTATTGTAATTTTTTCCAATTGCTATTCAAATTAATGTTTGTTTTGTTGCATATAATAGCAATGTTGCAAGGTATTTAAAAAAACTTACTTTTTTAAAACATTCTTTCGTTGCAACAGAGAAATGTATGCAACTCTTCACAAATTCCTGAGCACATTATCATGTCCATTGAAGAGACACTCGATGTAAGTTTTATAAGCGCTCCTTGTATTGTTACACATTGGAAATACTTTATTGAAACCCCATTTTATTGACATTGTTTCCTTATAATGGCAGAGAAATATTGTATATGTTGGTGACCCATCTTCATCAAATATGAATGAATGCATTGAACAAGGAGAAGGAATGAGTCAAACCCCTGATGTTGGTGAATATGTGGATGTTATTCAGTGTTCATTTGATAAATTTTCTAGGCCTATATTCGATAGGACACCGGGTAGTGTTCCATTAGGCCCAACAATATTTGACAGGACACCTGATAGTGTTCCTTTAGGCAGGCCAATATTTGACAAGACACCTGCTATTGTCCCTTTAGGCTCACCAATATTTGATAGGACACCCAATTGTGTTCGTTTAGGCCCGCCAATGTCCAAAAGACTCCAAAAGAAAATGTCCAAAATGTGCTAAATGAAGAAGGTGACAGAGATGGAGAGGACAATACTATTGTAAATCATGGAAAGGTCCAGAATGAAAATACACAACGTAGGGGTCGCAAACAGACCTTTCTCACCCCAAATAAAAAAAATGATAAGAAATCGAAATACCATCACCCTTCATTCTATTCACAGTCTATCGCCAAAACAAAGAGGCCACGCGCATGCACTATGAAGAGAAATAGGTGAAGTGTTATTTTGTTTGTACTTTATGTTTATATTTTCAAATTAAAGTACATTGTTTTGTATATTGTTTAATTTTTCACATTTACAAATATTGTTTTTTGTTTTCTTTTAACAGGTAGCTTTCCAATCCAAGGCGAGGTTGACTGGTTCTATCCAAATTTCTGTTCTTGGAATTTTGTTGCAATATGAGAATTTTGTTGCATGCTAATACTTGTCATTAGTCAATAATTTGTGCATCTAAGCTTCCCTGTACTTGGGTAATTCTGTGCGTCACAACAGCAAGAAAATTTGGGCACTTAATGGAATGGTTTCTTGTCTATCTATGGTATAGGAGTTCTTGCTGATATCATGATACTAGATGCCAAGAATGTATCTATCAGTGCATACTCAGGCCTCGCACTCGGACCTTATTTCAGCATTGTTTGCATTAAGAATGTATCTATCTTGTACATATTCGATATTATGTAAATGAAAGGCCTATCCTTATTATTGTTCTCTATAAAATACTTAAAACATTATTCAGTGACACAAAGTGATTTCAAATACAATTTTTTTGATAAGATCACTTCATTTTTTACCATGTGTGTACAAGTCTTCTGTACAGTTTATCATTTAATTCTATGTATCAACCTTACCTCTTTGAAGGTGATCAACAGTTTCTTATGATACTGATGATAAACATTTCAGTTTTATTATTATTTGTTATATCTACTAAGGTTAATGCAACTAAGACCTGCAAACTGCTATAAATTGTAAGTTTTTCATATGGTCCATTAAGGTTAATGCAACTAAGACCTGGAAAATACACATAACTTGTCTTGAACCATAAGCTTCCTTTAAACTTCCTGCAAATTGCTTGAGTCTCTGTAGGTTTCAACCTAGTTTTATTATTAAATTTTATGTATCAATTTAAGTATAAAAGTAATCTGGAAAAGCATACCTTTTCTGTACTCTTTTAACTGACTTGACAGACATAGTCAGTGTCATTTTCCTACAATACAGATTGCATAATGTATGATGAAATGCAGATTTTCCAGTTCACTGAATGAAGAGTATGATGAAAATCTCTAACATGTAAAGGTTGGACAGAATTAAAGTAATTCTTGCTGTAATAAACCTTTCAGATTCAACTATAGTGTTCTTTTTGGAATGTGTTTTATCCTAAAAAGTTACACTTCTATAATTATCCTTAGACAACATGATATATATAACTTTGATTTTCCTATGAATATAAAGTTATTGGTTTGATTTTCTGTTGAATACAAAGTTATTGGTTTCTCTACTTCCTAATTAAGCTTCTTGCTCATTTATATAGGTGATAGAAAGTGTAGTCACAAAATGGTGCAAAAGTGGACAATGTACATTGAGGTGTCTTGTCAACCTAACCCAAGCCAAGCAGTTATATATTATCTCCTTCACAACCAAACGACACACCATGTGCTCCAAAATAGGAGAGAAGTATCTGGAAGGACTACTAACGACGAAGCATACTATATAGGGCTGGTTAAAGGGCTAAAGGCTGTGAAAGAATATGGTGCAAAAAATATTGCAGTGGTCACCAACTCATTGTTAATATGTAACCAGATGAATGGGGAATACAAAGTCCAGAAAGACCATTTGAAACTTCTTCATAGAGAAGCAAAAATGTTGCTAATCAGTTCCAGACTTTTACCATTGATTACCAAGCTAAGGTCAAGAGGATGTGTACAGATATAGTTTCAAGAGTAGGGGCAGTTGCAACTTCTGATGTCCAACATGTCTTCCCATTAAAGACCCTTCCAAAAGGAGTCATTCTTGAAAATTAATATATATTTCCACGGCGTGGATGTTTTCTTATTATTCTTGTTGTACTGCCTATTATTTCATGGCTGTATCACAACTCTTATTCAGTGTACAGTGATTTTATATAATTATGGTGGAATGTACTTTCATGTCCAAAATGGTTATGATATTGCAAATGTTTTTCTAAATATGGTATCTCTTGAATCTCTTTGCCGGTTTTTTAATTAATTCTTTCCAGATGTGTATAGTGTTCCTGGTGACATGACCTGCTGCCTAAGGGTAAACAAATGTTCATGAAAAAAGAAAAAAAATTGGCATGACATGCAACCATGAAGTCACCCTAACGTCTGCAGAAACTTTCAATCTGCCAAATGATCATTGTTATTCTAATGAGATCTTAAAAAAATCACAATACAAATGTCATTGTTAGTGCAATCTATCTTCTCAATTTATTCTTTTTTCAATTTATATGTGAAAATTAAGGCATATGGCTTACCTATCAATGGGAAAGAAAACTGGGTAGGAAATCATCTCTAGCTTTTTAACTAGCCGAATGGAATAGGCAGGAAAGGACCAAGGAATATTAATTAATGTAATGGACAAAAAACTAGCCTTATTGAATATTTTATGTTATTGGTAAAACACTTAATGAGTAATTGCTAAAACACTAAAAAATATGGCAAAATAATATTTGTTTTGTTGGTTTGCAACGACCTCGGCAGAGGTAAGGTCCAATGTAATTTTTGCAGCAAATTTACGAGTGTAGGAACTAACCAGGCTATTACCGTATTCTTTAAAATACCCAATTCCCAAATATGTTTACCCATCATGTCACGGCAATATACAGTCCAGTGCTAGTAAAGCCAAAAAAGAGACGGATGGCCAAGATAGGGGCTAGGTTCACAATTAACCCTACTGTCAATGTTATTATTTCACCTTCCTCATAGGTACATCTGCCTTAAATTCTCTTACCTATTTGTAATACCACTTTGTTTTTTCTCCCATAGTCATCCCAGTTGTCATCCTTGGTTGGAAGTACCAAATGATGCAAAACAATAGATTAGCAAGTCTCACCAACTGTGAGGAACCTCAACAAGTTATTTCCAACCTAATGTCTAGTTAATGTTGAGTTATTTCCAACATTTTCAAGCTCCATTGCTTATTGAGATACCATTAGGAATTATTATATTCTTTAATATGTCAATTTATTGTTAAGTTTTCCATGTCGTTGTTCAGCTAGCTACTCATTTTTGGTTTCTCAAGTTGTTGCTAAATCTGAATCATTTGACTTTGTCCTTTGGTGAGACTTAGCCTATTGATCGTCTTTGAACATCTATTGTAGTTGTACTTCGGTACACTTTTGAGCTGTATCTATTTTCTATTTTGAACTTGATCTTTTGCAATGTTAGGTGACTTGGTCCAAATAGATCACTCACCTAAATTATTGTATTTTATTCAAGACTTGGTCAAACTTTGATTGCTCTCCCACAGTTTTGCATTCCTATATATAGATAATTTAAATGAGTATATAACAAGTTTGTACATTACGACAGTATCCTCTCTACTTGGTGCTCAAATGAACCTGTATCAGAGCCTTAGAATAGGGCTTCTACAAAGTTTTGTCCTAGGGATTTTTTTTCCTTCTCAGGATTCTCCTTGAGCTCTCAACTCCAAGCAACTCAAGTGATTTAAAGATGCATCAAAACCCTCCTCTCCTACTTTGAGGCCATTGATATGCATGTAATCACTTGTTCTTCTCTCAAAAAAAATTCTGCTTTTTTGCAGTTTTCTGCAAGAATTTTTGCAATTTTAACACATGCACATTTATGTCCACAACTAGTGAAATCATTGGTCCTTTCCTGCCTATTCCATTATTTTTCTGATCAATAAGGTTATTTTTTTGTCCATTACATTAATTAAACCCATGTAAACAGTTAAAATTTATTTTAACTAGCTTTTAAACTAGCCACGGAAGATTATTTTGCAAAACAAAATTATTAAGATCTATCATAATAATCTTGATCTCGTTTTGATCCCATTTATCTAATCCCATTTTTCCACCGACTAGAATAAACTACATCCATATAGTAATACATATACATATATATTTGTTTTAGAAATTCCATCCTCAACATACAACTTGATATGAGGTCCCTATTGTCCCTAATGTCCATATTGTCCATCTACAATAGAACTCTGCCAGCAGCACCAACTTTGGGAGAGATTGAATTTGGTGCCTGGGTTTTTTTATGGAAGAATCATTCAAACCTCTACCCTTAAACCTAAAATCATGTAGTTTCTACAACTATGACAACATGACAGCCAATGGGGATTCGTCCCATGAGCCAAAGGAGATAATCCAACAAACCAAATAACTAAAAAAAAGTAACAAGGTTCAGGTAGGATTGAGTAAATTCTTTATTTATTTAAATTGGGAGAAATTGAACTCTTTGTTTTCTGTAATTTGTAATGATCCAAGTGTTATTATATTTATTCCTCCAAGGCATGAGCACAAGTCTCTCCCATCAAATTCTAGACCAACACCTCATAGTTCCACCTCTAGGTCACAGAGGAATCCACCCAAGTCACTGAGGAAAGATCATATGACACACCCAACATTTAATAGGTTTGACAGCACACTCAACCGAATGTCATTAGCTAATCAATTATAAGGGAAATCTGACCTTACAAATATTTGACTAAATGAACAGTCATACCTTTACCCTTTGTGTTTCAACAATGCCAACTGCTTTGTGATGCTAGCCCTAACGAAATAACTAGATAGAAATTATAAAATTTTCCAATGCCTTCTTTCAACCTAATATATTTTATTTTTTCTTCCTACATGTGATGGCGTTGGAACTCACAAACACAAGTTAAAGCCAAGGAGTTTTTGTTGATACTAGATTCCAAGAATGTATCTATCAGTGCATACTCAGACCTCGCACTTAGACCTTATTGCAGCATTGTTTGCATTAAGAATGCATCTATCTTGTACATATTTGATATTATGTAAATGAAAGGCCTATCCTTGTTAGTGTTCTCTCTAAAATACTTAAAATCTTTGACATGTATTGATCCCTCCAAAATTCAGCTCCCTTACGCTCACTGTAAGTCTTTGCTAAATGTACCACATGGATTGGATATATTTGTGTGTCCTCAATGTAAAGTGGAGCTTGCGGTGGAGCTTGTGTGTCCTCCAAGTAAAAAAGAGGAGCTCAAGCTGGTAACTAGTGTTTGGGATGAGAGTAATGCTTGACATCCTGAACAATGGAATTGGCATAAGAAGAGACCTTATTAAGAAAAAAAACTCCAAATCAACCTAAGCAATTTGCAAAAAAAGGAAAGAGTATATCAAGAATATAATAAAAACGTCCTAGTCGAAAAGAGCAACTCAATGTCTAGTGGACTAACTTATTATTTTGCATCCCAATCACTTATGGTAAATTTTGGAAAACCATACATCTGGAAAATGTCTTTCATGAATAACGAGAACACCAAAAGCTCATGTTTCTTCAATATGGAGGATTTCAAATCAATTTCATTGTGTAAATGCATATGTAAACTTATTGCCAAGATTATTACAAACATGATTAGGGGCATCTTTTCCACAATTGTGTCCTCTAAACAATTTGATTTTTTAGAAGGACGCCATATTCATGATGCAATAGGGATTACCTAGGAAGCTTTACACAAATTCAAGATGAAGCACTTTCCTGCATTCATTATTAAATTGACTTCTCCAAAGCATATGACCGGGTCAATTGGACCTACCTTAGACTTGCTATGCTATAGGTTGGTTTTGATCTATATATTGTAGATTGGATCCTCTCTTGCATTCAGTCAATGTCTTTTGCAGTCTTGCTTAATGGTGCAACTTCAATTTTTTTTAGGTATGGGAGAGGCTTGAGGCAAGGGTGTCCCCTAGATCCACTTCTGTTTTTCTTGATAATGGAAGGACTAAGTAGAGCAATTCACCATGCTAGATGAAATGGGACTCTTGAGGGGATCAGAATAGGTGGAAATGTTGTTGTTTCTCATATGATTTTTGTAGATGATATCATGCTTTTTTTTAATGGATCCGTAAGGGATATAACTAAGTTAAAGAACACACTATCTTTATTTATTGTAGCTACATATATAATGTGCAATTTAAGAAAATCTACTTTTTCCTATATGAATCTTGATCAAGAGGCGACTGATTGGATAACCTCCTAATTTGATTTTGTTATGGTCGACATTAATTTCGGTTTAAATTTCTTGGGAAATGTTATCAATCCTAATGACTATCTTCGAAAGGATTGGGTATGTCTCATCAACGAAATTTATAAGAGGCTACCCCTCTGGTGTAATAAGTGGCTATTAAGGGGAGGTAGATTAGTTATGATGAATTTTTTTATGGAGGCTTCAATTGTTTATTGGGTATCCTTAGCTTATGCCCTTATAGGTACCATGGACTACATAATGAAGTTGTGTTTCAGTTTTATGGAGAGCGAAGTCTGAAGAAAAACCATATCCATGGGTATCTTGGAAAAAGATAGCTCTTCCAAAAGAGTCAAGGGGTGGGGGGGTGGGGATTGAAGCATCATTCATGTTTGGACAAAACTTGAACAACAAAGGGTGTTTGGAGAGTCTAAAAGGTGAAGTGTTGTGGGTTAAAGTAGTCCACCATAAATACATATACCTCCTCACTACTAAAGAATGGTTTAGAACTAGAGGAAAGTCCTTAAAAATGTTTCCATCATGTGGAAGCCTTTGATCTTTGCTTTTGGGGTTATTTGGGATTGGATTGCATGGGATATTGGCAATAGGGGAAGATCAAGATAGGTCAAGATCCTTATATTGGATGAACATAATTTTATAGACTTCCGGAGGTGACGATATAATCTCTTATAATTCTACCCCTTTGAGACAAGAATGATATTCAACTAATAATTTGGGATTTGTAGCAGAATAACCCTTTGAGACAAGAATTATATTCAACTAATAATTTGGGATTTGTAGCAGAATAAAGGATTTTGTAGCGACACATCATTGTACACATCTACCACCTTAGCTTTTCTTCACTTTACGATTGCCACATGGCCTGCCACCTCACATAGCAACGAACCACCATTTCTTTGACATATCAACCACCACGTCGTCGAAAAGATTTTCCATGCGTAGAAAAAGGTAGGGGGCCTAATAGGTCATCCCGGGCTCCAAGCTGGTGATATTCTCATGGATTCCAAACACCCAGAGCCCCCACCATACCTTTTCTCTATGTGTCGAATAGAGTATGAAAGAATGGGATATATAAACCCATATAAACCATTCCTCCCAGTCAATGTGGGATAAATCCCAATGGGAAAACAAATCGCAACCGTCGATCCTATGATCAAACGGTTCTTGTATCTTCTGTGCTTTAGAGTATTACGCCAGTTGAATTTCTAAGGCTCCAATAAAAATCTCAAAGGCTCCAATCACAGGATATCAGAGGGGCAATATCAAGGAGTATTGTCAGATGAAAATAGATATTGGGATATGCCCTCTAGCACCTTGGATGGGCATGGACATAGTGGAAATGAGGATTTGGATCATGTTATTGCAATTTCTCTCTCTGAAGAAGAACAAAGAAAGGCGAATAAAATAGGGGGAAGTTTTCAAGTGGACACCAATGAAGAACTTGCTAGAGCTCTACAAGCAAGCTTGGACATTGGCTCCCCTACGCATTCATCTCAAAGTGCTATCTATCCTTCACCACATGGTTATCCTACAGGATACAATATTTGTGCTGGGTGCAATACTGAGATAGGCTATGGGCGCTTTTTGAGATATATGTGAGATGTTTGGCATCCTCAGTGTTTTCCTTGTCATGCTTATGGCAAGCCTATTTCTGAACATGAGTTTTCCATTTCAGGAAATGACCCATACCACAAATCCTATTACAAGGAAATCTGCCATCCAAAATGTGATGTCTGTAACCATTTTATCCCAACAAATAGAGCTAGCTTAATTGAGTATAGAGCCCATCCATGAACATGATAACAATCCTCGATGCTGGAGTTGTGAACGTATGGAGGCAAGGAATGTACAATATATTAAGTTGGATGATGGTCAGAAACTCTGTCTTGAGTTCTTGGATTCAACAATTATGGATACAAACGAATGCCAGCCACTTTAAATTGAAATTAGGGACTTTTATGAAGGCATGAAAATGAGAATAGACCAGCAAATTCCAATTCTTCTAGTTGAAAGGAAAGCATTGAATGAATCCATGCAGGGTGAGAAGGAAGGAAGCCATCACATTTCATAAACTAGAGGACTGTGCCTTTCAAAGGAACATACTGTCAGCAATATTGCTAGAAGGCCTAAGATTGGAGGTAATTGGATCTTAGACATGTTCACTGAACCCAGAAAACTTACTAGAAGATGTGAAGTCACAGCCATTCTCATTCTCTGTGGTCTTCCCAGATTATTAACAGGCTCAATTCTGGCCCATGAGTTGATGCATGCATGGTTGCGCCTCAATGGTTTCCGTACACTCAGTCCTGATGTTTAGGAGGGAATTTGTAGGGTTCTTTCCCATATGTGGTTGGAATCAGAGGTAATGGCAGGATCTGGACCAAGTAGTCATTGAGCATCAACATAATCAGGAATATCTTCCTCCTCTTCATCTAAAAAATGAGTTAGATCACAGTTTGAGAAAATTCTTGGGGAATTCTTCATGCACCAAATTGCAATGGATTCTTCACCAACATATGGAGATGTCTTCTGAAACTCACCTAGAAAAATAGAAGATTGCATTGACTCATATTCAGAAACCCCTGATTTCCAAAACCCACTTGCGCGCTCCATGTATTCTACTTCAAGTTCCTCATATAACACATAATTTATCCACAACTAGATATATCGTTGCGAGTAGCACTTCTCCTCTGTGGGTGGTACATTTGCTATAACTCTCTCATAATTCTCTCTGATCCTCTCCTTGTTGCAGACACTTTCTTCAAGGCATACATAATGAAACCAGACATCATAATTAAGCGGGTTCTTCTTAACTGTCTCCTCATACTGAAACCTCCTCTTTCCCACAATAACATCTTCAATACCTTCTCTCTCACCATGTTGTTGCCACACGAACTTGAGAGTTGTTGATGTCCTGCAAAAACCTAATCAAAGGAATACACTCTTCTTGGTAATATTGCTTGAACAAAACACATGACTTCATCTTTGTGAAACTCATTCCCTGTTGCAACATTGCAAAGCACATAAAGCCCCTGTGTGCAAACTTCTGGTCTTGCGGCTGTCAAAACCCCAAATTTTCACAAAAATTTAAAATTTTGATATAACAGTAAATGCTAAAACCTGTGATCTAATAACAGCTAACTTTTTGAAATAAAAGAAACAGTCAAGTAACTAGTTTCACTAAATCTTAATTGTATTAGCTCAACAGTTCATTTTTTTGTAACAAGAATAAAGTCTTCTTGCATAATGTTTTACTTAAGTTTACTGATGAGTCTTTTCATGTCAAGTAGGTGGAATCTACTTTTGAATCCGGGGCTTACTTAGAAATCATGCTAACGCAGATGATTACTGGTTCTTACAGGTTTACAGGTATGATTGAACGAGTACGTATTAAAAATTATTTAAAGTATCCAGCAGTATTTATTTGCAATAAAAAAGCTTAGTAATTAAGCTGCTAAACTTTAAACACTTTCTGTGAGGTAAAACCATTTGGCTTCCTTCAATTTTTCTTGTAATCATGTTCAGAAGTAAGTAACGACAGTAAGATATATTTGCAACTCTAAGCATTAGAATCTTAGTTACAAAGTATTTCTACTTTAGTCTATGTAATTTGTAATGTTATAATTATTGTTTTGTCAGTATTTATGCAATAGTACATTATCTTGTCTGTGTAACAATTCACCTACAATTCACTTCTATAAGATAACTTACAGCCTGTTAATCTTTGGACAATATAAGTTCAATTGTGCAAACTGCAAACCATCATGCCTTCCTACATAAGATCATGGTTTTCCTACACTTTAATTTCATGTCGAACCATGAGGTTCTAATAACTTTTAGACTCAATAGATTCATTCCTATTCGATTTCTAAATTTTCTATTATACTTCTCTTGAATTACATTACTGTCTACAAACGGTTTATCTTAGATTGATGTTCTCGAAATAGATCGACTTTCTAATTATCTCGTTTAGTTCTATAACTACTCTACTACCCAATTAACCTGGTGAATCTTTAGTAATTTCCAAGTTGAGTCGTAACCACAATCCATCAAAGTATTGTCGCTTTGAACTATGTAACAGAGTTTCATAATAGTGTTCCTACAATACGTTTTGTTCACTTCATAGTTCTACTATCAATGAGCTATTAGTTCTTATGTGACTGATAAACATGCATACTCTATTTGTTAATAGACGTTCAGTTATATCTAGCTCAAGGTTATAAGCATGTTGAGATTAGAGTTTATAATTCTCCAAATTATTACCTTATACCATTTATAAAGATTATAACTTGTGAAGTCTTTGTATAAGAGATTTACCATGTATAAACTATAGTCTTTTACAAAGGAAAACTATAGTTGATGGGTGATTAGCATGAGCTCTCCCATAAAACATAGATCTCTTATCTATAGTAAAGACCTAAATGATTGATCATTATCTATAAATAAGACATGAATTATTTGATTTCTATCTTATAATAAAAACAATGTTTAGGGAAAAGATATGCAACCATTCATATCGTAATTGTGATATTATGATATAATAACATAATGTTAATGGTGAATTGAGTTTAATGCATAAACAAAATCGGGCTTTTACGAAGGTTTTAAAGTGTTATTATATGCTAGGTCAACGTAATCATACGTCGTTATACTATTACTAAACTAACATATGATAAGGTGCATATGATTATCGAATTGCATGGAAACATTATTGGGTTGATATCATAGTTTAAACCTCGTTCCCAATGATTTAATAATTGGTTTTTGATTTATGCAGGCACTATAGTATACGACCCACTGCATGTTTGATTTTTATGTGACCACATGGTCGTCTCCTAACCAAGTGTGGGATATATGAAACACTATTGTAAACCTAATCCTTATCATTCTTCCCCGCAGTTTGCATTGGCCCTTGAGGCTGCTCTGCTTGGCTTCCATGGTGGTCGTCGGTCCTCCTTGCTCTGGTTGTCTTGTGCCTTGATTCAGTGCTGCATTTGTCACCAATGTGTGGTTTTGAATGCCATTCTCAGTGGTTGGGTTCTCTCTCTGCAACTTGTGGAGATTATCATTGCTCTTAGATCGCTGTCTGTGTACTCTTCCTTTCACTGTCTGCGTGGCTCACTGTCTGCTCTAGTTTCTCTTGCCGTCCTCGTGGCTTGCTGTTGCGTGAGGGTTACATTTGCAGGCTGTTGAATTTTTAAAAAATGCAAGCCTGTAGGTGATAGTGCTTCTACCAGACTGCTCGTCATTTTCGTTAACAGGTAAGAATTTGTTGTTGCTTCTATTTAAGTTGCAGCCAGCATATGTTGTTACAAAGGCACATTAATACTTAGGTTTATTACTTACTAACAGTAGTCTGTTGAACTCCTTGCAGGTGCTCGCTACTGTAAACTTTCATGGTGGAGACACTAGACAGTCAACCAACGATTGCCGTGGCTCGTGGTTTGTTTCGGGTAAGCCCCGTGGTCCATGTGTTGGGTTTTCACCCTACTTGCATCAGGGTGGTCAATGGAATCACCCAGGGTTTGGGGAAACCCTCCCTCAACTTGCCATGAGTTATGTTGTTTATTTTTACAGGTTGTTGTTGCAATACCTAAAATCAAACCCTCGCTAGTCGATGGGTAGACTCGGTTTAACTAAGCAACGTATTTAGTTTGGAGATGGCTTTACGGCCTATTTAAATTAGTAGTCTTTGTAAAGACAGTTTGGTCTTCAGGATTGGTTTAGTTTATCATATGTTTAATGATATACTCTGTGTAATTTCAAGGTTTTACCCTTCTTGACTGTAAATGAAGTTTTATACTCTGTTTGAATACTTTGTAAGGGTTTATAATTAAAGTTTTAAGACTGATACTTACAGCCGTAACTTAATTCTTGCTTGTTTTTATTTAGAGTTATGAATTAGGGTTTATCCTGTGGAAACCCCTGTTTGAAATGGATTATTCCAGTTTATAATAATTACAGTCTTTTTATTTGTCCTTAAAGGACTGTGAGTAAATTATATTAACCTGGTTATTTAATGGTTACATAATTAAATGAATTTCATTTATTACTTCAATGTTTTGCTAATTGTAAATGTAATAATTATAAGGGTTTTAACCCTGTCTTTCGTTTTCACAGGTACACCCTGTTAGTAAAATAATAAGACACGGTTTCTTTTAGAAGTATACATTTTGTTTATATTGTTCAGTATTGTAGTTATTTCCTGTGAAATGAATTTAGTTGGTTCTTTAATGGTTTGAAAGAAACTAAATTATGGTTTTAAAGAATTCTAGGTTAGGGTTTGTAGAAATAATCTCTGTCCATCTTTTATCAATTATTTCACTTTGTAAAAGCATTTCTTTTGATTTGTAAACAATAAATATTATTTGTGTTAATAATAATATTGTTTGTAAACACTGTATTCTCTTGAGTTTTTTTTTTTTTTTTTTACGTATATATATTATTAAATAAGACAGAGAACAGTCTATAATAGTTGAGTTTATTTAATAAGATTATTTTGTAAACTTGGTGAAAGAAATGAGAACTTTCACCGTGTCAATACTCCTTACATCTAATTTGCCTGTAAGTGTGTAAGGACAGTTCTTTATTATTAATAATTTATGCATAGGTTACTACTGTCTTTAGTTATTAATAATAAGAAAATAATTCTGTAAGAGTTATCCAATTCTTATTTAGAGTTCAGATAATTGCAAGTAAATTAGTTAATATTATTGGAAAAGAAATAAACTAACAGAATTATATTTACATCTTTACTTAACATAAATAATAAGCATTCAACTGACAATACTATTTCTTCTATTTTAGTATAGATGTATAGTTTATAGAAGTAGGTATTGTGTAGAAGAATGAATTACATACTTGAACATACTACTGTTAGTAAAATAATATGATTCTGCTTCTTTTCTGATATTCTAAATACACAGTCTAGTTCTAACAACCACTCTACAAAACAGATTAATATTCTTTCTAGAAAAACAACTATCTACTAAAAGAAAACATTTCAATACTCTGAAAAACATAAGTACTATATTGATTTCATATTCCTATCATACTTCATTCATTTAAACACACTACCTATGCTAGAGTACGATCTGGATTACTCCAGATGAGGAAAAACACAGGTAGGATTATTTTTCATCAAAGAACAGATTCAGTATCTAAAACAACTAAGAGATTTCAAGCTTAACAATTCACTACATAACATATAAATCATGTTCATACACAGATATAAACTTTAACACATAAATTAAAAGATAGTAAAACTTGTTTTTAAATCTGGATGACAACAGCGTTGGGAGGCTGTTCCTCCCTACCAACTCCTGGAGAGCGCTCAAAAAGCGACTTCTCAGGACCCCCGAGCCTGTACCTAGTCTTCTTGGTTGATACTAGGTGGAGCAAACAATAAAGTACTAGTCCGAAGACTCAATACCAACTCTGCACACTGCAGCAAGATCTTTCAGCTGGAAAGCTGTACTAGATCACTTTCCTGCAGTTTACCCCTCAAACACCTTCCTTAAAAATTCCCTTCCCAATGAATTCCTTGAAGTGCATTCACCTAAATGATTCTTCTCCTGGAATGAGTAGCCTCAGCTCTCTTCAATGGGTACTTTTATTAAGATTGCCTAGGTCTTTTTGGGTTAGTTGTCATTAATTGGGCCACCTGCTCTGATCCCACTTTCTTGGGGGATCATGACCCCAAATGTAGGGAGGTTACCACCTGCAACATTGGAAGTGTTTGAGGATGCTGCCACTTGTCTATTTGCTCTCCACCTAGTCTCCTCCACCAACTTGACCAGTAACACTCTTTTTAACAGCTCTCCCAAGATGTTGTCTCCACTTTTATTTATTTAAAATTTAAATATTCAGAATTACATTCCACATCCTTGACTCTGTTGAGTCATCAGTTACAAATTAGCATTAAATTTAACATAATTTCTTGAAATAAAATCAAAATAAGATAATATTATTTTGCAAAATTGGGGCATGTGACATACACACCCCCTTAGAATATAACATTGTCCTCGATGTTATTTAATCTTCATCCTCTGAAGTCCCCTAGAACAGGATTGGATATGCATCTCGCATTTTACTTTCCAATTCCCAAGTGGCTTCCTCTGGACTAAGGTGCTTCCATTGCACCTTCACCTATCCAATGGTGTGGTTCCGAAGTGTAATCTCCCTCCTCCCGAGGATACAGTTCGGTTCCACTAGAAATTCGCCTTCTGGTTCCACCTGTACAACATTCCAGTTAACATCATGAGTAGCATCATGAACATATTTCTTCAAAACGGAAATGTGAAAAACATTATGTACTCTTAAGTTAGGTGGTAATGCTAATTGATAAGCTACTTGTCCAATCCTAGACAAAATTTCAAATGGGCCACAGTAACGAGGTGCCAGTTTTGCACAACTCCCCAATCTTAGAGAGCTCTTTTTGGGCCTTACCTTGATGAATACATGTTCACCTACCTGAAACTCCTTTGGATTTATTTTTAAGTCTGCTTGACTTTTCTACCAATCCTGTGCCACTTTCAGATTTCCCTGCACTTGTTTCACAATTTCTTCCATTTCTTTCAACAGTTATGGACCTAATACCAATCTATCTACTGGATTACTCCAAGAGATAGGAGTATTACATTTCCGTCCATATAAAATTTCAAACGGAATAAATCTGGCTGACGTCTGATAATTATTATTATAAGCAAATTCTACCAGATGTAAATAGTCCTCCCATTTACCTCATTGATCTTTCACATACATTCTCAATAAATCTTCCAATACCTGGTTTACCCTTTCAGTTTGTCCATCTGTTTGAGGATGGAAAGAAATACTGAAATTTAATGTGGTGTTTAACCCTTTAAACAAAGACTTCCAAAAGTTTCCTGTAAACTTAGGATCTCTGTCTGAGATTATGACTTTTGGTACTCCATGTAATCAAAAAATCTGTTTTAGAAAAATGTCAGCTATGTTTGCAGCTTTGTAAGTAGTTTTAACGAGTATAAAGTGAGCTGCTTTGCTTAGCTTATCAACTACTACCATGATAGAATCATTCTGATTTTGATTTTTAGGTAATCCAGTAATAAAATCTAGACTAATTATCTCTCATTTCCAGCTAGGGATGGGTAAAGGCTGTAGCAAACTAGCTGGGTGTTGGTGTTCAGTTTTTACCTGTTGACATTCTAAACACCTTGCAATATATTCAGCTACTTCAGTTTTCATATTTGGCTATAAATACTCTTTTCTTAACATGGTTATAGTCTTTTGATAACCTGGATGACCTAAATATGGTGTTTTATGAATTTCATCCAGAATTAACAGCTTGAATTTAGGTACGTTAGGTATATACAGTTTATCTTTATACAATAAAAATTCGTTTTCATTTAAACTGTAACCTTTTATTAAGTTTTCTGTTGGATTTTCTTTAGCTTTAGCTTGCAAATTATGGTAAATTTCATCTTGTTTTATTCCTTCTTTAAGCTATTCATCTAAGTCTGAAACATAAGTGTTGATTGTTGTTGCAAAATTCAGCCTTGCGTTCCTACTTAATGCATCAACAACTATATTTTATTTACCTTTTATATGCTGGATTTCAAAATCATACTCGCTTAAGAAAGCTAACCACCTAGCTTGTCGGGCATTTAAATTAGGCTGATCTAAAAGATGCTTCAATCCTTTATTATCAATCATTAAAACAAATTTTCTGCCAATTAGGTGATGTCGCCACATATTTAAGGTGTGTATTACAGCTGCTAATTCTAGATCATATGTTGCATAATTCTTTTCATGAACTTTTAGCTTTCTAGACTCATAGGCAATAACATGCCCTTCTTTAGTCAGAACACCACCTAAGCCATCATTACAGGCATCAGTGCACACTACAAATTCTTTATTAGGATCTGCTATTCTTAAAATAGGTGCGTTGGTTAATAAAGTTTTTAATTTTTTAAATCTTTCTTCACATTTCTGATTCCAGTTGAACTTCTTTCCTTTCTTCTGCAAGGAATTTATCGGATTTTCTATCCTTGAAAAGCCTTCAATGAACCTTCGGTAGTAATTGGTAATGCCCATGAAAGATCTAACATCTGTCACATCCTTAGAAACCGGCCAATCTTTGATTGCCCGTATCTTTTCAGGATCTATGGAAATTCCTTCCTTGGTCACTACGTGACCTAAATACTGAATCTTATCCTTGAAGAAATCACACTTACTAAACTTTGCAAAGAGTTGATGTTCTCGCAACTCTTGCAAAACAATTTTTAGATGTTCTTTATGTTATTCTTCAGTTTTTTAATAGATTAGAATGTTGTCGATAAACACAACCACAAACTTATCTAAATACTTATGCATTATGTTGTTCATTAAACACATGAAGACAGTTGGGGCATTACTAAGCCCGAATGGCATTACGACAAATTCGTAATGACCATATCTTGTTTTGAAAGTTGTCTTGAAGATGTCTTCATCTTTAATCCTCACTTGATGATATCCAGGCCTTAAATCTATTTTCGAAAACACTGTGGCTCCACATAGTTGATCAAACAGATCATCTATGCGGGGCAACGAATATTGATTTTTGATGGTCATATTGTTTAACTGACGGTAATCTATGCTAATTTGCATAGTTCTGTCCTTCTTCTCGACGAAGATGACAGGTGCCCCCTAGGGAGACACACTCGGTCGAATATACTTTTTATCAATTAACTCTTTTAATTGCGATTTTAATTCATTAAGTTCCAATATGTTCATTCGATAAGGGGCCTTTGAGCTAGGCACTGCACCCGGTACCAACTCAATGGTGAAATCCAATTCCCTTTTCAGAGGTAATCCTGGAATTTCTTCTGGGAATACATCAACATATTCTTTTAAGACTGGGATGCCTTCCACTTTTAACTTATCTATTTTAATTTTACTTTCCTCATCAGTAATTGTTACTTCGTAAGCTTTACATCCCTTTCTAACAGCTCTTTTAAGTTGTAAAGCAGAAATTTGCCTTACAGTAGTTTTTCTAGGAATTCCTTTAACACTTACTGGTTTTTCATCACTGTTTAAGCATGTGAAAGTTTTATCATAACAGTTTAGAATTACTCTATGTTGTTCTAACCAATCCATACCAATCAGCAAATCATAAGAACCAAGTGGCAAAACATTAAGTTTAATAACAGTTTCAAATTTATCCATAACTAATGCACATTCTTTCACAAAACAAGTTACTTTTCTTTTAGCACCAGTGGCTAACTGAACTAACCATGAATTCTCAAACTTATCAACAGATAACTTAAATTTTTCTACTATCTGAGGTGCAATATAACTGAGACTAGCTCTTGGATCAATCAAAATAGTTACAGGGGTATGATATATCATACCTTCTACTTCCACCATGGAAGTCTGATATTCAGCTTGTCGATTCTCCAAGGCTGTGTTGATTCTAGGCATGGTCCTTACTAGTTCCCCAATGGTCATCTCCTCCTGTATAGTATGAATATTGCTAACAGTCTTCTTTCGGTTTGGGCAGACTGAAGCATAGTGTGGGCCATTACACTCCCAGCACTTGATAGGCTCTTTACGCTCAAATTTCTTGGTAAATTTTCCATGATTATTTGCAGTTTCCTTACCTTTAGAATTATTCTGATTGTTGGGTGTACTGTTCCTATTTCCTTGGAAATTCTTGTTATTAGAATAGTTTTTGGCCTTATTGTTCTTAAAATTTCTATTAGGCACAAAATCCTTCTTCTTTTGTTCAAACTAATTATTATTTTTCTTAGCCTTTCAATTGCCCAAGCTTTCTGTCTTCCGATTCTGCTCAAAACAAAAGTTATCCTTCCTCATAGCTTCCTCCAAGGTCTTTGGGTTATCATATTCAATTCTATCTTTAATATGATAAGGTAGACAGCTAAGGAATCGATGTACCTTTGGTTTCTCATCTACAAGGTATGGTACATACCTAAGTAGACTTAATAACTTGCTGTTCAGATCCTTCATTGTCATTGAACCTAACTTCAGTTCATAAAAATATTTGGCTCTCTCCTCATAATACTGCTCATACAGGAATTTATTTTTGAAATACCTCTTAAAGGTACTCAAGTTAACTTCTTTCTCTTTTTTACCCTTAACTCTCTTCAAGTCCTGCCACCAAATGTCAGCCTTTTCTGAGAGGTTATATATAGCCATCCTAGCCTTTAACTAGTTAGAATAATTATATATTTGGAAGTACTTCTTCATCCCAGATAACCAGGATTTAGCTTCCTCCCCCTTCTCAGTCTCTCCATTAAAAGTTGGTGGTTTTATCTTTTTGAATTCCCCATAGATTTCCTCATAAGGTTTGTATTTCCTATTTTTAGTGTACAGATTACCATCACTATTGTCACTAGTAGTATGGTAATTTTGTTGTTCACCAATCACTTCAGAAGACGAACTACTTTCAGTTTTTGTATGTTTCATCCTTTTATATTTTCGTTGATGACTGACATCTTCTGATTCTGACCTTCTACCCCAACCCTCAGTTTAAAACTTTTCAATTAGGATCTGATTCAGCTCTTCTTGAGCCCTCAGAATCCTTTCATTTTCTCGCTTTACAGACTCCATTTCAATTTTTAAGTCTTTTACAGTTTGTAACAACTCTGAGGAATTTGTAGTTAAATCCTCTAGTATAGGATCTCTTGGTTAACTTCCTGTTTCAGTATCTGGAGACTCCTCCTCTGCATACTCTTCCAGCCTTTCCATACCTGCTTATTAAACTTCAGAAAAAAACAAATCTATGTTGAATAACATTTAAAATAAAATACGTCAGCATAATAATTTAATTTACTATTTTATGAAAGCTAGTTGAGCTTCATCAAGGCCTAGTGTTTGAACCTTGTGCTCTGATACCACATGTCAAAACCCCAAATTTTCACAAAAATTTAAAATTTTGATATAACAATAAATGCTAAAACCTGTGATCTAATAACAGCTAATGGTTTGAAATAAAAGAAATAGTCAAGTAACTAGTTTCACTAAATCTTAATTGTATTAGCTCAACAGTTCATTTTTTTGTAACAAGAATAAAGTCTTCTTGCGTAATGTTTACTTCAGTTTACTGATGAGTCTTTTCATGTCAAGTAGGTGGAATCTACTTTTGAATCTGGGGCTTACTTAGCAATGGTGCTAACGCAGATGATTACTGGTTCTTACAAGTTTACAGGTATGATTGAACGAGTACGTATTAAAAATTCTTTAAAGTATCCAGCAGTATTTATTTGCAATAAAAAAGCTTAGTAATTAAGCTGCTAAACTTTAAACACCTTCTGTGAGGTAAAACCATTTGGCTTCCTTCAGTTTTTCTTGTAATCATGTTCAGAAGTAAGTAACGACAGCAAGATATGTTTGTGACTCTAAGCATTAGAATCTCAGTTACAAAGTATTTCTACTTTAGTCTATGTATTTTGTAATGTTATAATGATTGTTTTGTCAGTATTTATCCAATAGTACATTATCTTGTCTGTGTAACAATTCACCCACAATTTGCTTCTGCAAGATAACTTACAGCCTGTTAATCTTTGGACAGTATAAGTTCGATTGTGCAAACTGCAAACCAGCATGCCTTCCTACATAAGATCATGGTTTGCCTACACTTTAATTTCATGTCGAACCATGAGGTTCTAATAACTTTTAGACTCAATAGATTCATTCCTATTCGATTTCTAAATTTTCTATTATACTTCTCTTGAATTACATTACTGTCTACAAACGGTTTATCTGAGATTGATGTTCTCGAAACAGGTCAACTTTCTAATTATCTCGTTTAGTTCTATAACTACTCTACTACCCAATTAACCTGGTGAATCTTTAATAATTTCCAAGTTGAGTCGTAACCACAATCCATCAAAGTATTGTCGCTTTGAACTATGTAACAGAGTTTCATAATAGTGTTCCTACAATACATTTTGTTCACTTCATAGTTCTGCTATCAATGAGTTATTAGTTCTTATGTGACTGATAAACATGAATACTCTATTTGTTAATAGACGTTCAGTTATATCTAGCTCAAGGTTATAAACATGTTGAGATTAGAGTTTATAATTCTCCAACTTATTACCTTATACCATTTATAAATATTATAACTTGTGAAGTCTTTGTATAAGAGATTTACCATGTATAAACTATAGTCTTTTACAAAGGAAAACTATAGTTGATGGGTGATTAGCATGAGCTCTCCCATAAAACATTGATCTCTTATCTATAGTAAAGACCTAAAACATTGATCATTATCTATAAATAAGACATGAATTATTTGATTTCTATCTTATAATAAAAACAACGTTTAGGGAAAAGATATGCAACCATTCATATCGTAATTGTGATATTATGATATAATAACATAATGTTAATGGTGAAATGAGTTTAATGCATAAACAAAATTGGGCTTTTACCAAGGTTTTAAAGTGTTATTATATGCTAGGTCAACGTAATCATACGTTGTTATACTATTACTAAACTAACATATGATAAGGTGCATATGATTATCGAATTGCATGGCAACATTATTGGGTTGATATCATAGTTTAAACCTCATTCCCAATGATTTAATAATTGGTTTTTGATTTATGCAGGCACTATAGTATATGACCCACTGCATGTTTGATTTCTATGTGACCACGTGGTCGTCTCCTGAACAAGCATGGGAGATATAAAACACTATTGTAAACCTAATCCTTATCATTCTTCCCCGCAGTTTGCGCTGGGCCTTGAGGCTGCTCTGCTTGGCTTCCATGGCGGTCGTCGGTCCTCCTTGCTCTGGTTGTCTTGTGCCTTGATTCAATGTTGCATTTGTCACCGGTGTGTGGTTTTGAATGCCATTCTCAGTGGCTGGGTTCTCTCTCTAAAACTTGTGGAGATTATCATTGCTCTTGGCTCGCTGTCTGTGTACTCTTCCTTTCACTGTCTTCGTGGCTCACTGTCTGCTCTAGTTTCTCTTGCCGTCCTTGTGGCTTGCTGTTGCGTGAGGGTTACATTTGCAGGCTATTGAATTTTTAAAAAATGCAAGCCTGTAGGTGACAGTGCTTCTACCAGACTGCTTGTCATTTTCGTTAACAGGTAAGAATTTGTTGTTGCTTCTATTTAAGTTGCAGCCGGCATAATGTTTTTACGAAGGCACATTAATACTTAGGTTTATTACTTACTGACAGTAGTCTATTGAACTCCTTGCAGGTGCTCGCTACTGTAAACTTTCATGGTGGAGACACTAGATAGTCAACCAATGATTGTCGTGGCTCGTGGTTTGTTTCGAGTAAGCCCCGTGGTCCATGTGTTGGGTTTTCACCCTACTTGCATCAGGGTGGTCAATGGAATCACCCAGGGTTTGGAGAAACCCTCCCTCGACTCGCCATGAGTTATTTTTTTTGTTTTTACAGGTTGCTGTTGTAATACCTAAAATCAAACCCTCGCTAGTCGATGGGTAGACTCGGTTTAACTGAGCAACATATTTAGTTTGAAGATGGCTTTACGACCTGTTTAAATTAGTAGTCTTTGTAAAGACAGTTTGGTCTTCAGGCTTGGTTTAGTTTATCAGATGTTTAATGATATACTCTGTATAATTTCAGGGTTTTACCCTTCTTGACTATAAATGAAGTTTTATACTCTGTAAGGGTTTATAATTAAAGTTTTAAGACTGATACTTACGGCCGTAACTTAATTCTTGCTTGTTTTTATTTAGAGTTATGAATTAGGGTTTATCCTATGGAAACCCTTGTTTGAAATGGATTATTCCAGTTTATAATAATTACAGTCTTTTTCTTTGCCCTTAAAGGACTGTGAGTAAATCATATTAACCTGGTTATTTAATGGTTACATAATTAAATGAATTTCATTTATTACTTCAACGATTTGCTAATTGTAAATGTAATAATTATAAGGGTTTTAAAACCCTGTCTTTCGTTTTCACAGGTACACCCTGTTAGTAAAATAATAAGACACAGCTTCTTTTAGAATTATACATTTTGTTTATATTGTTCAGTATTGTATTTATTTCCTGTGAAATGAATTTAGTTGGTTCTTTAATGGTTTGAAAGAAACTAAATTATGGTTTTAAAGAATTCTAGGTTAGGGTTTGTAGAAATAATCTATGTCCATCTTTTATCAATTATTCCACTTTGTAAAAGCATTTCTTTTGATTTGTAAACAATAAATATTATTTGTGTTAATAATAATATTGTTTGTAAATACTGTATTCTCTTGAGTTTTTTTGGTTTTTGTTACATATATATATTATTAAATAAGACTGAGAACAGTCTATAATAGTTGAGTTTATTTAATAAGATTATTTTGTAAAATTGGTGAAAGAAATGAGAACTTTCACCGTGTCAATACTCCTTACATCTAATTTGTCGGTAAGTGTGTAAGGACAGTTCTTTATTAATAATACTTTATGCATAGGTTACTACTGTCTTTAGTTATTAATAATAAGAAAATAATTCTGTAAGAGTTATCTAATTCTTATTTAGAGTTCAGATAATTGCAAGTAAATTAGTTAATACTATTGGAAAAGAAATAAACTAACAGAATTATATTTACATCTTTACTTAACATAAATAATAAGCATTCAACTGACAATACTATTTCTTCTATTTTAGTATAGATGTATAGTTTATAGAATTAGGTATTGTGTAGAAGAATGAATTACATACTTGAACATACTACTGTTAGTAAAATAATATGATTCTGTTTCTTTTCTAATATTCTAAATACACAGTCTAGTTCTAACAACCACTCTATGAAATAGATTAATATTCTTTCTGGAAAAACAACTATCTACTGAAAGTAAACATTTTAATACTCTGAAAAACATAAGTACTATATTCATTTCATATTCCTATCATACTTCATTCATTTAAACACACTACCTGCGCTAGAGTACGACCTGGATTACTCCAGATGGGGAAAAACACAGGTAGGATTATTTTTCATCAAAGAACGGATTCAGTATCTAAAAAAACTAAGATATTTCAAGCTTAACAGTTCACTACGTAACATATAAATCATGTTCATACACAGATATAAACTTTAACACATAAATTAAAAGATAGTAGAACCTGTTTTTAAAGCTAGATGACAACAGTGTTGGGAGGCCATTCCTCCCTACCAACTCCTGGAGAGCGCTCAAACAACGACTTCTCAGGACCCCCGAGCCTGTACCTGGTCTCCTTGGCTGGGACTAGGTGGAGCAAACAACAAAGTACTAGTCCGAAGACTCAACACCAACTCTGCACACTACAGCAAGATCTTTCAGCTGGAAAACTGTACTAGATCACTTTCCTACAGTTTACCCCTCAAACACCTTCCTCAAAAATTCCCTTCCCAATGAATTCCTTGAAGTGCATTCAACTGAATGATTCTTCTCCTAGAATGAGCAGCCTCAGCTCTCTTCAATGGGTACTTTTATTAAGATTTCCTAGGTCTTTTGGGTTAGTTGTCATTAATTGAGCCACCTGCTCTGATCCCACTTTCTTGGGGGATCATGACCCCAAATGTAGAGAGGTTGCCACCTACAACATTGGAAGTGTTTGAGGATGCTACCACTTGTCTATTTGCTCTCCACCTAGTCTCCTCCACCAACTTGACTAGTAACACTCTTTTTAATAGCTCTCCCAAGCTGTTGTCTCCACTTTTATTTATTTAAAATTTAAATATTCAGAATTACATTCCACATCCTTGACTCTGTTGAGTCATCAGTTACAACTTAGCATTAAATTTAACATAATATCTTGAAATAAAATCAAAATAAGATAATATTATTTTGCAAAATTGGGGCATGTGACAGTTGTAATATGTAATTGTTGCACCATAGCTCTAAGAATTAGTCCACACTAGCCTGTAGAAACTCAAAGATTATTGAAGAAGTGGCATGTCTTGAACCTCATAGTAAAGTCTTTGACAAAACCTATCAATTTCTGTCTTTGCATTATTATTGCAAGCACCCTTCTTTTAGACAATGTCTCCTAGTTTCACCACTTGCTCTGACAGAGCTTTCAGCCACATCCATGGTTCTGTCAACAAGGATATGCCTCTCATCTTATTTTTCCATCAATGATCATCACTAGGATGTGTCTGTCCATAATCACTAGTTCACCAAATCTCCATCATCTCATATATTGACATCAATGCCAATAACGCCATCTTCCATATTGCCAACACAAATTGTTGTGTGTCATACGCTATTTGGTAAGGTCCTAGTATGGGCTAATCTAATTAAAAAGTTTGGTTGTGGTCCAAGTAGGTGTCCTCTCTGCAATGAATAATATGAAAATAAAAATCATGTCTTTATTTCTCACCCTTACATAGTTAATACATGGAGGGAGGAGCTAGGGGTAATTTTCTATATATGATACTCATTGGTACATGTTTGTAGCTGGAATTGGGAGAAGTACCAACAATCGAGTTGAACTGATGGCTCTCTAGTTAGTTATGCTCTTGGCTGTCTCGAAAGGGGTTCAAAAGATCCAAATTTATGGGTATTCTATACTGGTTATAGATTGGTTAAAAATGAAAATCCTCCAAAGAACATCATGTTGAAGCCTTTATATGGAGAACTCATCAGAATAGGAAGCTTATTTCAGAACATATCATATCGACATATATACATGGAAAGGAACATGTCAATAGATCAATTTTCTAAGATGGGGCTACAGGTTGGTGAAGGAAGTTGGCATTTGTGGGAAGGGTTTGATGACAATATCAATGAGCTAGACCCAAGACCACACCCTAGTTGATCCTTTCTTTGTTGAAAGTCAGTGGATGGAATACTCTTCACATGCTTACCGATACTTTTTATAGTCCACAGTTTGGTTACTGTTTACATTTTTGTTGTGCACAATATTGTTGGTACTTGTTAATACATATAGCAGGAAAATATGTATGTGTATAAGCATAAACATGTGTTTATTTCTAGACATGATGATTTATGATCTCTATCAGACATTGATGTTGATGCTATATATGTACAATTTTTTTGGCCTATGAATAATGTGGTTCATTTATTAATATAATGAGCTACAACTTTTTTTTGTAAAATTTTATTTATCTTTTCCGTGATAAAAAAACATTGACCAATATTAATAGGAAAAGTTTTTTCAATCATCTTTTACTTTCAATGGATTGTTAAGATGTGATCATGATGTTATGTTTTGGTTAAGTTTGGGCTATATTATAACAATATAAATATATGCTTTCACATAAATATGGTGGGAGAAATTTAAACTTGGTTAAGTTGATGCTGTAATTATTAATTAATACATTAGAAATATTCCTTTTGAAGGGATATAAATTAAAATTTTGTGAACAATCATAACCATATTTAAATGATAAAAATAATCAAAATGTAAAAAATCAACAAATTTTTATTTTAGAGAAGGATAATAGTGCTTGTTTAGAAATATAAATTGATGAATCAAATTGAATTACTGTAACATTTCTTGTCAGTGTATTGTTAATTTGAATTTGAAAGTCCACTAGCAGCGTATTGTTAATGCTTTTCCCCTACCAATTAATTATTTATTGGTGGATTACAGTGATTAAATCATGTTAGACTAATATTTCTTCTATCATTTCCATTGTAATCAAATAGTGAGAAGTAACAGTGGCATTACTTCAGCTCATTCAACTAAGCTCCATTCATTGTCCATGACATCTTGTTAAGCCTGTTCACGTCAACAGCAGATGATCTTTGACTTTCCAGCTTACATTCCCTATTTTCAAAACTACCACTACAACTACCACTCCAATGTCCTTTACTATATGATCACCATCCTTTGACAGATTATCTGATTTAGATGCTCTAGCCATCCTTCCTTTAGGAACTTCCATTTCTTCTAGCAATAATGAATAATTGATACTTGTAGGTCCACTGACAGATGAAAGTTTAACCTCATGTTCATATTTAAGATTGGAGGTGGCTGCTATATTGTCATCAATAGTTGTTTTAATGAGACTAAATATGAACATGAGGTTAGAGTTGCATTTATTGCTCATATTGGGTATTTCGGTTCTCATCAACAGTATTTTTATCTCTGAAAAAATATCAACATCAATCTTGTCCTTCATGATATTGGCATGTAGAGCTGATGTATCAGCTGCAATGGGTTTGCTAGCTGAATCCATGCTCTTTCCAGTGATTTCAACTCCTTAACTATGTATGAATTCAACATAAATATAATTTTAATTCAACAAACCTAAATTCCAGAGCGATATTAGGTTTAGAAAAAAGTAAGTCTATAAGCATAGCCATCTAGAAGCAAGTATAAACTACCATCAAATGCTAGTTGTAGCAAGTATAAACTAGCCATCCATGAAGTCACCCTAATGTCTACAGAAACTTTCAATCTTCCATGTAATGGAGTTAACACAAGTTCAGCAACAAGAAAGTGCAACTTAAGACCCTGAAAGGTATGTATTTGATAAAATTTAAACATAAGCAGTTAAAAAAAGCTAAAATATAATCAAGGATGTAAATATTAGTGAGCAGGTTGTCTATAAGAATATGCATAATTAAACTCTGTAGTAGAACTCTGCCAGCATGCTATATGTGGAATATTTTAGAAAGTCCCAGGCATGGATTGAATGTTTGATCAATATTTGACATGCTATTGTTCTTATTTTGCACTCTCCTTTATAACATATCAACAATAAGCATTGTCCCCAACTTCTCTATTTTCATTCAAGGAATGCATTAGCCCACCGCAAACTACAGTACAATATACTATGGAATTTTAGATGGACAGAGTTATAAATTGTCAATAGGAATAACTATAGAGACAACACAATATCCACTTTCTTCAGATGTAAGATTATTGCCCTTATGCTTAAGAGTATGTTGCGGACGTATACAAAAAAAATGCCACGTCCAGAAAAGAGAATACTCCTCTGGATACTATAATGCAAATGACAATTTCTCAATAAAAAAGATTTTTCCAAGAATCTGCATTTTTATCTTTGAGCTAACCCTCCATCACTTGCTTTTGTTGTTGTAGGTGCTGTTGTTATTCATCAAGATCATCTTGTAGTGTGTGGGAAATCCTTTTTGGTTGATTTTGAAGTAACCATTTCGTGATCATTGCACTACCTCAAGGCTACAATCCAGGGGTGCTTTGAAGCAAAATGCTAGATTTTCACATCTGAGAATGCTCCATTCACTTTTAGCCATAGCATAAATTATGGAACTATCTGTGGAAAGCTCTATGTCACATAGATTTAAAGCCTTCCCATAGGGGATTCTGTGGAGCTAAAGATGATGCTTCTCCTCTTGTGCTAGAGTCACCTAGCATATAGATAGACATGAGAACATCAATATGTTAACAACATCCATGACTGTTGCCCCTCTGCAAATGTGTATGCATGGATACATCAACAACATGGCGAAGAAAGAAAAAACAACAACTACTAAAGTAGGGCATGTGCCAAACCTTGGAAACTGCTAATGGGTGTGGTCCCAATCAACCAATCGTGCTGCCCAGACAGAAGAACCCAGGGAGAAGCACCTATGCATGTGATGTAATATCGTCAGGGAAGTATTGTGACGCAGAACACTAGTCACCTGAACACCTAAAATCCATTGCATAAGGAGTCCCATGGAGTGTACATGGGCTTGTAGTTAGACCCGGCTGCTGCTACCTTGGTCTATGTCTCTACCTTGGAGAAACTGCGGCAGACTGCTGCCCCTTTGAAAGCATTTGTACTGCATGTCAACACATGTGTATGCATGGATACATCAACAACATGGCGAAGAAAGCAAAAACAACAACTGTTAAAGTAGGGCACGCGCCAAACCTTGGAAACTGCCAATGGGTGTGCTCCTAATCAACCAGTCATGCTCCTCGGACGGAAGAACCCTGGGAGAAGCACCTGTGCATGTGATGTAATATCGTCAGGGTAGTATTGTGACACAAAACACTAGTCACCTAAACACCTAAAATCCATTGCATAAGGAGTCCCGTGAAGTGTACCTGGGCTTGTAGTTAGACCCAACTAGTGCTGCCTTGGTCTATGTCTCTGCCTTGGAGCAACCACGGTAGACTGCTGCCCCTCTGCAAGAATCCGCACCGCACATCAACACATGTGTATGCATGGATACATCAACAACATGGCGAAGAAAGAAAAAAACAACAAATGCTAAAGTAGGGCACGTGCCAAACCTTGGAAACTACCAATGGGTGTGCTCCCAATCAACCAGTCGTGCTCCCGGGATGGAAGAACCCTGGGAGAAGCACCTATGCATGTGATGTAATATCGTCAGGGCAGTATTGTGACGCAGAACACTAGTCACCTGAACACCTGAAATCCATTGCATAAGGAGTCCCATGAAGTGTACCTGGGCTTGCAATTAGACCCGGTTAGTGCTGCCCTGGTCTATGTCTCTGCCTTGGAGCAACCACGGCAGACTACTGCCCCTTTGCAAGCATACACACCGCATGTCAACACATGTGTATGCATGCATACATCAACAGCATGGCGAAGAAAGAAAAAACAACAACTGCTAAAGTAGGGCACGCGCCAAACCTTGGAAACTGCCAATTGGTGTGCTCCCAATCAACCAATCGTGCTCCCTGGATGGAAGAAACCTGGGAGAAGCACCTATGCATGTGATGTAATATCGTCAGGGCAGTATTGTGACACATAACACTAGTCAGCTGAACACCTAAAATCCATTGCATAAGGAGTCCCGTGAAGTGTACTTGGGCTTGCAGTTAGACCCGACTGGTGCTGCCTTGGTCTATGTCTCTGCCTTGGAGCAACCACGGCAGAATGTTGCCCCTCTGTAAGCATCAGTATCACATGTCAACACATGTGTATGCATGGATACATCAAAAACATGAAGAAGAAAGCAAAAACAACAACTGCTAAAGTAGGGCACGTGCCAAACCTTGGAAACTGCCAATGGGTGTGCTCCCAATCAACCAGTCGTGCTCCCCAGACGGAAGAACCCTGGGAGAAGCACCTATGCATGTGATGTAATATCGTAAGGGCAGTATTTTAAAGCGGAACACTAGTCACTTGAACACCTAAAATCCATTGCATAAGGAGTCTCGTGAAATGTACCTGGGATTGCAGTTAGACCCGGTTGGTGCTGCCTTGGTCTATGTCTCTGCCTTGGAGCAACCGCGGCAGACTGCTACCCCTCTGCAAGCATCTGTACTGCACGTCAACACATGTGTATGCATGGATACATCAACAACATGACAAAGAAAGAAAAAATAACAACTGCTAAAGTAGGGCACGTGCCAAACCTTGGAAACTGCCAATGGGTGTGCCGATCCCAATCAACCAGTCGTGCTCCCCAGACGGAAGAACCCTGGGAGATGCACCTGTGCATGTGATGTAATATCATCAAGGAATTATTGTGACACAGAACACTAGTCACCTGAACACCTGAAATCCATTGCATAAGGAGTCTCGTGAAGTGTACCTGAGCTTGCAGTTAGACCCGGCTGTTGCTGCCTTGGAGCAACAGCGACAGACTGCTGCCCCTCTGTAAGCATCCACACCACACATCAACACATGTGTAGGCATGGATACATCAAAAACATGGCGAAGAAAGAAAAAACAACAACTGCTAAAGTAGGGCACGTGCCAAACCTTGGAAACTGCCAATGGGTGTGCTCCCAATCAACCAGTCATGTTCCCCGGATGAAAGAACCCTGGGAGAAGCACCTGTGCATGTGATGTAATATCATCAGGGCAGTATTATGATGCAGAACACTAGTCACCTGAACACCTGAAATCCATTGCATAAGGAGTCCCGTGAAGTGTACCTGGGCTTGCAGTTAGACCCAACTGGTGCTGCCTTGGTCTATGTCTCTGCCTTGGAGCAACCGCGGTAGACTGCTACCCCTCTGCAAGCATCCACACCGCACATCAACGCATGTGTATGCATGGATACATCAAAAACATGGCGAAGAAAGCAAAAAAACAACTGCTAAAGTACGGCACGCGCCAAAACTTGGAAACTACCAATGGGTGTGCTCCCAATCAACCAGTCGTGCTCCCCGAACGAAAGAAACCTGGGAGAAGCACCTGTGCATGTGATGTAATATCGTCAAGGCACTATTGTGACGTAGAACATTAGTCACCTGAACACCTGAAATCCATTGCATAAGGAGTTCCATGAAATGTACCTGGGCTTGCAATTAGACCCGGTTGGTGCTGCCTTGGTCTATGTCTTTGCCTTGAAGCAACCACAACAGACTGCTGCCCCTCTGCAAGCATCCGCACCGTACGTCAACACATGTGTATGCATGGATACATCAAGAACATGGCGAAGAAAGAAAAAACAACAACTACTAAAGTAGGGCATGTGCCAAACCTTGGAAACTGCCAATGGGTGTGCTCCCAATCAACCAATCATGCTCCCCAGATGTAAGAACCCTGGGAGAAGCACCTGTGTATGTGATGTAATATCGTCAGGGAAATATTGTGATGCAGAACACTAGTCACCTGAACACCTAAAATCCATTGCATAAGGAGTCACGTGAAGCCTACCTGGGCTTGCAATTAGACCCGGCTGGTGCTTCCTTGGTCTATGTCTTTTCCTTGGAGCAACCGCGACAGACTATTTCCCCTCTGCAAGAATCCATACCGCACGTCAACACATGTGTATGCATGGATACATCAACAACATGACAAAGAAAGAAAAAACAACAACACATAGATATTTTCAATAAATGCAACTGACCTGAGACAATTGATGGTGCAATGTTCGAGCGAGGACGACCCCTCTTGTTGAGATATTGAAATTGGAAAGGATCATATTCAGATGCGTGGAAATTCAAATCAATTTCCAAGCCGCTACTTTTCTTGATTCTTTTGCCTTTCTTTTTGGGGCTGAGGAAGCTTTTCTTCCTCTTCAAAGATGACTTGAAAGCACCCAAGCCAGTGGTGAAGTCAAAGTCCATAATATGAAGAGTGTTGGCCTCATCCAACAATTTTTTAACTAGACCAACCAACTGCTCGGTATTTCTCAATGTACTAGGAGGACTGTTTCTAAGCAGGTCTAGGTAGCCAAACAATTCATCCCTAGCTAATTGAAGTCCCTCAACATCTGTACCAATAGTATCAGTGGCTGTAAACGTTATATCATCATCTACATGTAAGTTTGGTGCCTCTATCTCATGAGGGGTATCAAATGAAGCATGCATTGCGTCATGATCTAGTACTGGGCTTGAATCTCCTAATGGGAAATACACCATGGGCAATCACACGCCATAAAATTTGCACGATACCAGGTGACAATGTATTTCTTATGAGGATTTGTTTGACTCCTCACCCAATAGGCATGAGATATGCTCTCATGAGGGCAACAATCACTGTCCGGGATTCTTTTTTCTCTTTCCATTGAAGATTCAAGCTGATTCTCTTTCCTATAGTTGTTCAAGTATCCTTCTTCTTTCAGAATTTCTTTGAACCGATACACAGGTTCGACATTTATTAAGAGCACATATAATAACCAATCCATTCGACGAGCACATTTCTTCCATCGAATGGAGAGAAAGTTGGTCTTCAGGTAACAATGGTAGGACTCTATAGCATTGTTGGTCTCTTGATTTGCATGCAGAAAATCATGACAACCTTTCACCCACATCCCTGAAAGTAAAAAAACAATTCAGTGGAAATATATGGTAATTATGAAACACTTAAGAAAAAACACAAGAAAGAGTCGTCTGCACTTACGAAACTTATCACCGGAAACCCAATTCTTGTTGAGATAGTCCAGGAATTTCCCCTCATCAACAAATTCATTGAAAAATCCTTGTATTGCAGCAGTCACATCATCGTTGGAACAATGCTTCATAATATGACCTAACTTACTGAACATTGCACTTGCCATGTCTGGACTAGTGGCCAAGTTATTGACTTTTTTAGCCATGCTCTTCGTACATTCCAAACGCACAATATAACTTCGCACCGTGTCACCCTCCTACAATGTTCGATGGGTTAAAGTGACACTTTTTCATAAAAAAAATAAGTTAAAATGAATAGTAATGATAATGAATATACCTCAATGCAACTATCTCAGCCAACGCATCATCAACCATGAAGGCATTGGGTTTCCAATCAGGATGGAGCTAGTAACACCTATTCATAAGTTGCTCCAACCAAAGTGCAATATCTTCAATTGTATTCTGTGATGAAACAACCCATGCAACTGGCACCCCACTTTGTTGTGCATCAAATGCAACTAGTGTGTAAAGTTGGTACTGCCACACTCAAACAAGATAGGAAGTGAAAAATATTTTTTATTAAATAAATTGAATGGCTTAATATTGGATAATCATATTAGAAAAACATAGACAACACACATACCCCGTATTCATTAGTACTAAATGTTGAGTCCATGGCTATTAAGCTGTTATGACATAGCTTGACCATTGTCTCCAACAACCATTTCGTTTGGATTCCAATTATGAAAGGCACGCCTGCATCATTGGGATTTTGGTATAAGAAAAAAACCTCTTTACGTTTTTTGTACCAAAGATTAACACTCATCTCATCCTTTTTATGGAGTTGATAGTTTCCTTTGCTTAACCGACAGTAGATGTTTGCAACATCCTTTCTGCTCAAGAAGAAATCCCTATCCCGAGCTGTCACATCCAAGTTAACATGTTTCTTTATGTGCATTTTACAAACTGAGTCAACTGGCACCTCCAAAAAAAAGCAACTTTCGACATACGAGACAATGTCCCTTGAGAGCTTAGGTTTATGCAAAGACCTGGCCTCGCCTGAAGTGTCATGCAAACCATGACAAGGTCATCCTTGTTTGTCTTCATGCTCATATAGATTATATGTCAATATCACAACCTCAGGATTTTGAACCATAACCTTAACTATAAAATGGCATTGGCAACCCCTCTTCTTGGCAAATAAGGCCCTACGTTTAGCTGATTGTTCTCTTTTGTCCTCCGGACCATAACAACATGCATAAATACATAGAAAAAATTCTAGTGTCAGTACAGACAACAAATTATAAATGTGATATCATTAACTACATATAAATAATACATTCTTGAGATACTTACACTTCATAACTCAATGAAGCAGTATCATTTTGCCCTGTTCTTTCTTTTTCCATCGGATGAAACTACATGGAGCATCGGGGTTCATTTCTTCCCCCCTAATGAAGTCGGATACTCAATGGGACAGGATTTTCACAACACGATCAAAACTTCCATTTGATTGATCAATTTCAAACCAAAGAATATTTTTGGAGGAAAAGGTGAGCATGTGTTTAGGGTCTTGCATTTCAAGTTGCATGATAGCCTGCCATTTTCCTTCCTTGCCCATTTTGAATAAATTCCTACAAACAATGTGCAAACACATTACTGAAAATAAAACAAAAAACTAGTTATATTTAAAAACATGTTTGCAATTTATACGACATGGAAGGCTCCATAAACCATTCTTTACAGTGAACTTAACAGACTCCCTAAGAAGCAAGAAGCATAACAAATCCCACATGGGGTAAGTGGTGTTTCAACACAACCTAACCCTAGTAG
The DNA here is from genome assembly GCA_001517045.1 of Pseudotsuga menziesii. NCBI lineage: Eukaryota > Viridiplantae > Streptophyta > Pinopsida > Pinales > Pinaceae > Pseudotsuga > Pseudotsuga menziesii. Next base: position 41,973 of record LPNX010842451.1, on the reverse strand, counting down.
GGGTGCATGCGTAATAAAGAATGAAGGAAATGATATTATTAGGTCCAAATCAAACATTCTCCTCAAGGATTTGTATAAGGTAAAGTTCACAGAGCTTAGTGGTTGTATTAAGATATAATTAATAGAAGCTTGGTTAATTAATGTCCATAAGTGTTTTGGGTTCAAATATCACTATTAATCACCAAGCTTGTTTGATAATTTTCCATCTTAAGCAAAGTGCCACACTACGGTCAGATAAAGTGGAAAGATATATAAGGGCTTTTGCATATGTAGTTGCATGGGAATTGTTTAGGGAGAAATTCTATTGAAATACCTGTCATATTACTATATATCACCATAGATAGGCAAATGCAATCCACTTCTTGACTTGGGGCATGCTCACAATGGGAAAGTATTAGGTGAAGGGTGTTATAATATTATACATTAGGGGATCACCTAATACCAACTTGGTTTAATGTACTAATCATGTGTGTTTTCAATTTATTTTAACCTCTAATAATCCATTGAACACCTTTATATTATCCATAGATGATTCTACAACCTAGCTATCTAAAAATTAGAAAGCTTGATTTGTGTCTTTTCACCTAATTGGTCCATGATCATGGAGGTTCATTTGTCCAAAGTCCATGAGATGATAAAGTGAGAGTGTACTAGATCACATTCTAGGACTGTCACAATGTTTTTAACTACAAGCAACAGAACTGTGTAAGGATCCCCAAAACAGACATAATGACTTGTCTGTCCTTGGCCATAATGGAACTTATTCTTCGATAGACATTCTACTTTCCATTATTTGAACTTAACGTTGTTTTTTCCTAACAATAACTCCCCATTTTTAGCTGGAATGGGGTCAATATCCTGGGACATGTTGCTCTTGGGATTCTTAGGTAGGGCCATACATAATGCACTGTGAATTGAACCTAGATTAGCAGTGGTAAGCTTCCACAGGTCTATGGACCACATCCCAATCAAAAAATTTAAATGGAAATCCTAGAGGAAAACGTGGCTCAGGCTTGGGTCCTAATATGTGCATGAGTCATGAACTCCAAGTGCCATTAGCTCAAACCCATAAGTTTAATCTTCACAGGCAAAACACTATCTTCCTGCCAATATTAAATAAAAGATTTTTGTGCCCTACTGGAGCTTGCAGCTTGCCACTATTGAGGACTTGTGTGAACTGCCATCCCAAGGAGGAAGGGATGAGAACTCAAAGTGGGTCTTGGTGCTTCAGTAAGCACTCCATTACTTACTGCAGGGGGGGTTACATATTATAATTGCAGCGATACTATGGGAACTTGGAAGGCAAGATGACAGTGGTAAAGTTTTCTAGATCTAAA